>JARHVA010002239.1:832500-1432500 GCA_037957365.1 Torreya grandis
ATCTAGAATCAAGTTTAATAGTTGATCATGTGGGATTAGGTTTGCATAAAATTGTTTTAAAACTTGGTTAAGGACTATTTCAGGTGATTAAAACTTGAATTGGGAAGAATATGGAACCTTTAATCAATATGCCACTATGTCAATATGCCTTTGAATTAAAATTTGCCAGCCTTTCAATAATTGATTCGAGTGTTTATATATATAAATTCAAGTGGGATGGCCACATGATGGGAAGAATAACAACATGGAGGGTGAATTAAAGGAGGGTTTAATTTTAAAATATGATCATTGATAGGAAATAGATAGAATCATTGGACAAGGACATGATTGATGGTCATTATTATCCTTATCTATCATTTATATCCCATAATAAAACATGATTGGTTTTGTATGAACATAGTATTTTAAAACTTTATAAATTATTGATGTTTTATCTCGTGTAGGAACTCATTGAGTTTCAATCTCTTTGAGTGTATGAATTAAAGGGTGCACCAAAAAAGGGGTGGGCAGACCATCAGTGTTTCAAAATATTTTTATCCCCTCTATCACCACTTGTAATCAATAAAAATCTCTCCAATATAGATCCCTAAGTTTTAAAACATCCCTTATACACTCCTCGAAGAAATTCACCATCTTAAATAGACCCTACTTAAGACAAAATCTCATTTTGACATTTATTGAATAATGTTAGCCTAGGTTGATCCTATAATTAAAATATATTAGCACATTACAAGTCTAGGTCAGCCTTGGTCAACCCATATCGAGACCTAATTTGTATTTATTAATTAATGATACAAGGTCATTAGACAAACTTTGTTAGTTAAACTTTTGGAAAGGTTGAAATTTATATCCAACTATATATACACATATTTTTCACCATTTTTTAGAGAGAGACAGAGTTAATCATTCATTTGTGCTTCTTTACCATATGATCTTCCACCATTATACTTGAGGAGTCATTATTGATAGTTTAAACTTGGATAAGATTCTTATATTATGGAAAAGTCTTGGATGCTTTGGCTTATCTTAGTTATCCTTAAAAACCATAAAAACCTTTTGCAAATCACCTTTGGATAAGGGAGAGATTGAGTCTCAATGGGTTCATCTTCAAGATTACTATCTCTAACTTTTATTCCTCTATTTTAGTAGATAGAAGTAGAATAATTGATGGATTTTAAATGTATTTCTCTCCCTCTACATTAGGGTATATTTATACTATCTTAATTGGAATTATTTTGTGCATGTTTAAATTTATATTTATTACCTCCATTTTGTACCACAAGCTTTGGTGAGCACTAGGTCATATTTTTCTTTACTTTGTGGAAATAAGAAAACATAGGACGTAGCTAGGGTTATCACATGGTGTTACTTGAATGAAGGCTTTTAAACTCTCTCTAGTGATATCATTATGGTAAGGGAGCCCTTGATTAGGTCTAGTGGATCCATCTTGGTTGTTGGACCCCTAATTTTGACTAAGTATTTTGGATTTTGGTGTAGAAACACCATGACATAGAACCAACTTGGTGCAAAAGATAATGGTGTAGAATATCATAGTGTAAGAAGACTTAGTGAAAGAAGAAGCATAAAAAATGGAGGACCTAAGAGTGAAGGGATTGGTATATCAATGAAAGGCTTGGGGAGCATGAAATAAGTGGGAAATAATTGAGGAGAGATTCTTATAAACATAACAAACTTTAATCATACACTATTTTTGAACTAGCCTACATACAGGAGGACATTTGGCAACAAGGATCCAACACTAAACAATAATATAGGGGCACTAAGGCCTACATCCTTAGGGAAAACAAGTAAACAACTGCCATGGATCTTAGTGTACTAGAGATCATTGGCTGGTCACCAAAGTGTCATAAATAATGTAACAATTTGGTTGGGTAAAACAAGTATAAATACCCCTCTATAGAGATTTTTAATGTGGATGAACATTAGTATTATGTAATGATTGATTGTGCTAATAGTGAAATCATGAAAGTTACTATTAGTTTTGATGTTATGCTATAGTTTTTAGTGAAGTTAAAACATTGAGTTATCAATATGTTTGTTATGTAATACGTGGTTTGTATTGGAATTTAATTGATAAAATATACATTATATGAAATTGTATAATTAAAAATTTAAATCTCATGGAAGTTATATTCATAATCATGTTTTTATACATAGTTGAAACAAGGTCCACAATCATGTATTTTATTTTATATGTAATTAGTAATTAGATATATGAATAAACACCATTATATGACAAGTGTGTTACTATGCAACATAACCCATGGGAACTAGTTTCTTACTTCGTTCTTTGAGTGAGTACATAAGAGTTTAGTCTTGCATGAAATGGAAATGCATTAGCCTATTGGGAACTAGACACTTCAATGCCCTACGGAAAAGTTGATAGAAATACAAATATTTTGGTTCCATTTTCAAGACCTCTAATACTTATTGCATAGTAATGGAAAATGATCGAACGGTTATCACTTGATAATATTAAACAATGGATTATCGAGGTCAAGGATAATTTTAAAATTCTTTATTTTAAACTAGAAGTTTATGTAAATGCATGGGTTGAACAACATATCTATAGATATTTATTTGAAACTTTCTTTGTCAAAGTCCTTATTCATTTGCATGCTTGGCTCTTAGCCTATGCTCAAGATCAATCAATTTTTTTGGAAAGGAAGAAAACTTGGAAGATAGAGAATCAGAGGGATTTAGCACATTTGGGAAAATTATGGACATGAGCTATTAATAACTAGTGGAGAGGGGTTTTAGATAGATGCATCTTGGAGTATGATGTAACCAATTACTCTTGTCTTGAAGAAGAAAAGTTTTAGTTTCTTCGAGAACTATGTGGTTTGTATATTAGACATTTCCCACTATAAGTAAAGATTTTTTTATTGATTATAGATTCAAAAATTTAAATATGGAGGGATAAACCAATCCTTGCATGAGAAACATAGTTGGGAGGGGAATGCTGAGGTGTTGGTCAAGGATTGTTGGTTTAGAATGGTAGCCAATTAATAAGAGTTGTGAAAGTGTAAGTATGATGAAGCTCAACAAAGGATTATAGGTGAAATTAAAATAAGAAGGGGATCAAAGGACTCAAGATGTGTTATTAGGTTTCATAGGGAAGTGAAAGATTATAAAGAGGATTCACCAACTTCTGGACCATATCCAATGACAACTTTGTCATGTGTGGGAGAAACTATCAAGACAGTGGAGACTAAAGAACCATATTTAAACCAACCCAATTCCCCAACCATAATGCAAGATCATAATTTTGAGCTAGATAATTTAATTATACATAACTAGGATATAGATAGTGTAGAGTCAAAAAATGACTCTATAAGAGAACCTATTATTTAGAAAGTTTCAAATCATAGTGAATTAACACTTTATCTTCCTCTTAAAAGTAACTTAATGGCCCAACTTGGTATGTTTGGTGGACTTGACATCAGTAATGGTCAGAGCACTAGTCTAAGTATTAAAAATCAATTTGATAAAATGCCTAACATCTTAGGTGTTGCTATTAGAGGTGTGAGAGGTGGACTAAGAAGCAAAATAAGAGGAAGTGGTAGACTTTCACCCCAAGGAACATGAATTGGGAGTTATCAACAACCACCATTATAAGTACCTCAAATACCAACTATGTATTATGATATGACTTCATTTACCTTAATATCAAGACATGGAAAATGTCAAAAAGCATGTTCATAAGTGTGAAATCATCTAGAGGTTGCATGGTATAACTTATTCTAAGTGAAAATAAACAAAATTTGCAACCATAATTCTAGAAAGATCCCACAAGTGGTATATGAAGTATGACCCTCAATAAGAATTAGTTGACTATGACCACCTCAAGACAACATTCATTTAGGATTTCAATATTCTAGAATTTGAGAAATAAAGTATTACTATGTTAAATGATATAAAACAAGAGCTAACTAAAAGTGTACATGAGTATGATGCATGATTTAAAACACTATTTTCTAAGCTCACATTTGAGATTAATTATGCTCAACATGTCAAATGGTTTATGGGAGGTTTGTTTCTTCACTTTAGATAAATGCTATCAAAAAGGACCTTTACCAGCCCATATAAGGCTGTGAAAGCTACCCTCTATGGTAAAGCTATTGATAGAATCAAAATTAGAATCAATCCTTTTATGAAAGCTCAAATAGCTTCAATGAAATCATAATCATAAAATATAACTACAAACAATGCTTATGACACTCATAGTAGTCTTTGGTGTACTGATTATGAGTTTGAAGGTCATATTAGAAGAAACTACCCTTAAAAGAACATTTTCACTATACTAAATTAGTCTTGTGAAAATTACCATGAAGAACATGATGTCTTCTCATGTCATCTACTATAATAAGCTAGACATTTTAAAGTGTCTGATTATTAAAAGATATGTGATACCTATAGCCATGACATAAATGACTACTACTTGATCAACCATATACATGAGGCACATGCATGTGGTATACATCAAACCTATGTCTTAAAAAATCAAGATAATGGTGGATATCATGGAATAGGTCAAGGATGGGGATGAGGAGGTGGGAATTTTACACCAATAACATGCTATAATTATGGATCTTTGGACCACTATCAATGAGATTTTATAGTCTATCCAACATGTGATTTTTGTAAAAAGGAACACCAATTAGAGGAATGCCTTGATTTATACATGGCCTTCACTAAATAAAGAAAATAAAAAGGTGATAGTATGATGCACATTAATAAACCTCATCGATGAACATGCTATAGCACTTTGATGGACCAATAGGTTAATATCACCACACATAGTAGAGGACAATCCTAGTCTACATCTATTTCACCTATTGAGAAGATATAGTGTGAAGAGCCTCATACAATAAAGTATCCTAATTCATAGAAAAATAAAGATGTGCTCTAGGATACTATGACCTCAGTATGGGAACTACAAGGAGAAGTTTAGTTTATTAAGGACTGAGAAGCTACCCAACATGCTGATCTATAAAAAACCACAAAACCTCAAAATATAATGTGAGATGATTTCCAATAACTTTATGAAAATATATTAGAAGAATATATTATCCCATAATTGATTAATTGGATTATACATCAAGCTCAAAGGCTAAATGAATATTGTTGATTAAACCATGCTCGATGATAAGATACTCTTGTTCCTCTTAGACCTCAAGAGGATAAGGAAATATTGGTGAATGTTACCATCAATGATTGGGTGATTTGAGACATTTTAGTCAACATTGGTGTTGAATTAAATGTCCTCACAATAGATTCATGGAGAAAAATGGCTAGCCCACCATTATAACCATCACCTCACATGTTGTTTATTGCCAATAAACATGTGCTTTATGAATTAGCATTATTTAAAATGCAATTATTGATATCCTTGGGGTGCCTTTCAAGGATGACTTTTAATTTATTAAATTGGCTAAAACTAATGATTTTATATCCCTATTGGGTCATCCTTGGTGTTATGAAAATAATGTTAATTTAAACTCCAAAAATTAATATATCAGTTTTAAAAATAATAATCAGTGAGTCATCATCCCATTGGACCAAACACATGGGTCCCCATATGTAGAACCTATTAAAAAGGATGAGGATATTAATCATATCTATAATTTCATAGCTAGAGATTGTGAGAATCATCATCCTAATTCTGATGGCATCCTTTGACAGACACACACATAGTCCTTTTTTGATATTACAAGTAATGCTTGTAATTATTGGGCCCATGGTGACTACAAACTCACTAGAAGAGTGTGTGGTGCCATTGGTAGTTGTGAAGGCATTCTGTGCCAATACCATAAGCACCATAGATTTATTCAACTTATTATAGAACAAGTCATGTGAGGACCAATTTTGGCTACCCTATTAGAAAGGCTTGATGAAGCTCCATAGTTTCATGAGAAAATGGAAGTCTACAACTTTATTTAACAACTTGAAGCCTTCTATGAATCTGATATTGATCATATGCATTCATTGGTTCACCTTTTTTATGGTACAACTGAAATATGGTGTAAAAATAATAATGAGTATCTCCTTTATTAAGACTAAGTGAACTCTACTTTACATCTCCAATTTCATCATGACAACCATGTCCAGGGTATAATTAGCTATATTGGAGTTTGAGCACCATAAAAACACCTAAAATCTAGTGAAACCATGTGGTTGGTTGCAGAATCTTTATTTCCAGAGTACTTATAGGTACTTGCATTTTATATAAATTTATGCACATGGGCTAAAACATGGTATGTTAATGAATAATGATATTTAGCTACCTATTTTTGGAATCTATTGAAAAATAACATGGTCTCAACATTATCTTATTCATACTTAAGGATGGACTTGCACCTCATACTCCAATGCATGCATCAAGTAGTAGTTGGTGAAACTAGTCCTATCGAGGATCAGTTATGAAATATACATAGTGTGCTAGAAGAAGGATAAATGATGCTTCTATGAAATCCTACCTTGTACTATAACCTATCCTAAATCAAGCATGCTATGAATACATTTATAAAGGAAATAAAAAACTAGTGTTTCATGTTGATGAAGGTGAAGGGTTCAAACCACTTAACCCACTGACAAATAATTTGGATGTCCCCATAGACTATGGAAATCAAATTATTCATGATACCAGTCCTGATACAAACCACCTATAATTATAACCTCTTCAAACCATCTAGTGTAACATTGGCATAGAGGAAGCACCAAATATAGTTACTATGGGTAACTACTGGTTTGATACTAAGATTTTGAAAGTATTTGAGTTTCTAAAAGAGTACTAAGATATTTTTCCAAGGAATTATAGTGAAATTAAAGGTGTCCCTCCATAATTAAGAAAAATAAATATCAAACTAGTTGAAAGTGCTCACCTAGTTAGTAAATGACTGCATAGGTGTTGAACATTATTCCTATTGTTGAAGTTTGGCATTAATGTTCTCATTGATGTCAAAGGTTGTTAAGAAAGGTGTTCATGAGTTCACTAAAGAATGTAATTATTTTATAGCATAATTTAGAGTTATGAAATTATTTGAGGAGCATTTAAGACATGTGAGCAAGGTATAATAGCATAAAGAAATGTTTCAAGGTTAGTTGTCAAGTTTTAAGAGCTTGAGAAGCCTAGGTATGACACTGGTCATTACATAAAGAGATATTGTAAGAAGGTATGATTTTGGTGGACTAGTGATATGGATTAAAAAAATCATAAAAGTTTGTAATATGTTGTTTTATAATTCATATGAGGCATTTTATCACTCATGAGAGTCTCAAAGTGAGCCTATAGGGGTAAGACCTACATACCTAGTATGCAACTAAACCACCTCTAGACCCTGCCTAACCTAATGAGGTGTCATGAGGATTTTTCAAGGCCTATAAAGGATGTAAATAAATATTTAAGAATGGGATATGTTTTTTGAGTTTGTATATGAGGTGTTGAGATCTTGGATAGTGGCTAAAAGGTCATTTTCAAGGCCTAATATGACTTGTAGGTTAAGGCCTAGAGAGTAAAGAGAAAGAGCATGGTCTAATGGGGTATGATATTATATTTCCAAGGATAAAATAGACATGTGAACATTTAAATAAGTGTTTCATGTTTTTTCAAGAATGTTGACCAATTTTTAGGTCAAAATTTAAAGGTTAAGGTAATAAATAGTGTTTTTGAGGTCTCTTATGTGCACAAAATGAAGGGTTCTCAACTCGAGAAGTTTCAAGTGTTCATTGGCATGTATAAAATATACATAGGAACATGGTATATTGAGGAGATATGGGGAAGGGACCTAGATAATATAAATAGGCATTAGTTTTTGAAATGAGTGGTAGTCTTTTATGAAGAATCTTTAACACCAAAAATAGTGTTAATCCTCTCTAAAACCCTAACACTAACCTGATGTGAAATATATTATTTAAAATAGACTAGAATGGATTTTTATGTATATATAAGTTTTTGGAGATTATAATAAAATATCATATGCACATATAGGTGAAATTGGTTTGTTAGGTGAGTGAGTGGACCCTATAGGAAAGGTTTTGTTTCTTAGAAATTTGTTGTAGTAGTCAAAGTTGACCAAGTCAAAGTTGATAAATGGATGGAGGACAAAGATTTAAACTTATATTTCATGTCCATGATGGTTTTTGAGTAGGTTATATGAATTAGGTGTTCTAAACTAGTCATCTAATTGACTAATCACTAATAGATCTAATGATGCCAATAGTAAGAAAACTAACCAAAAGCGAAAAGTTGATTAGCAATGTGTTATCATGGATTATGTATTAATAAAAGTACATGGATAATTTTTTAAATAAATTTAATACATTTTAATTTTTTATATATGTTTTGTATATTTGTGAATATGATGAAAATGTTGCTCATAAGTTGACCTATCTAGTTCATATGAGATAGTGAGGCATAAGACTATGAGATTGGTCTGCAAGACCAATATTTCCATTTGACCATATTTTCTATCTATATAATAATATTAAAATAAAATCATATTATCATATAAGTTCATTATAATTCTTTTAAATTTATTATATAGGTGTTTTAGATCATTATTTCCATGACTTTGTTTTGAGGCTAGTTGCCATTTCTGAGTGGGATACTTGTAGAGAAGGGTTTGAGTCCTTTTTCCCTATGTAATGAAGTATAATGAAATTTGTGGAGTTTTTTTTTTTGTATTTAAGGTTTTATGTATGTTATTTTTTTTCATTTTTTTTGGTAAAACTATATTTTTACTTCAGTTGTTCAAGACAAACTTTCTAGGTATGCACATGCCTAATTATGAACAGTGCTAATGGCATGCTTCATATGGTGGCTGGAGATAGAAGGTGTAATATACATAAGATGAGATTTTTATGGGTCTATTTTAGTGAAATATGATATTTTATTTCTATGTGATTATTTTTAAAGTGTTCCAAGGAGTTTAAAAAGTAATGTGTGCTAATGAAAGCCTAATTGAATTAGGTCTCCTTAAGGCCTAAAAAGGGTTTTAATCCTATATGCTATGAAAAAAATATTATAGTGTATAATTAATGTTTTTGGAATTTAATAAGGAATATTTTATTAAAAACATAAGCGTTCAAGTATGGATTATCGACTAAGAGGTGCATGAGCAAGAGCCTAGTATAAGAATAAGGCCTGATAGGCTTAATTGGCCAGCTAGAGAATGTATGTGTTGAAGCATAAGATATAGAATTTTTAAGAGATAAAATGGGTCTTATATGCCATAATTAGGGTAAAAATAAACTATAATTAGGATCTAATATGGGTACCATATATGAATATCAAGGTGAAATAACCCAATCTATCTTGAAGGGACCTAGTTAAACGAAGGAGCCTAGAATGCAGTTTGAGAGGGATAAGAGTGTGAAAAGATAAATAAGTATTCATCATCAGTTGTATGAGAAAAAATATGTCCTAAAGATGATCAAGGAAATTAGGAATTTGAGTTAGTGCTGAGTAATTTAGGTGGTTGGTACCTCGTTGCAAGTAAGTGCTTACTAAAGCCTAGTCAAGTGGGTGCTTAGCTAGTTGGGGTCGATGCTCCAAGTAAAGTTGATGCTTAACAAAATATTAATTTTTATCTTATATTAATTTAGTTAATTTTAATCATCAATGTGTTTTATTCCCCTTGAGGGTTTCTCACTCAAATGAGTGTTCCATGTGTTGTGCTCTTGTTGCATGCTCATAGCTCTTAATGTGTTGCTTCTTCAATATATTGATTTGATAGTTCATGAATGATAAGGTAAAGTTTTAAAATATTTGAAGACTGATTAACCCACACCTTAGTAATTATTATTCTAATAATATGATGAATCCAAATTTACGTGCATGGGTGAAAGAATAAATTGACACTATGTTGTGTGATAGAGTTATAACTATATTTGATGAGTTTGAGTGGGTCAGCCTCATGGTAATACATATACAGAAAGATGGGTGTATTAGAATTTGTGTCATTATGAAATACTTAATAAATCTTACATTATTGATCCTTTTTCTATGTTATTCATAGAATAAATCCTTGAAGGTGTCATAGGGTTTGAAATTTACACTTTTATAGATGGATTTTCTAGGTACCATCAGGGCCCAATCATAGAGGAGGATCAAATTAAGACTACATTTTCTACTAAGTGGGGGTATTTTGCATATAATTTCATTCCACTTGGATTAAAAAATTCACCTGATGTATTCTCTATATAGCCATTGAGGTATTTAAAGACTTCATCCATAAATTCCTTTAGGTTTATGTGGATGCTTGGATAGTTTAAAACCTAGTGAAAGACCGCTATTCCAATCTAAGGTTTATGTTTGAACATTATTGAGATCTTCAAATTTCACTTAATTTAAATAAGTTTCTTTTTACTACACCATTTAACATTCTCTTGGATCACATTATATGTAAATATGGCCTTATAATAGACCCTATTAAGGTATTTTTCATCCTCCATCTACCAATACTGACATCCTAGTACATAGTTCACACCTTTCTAGGTCATGCTAGGTACTATCAAAAATTCATCCAAGGTTATTCAAGGATTGTTGCACCAGTAGATGATCTCTTGAAACATAACAACACTTTATTTAGACTTACTCTTACCAATAAGCCTTTGGATCCTTGAAAGATACGCTTGTTACTACACCAATTCTCTAGTTCCCTAATTGGGCTAAACCATTTCATGTCCATTTTTATGCTTTTGGTATGGCGATCAGTGTGATAATTTCATATACTAGAGAAGGTAACCTTGATCACCCCATCTAATTTACAAGTAAAATTCTTACTCTAGCTGAGAGAAATTATACCACAATAAAGCACAAAGCACTTTCCATGGTTTATGATTTATAAAAGCCTTGATAGTACTTATTGGTGACTACTTTTATGTTCTATATAGACCATGCAGATTTCTAAATATCTAGTTAATAAACCTATGTTACACGGTTGCATCTTTCACTAGATTGTGTTATTCCAAGAATTCTAATTCTCTATCATGGTCAAACTAGGTAAGACTAATTATGATCTTGACCATCTCTTCAAAACTAATTTTGGTGAACTAGTGCAAGCCATTGAGGATGAATTACCTAATGTAAAACTATTTCACATTTCATGTGTTCTTGAGGAGTTAGAAGATATAACAACTTTTTATTATTATTGGCACACTGCTAGATCATGTGTTGGATAATTAGATGATGAATCATCATTGAAATCACATTTGAAATTTTTATTAAAGTTGGATGAAGCACATTTACTTTCTCATTAGAGTCAAGATGTGGAGAAACACAAATAAAAGGCATGGCATGATTGCCATATTAAGCACAAGATATTTACCCCAAGAATGAAAGTTTTACTCTATGAATCCATGCTCACATTCCACTCTGGGAAGCTTTGTTTTCATTGAGATGGTCATTTTTTTGTTCATAATATTTATCCTACTGGTGCATGTCATTTACAAATATTAGATGGCTAATTTCTTCTTGGGCATTATAATGGTAGCCATCTACGACCATATTTATATATTTAAAGTTTAGTTTTAATTATATCAATAACATGTATGGCATTAGTTTAGGATTTCTTATTTAAAATAAAGTTCTACATTAGTTGTGTGCCCCTAGGATTATATTAATTACTTTATTTTTCTAACATAGTACTTATTTTTTTATGGAGGACCACAATGGACATTTAGTATGGGGTAAGGGGTGTTACATGTGTTAAGAAATGGTCCATATGTGTATGCACATGCAAATAAATATGTCTAAGGATATAGATTATCACCAATGGAATGAATATTCAAAGGGTCTTACAGTTGTCATACAATTTGAGAAAATCATGAGACAAAACATGCCATTAATATAAAGACATAGTGGTTATGATAATCATGCCAACATCATGTCATGATGATACCATTAATCATATTTATGGTGATAAGTGATAGTAAAAAGAAGTAGACCCTTAAAATGCATTAATTTTGAGAAGTGATGGTTGAAGATAGGGGATAATAAATACAAGTTACCCCCTCAAGTCTATAAAATGACATTTAGGGGCTCATTTTAAACTTTACCTTTGATTTGAATGTGATTTTATATAGCTAAATAGAGAATAAATGAATTTAGGTGATACCAAGATAAGTGTAAAGTATCAATTTATCATTCATTGATTGTTAAGAAGGATATTTTATAAGTGATGAAGTAAAAGATAGATGAACTAAAATCACACAGAGTAACTTTAGTAATTATAGGTTGTAAAGGTTAGTGTCTACCATTAATGGGCATCTAAGTAGGAGAGCCAAGACACTTCCTCAATAAACATGTATTCTTTTGAGAATATTAGACATACATGCCTCAATATTTGAGCTCTATGAATAGTGATGCAACTTAATAAAAAGGCCCAATGAGCTACTACTAGTCATTATAGAGGAAGAGGATCTAAGTGTTGGGGGTGGGGCGAGGGGGGGTGGGAAGCAATATTAATCCAAGAGGAAATACCCAAGGAATAGAGTGAGTGCACGAAAGGCAAAGGATCAAGAATGGCATGACAAAATAAGAATAAATCCTAAGTATATACACATCTACTTTTGATGATAGAGGAGATGTAGTACCTAGAAATGGTGTTGCATGAGAAAAATTGGGTATCAAATGTACCCACCTAAACCATTTTTTACTATAACCACTACCGACACAAAAATAAGGTTGAGATTTAGAAGAATTAATGGCTCAAGTGAAAAAACACCAAGAGTGAATTGGTGTATGATTTAAAAATATTGAATTTCTTGGACTCTATAGGGCTCTTCTAGATCTTTAACCTCCCATATTTTGGAAAATTAGTAGAGGTAATACATTTTTTGCTTTTACACATCCATGAGGACTATGTCTATTTTACTGGGTGTTGCATGAAGATTAAAATTGAAATAATCATCAAGGTGTCAGGGTTGTAGTGATCTCACACATTTATTTAATTTGATTTGGAAGACTTAGAGGAAATAGAGAAGACCACCATGGTGATAGAATACTAGAAGTAGGGTCATACCACGCACATTAAGAACCTACAAGATCTTGCCCTCTAAGTAATAATAAATATCATTATAATAAATGTTGGTGACACTAATAAATGAAAAGAGGTGGACATGGTCAACCTATTTATCACCCACTAGGTAACTAAGGAGCTAAATTACAACTAGGTAATGTATTTTATTAAAAACATTATAATAGATGCAGAGAGGATTGACTAGATACCTTGCCATAGGTTCCCATGGGGTGTATTTCATTTTTTGATGGTGTTTGATGAAATTTTTCTACTTAATTACAACTTTAGATAACTAAAGTGGTTATACCCACCAGAGAACAAGTCCCCTTTAGATCACCATAAGGCATTCACATGATATGATGGAATGAAGGAAGCATTTAGAAAAAAATGGTGCATTTAAAAGGACTTACCCATCAAGTTTGGATAATAAGCCAAATTTTCCTTCAAGCAACATTTTCTCTAGCATGTACTAAGATTGCCCCATCTAGAGAGTTCTCTACTTGGTTGAAGCTACCCTATGCTATCACAGTATGGTACTTTGTCAACTCGGTGAACCACATATATGATGTGTATCCCCTCACCCTTGAATCAAAATTAATTTAATTAGAGATTCACCCTCCCCATAAAATTTATGGATATCTTGGAATAAATCCATATAGAGAAAAACATGTGACCAAACGAACTAACATCAAGGTTTACCAACAATAACCATGGATCATTCACAACCTTTTATTCCCCTCATAGATGCATAGAAGGAATAGGTGGGAATTTGTATTTCAATTAGATAAATGATATAACATGATCCTTACCAATTTTAATTCATCAATATATCATAATATAATCTTTTGATTCCAAAAAACCTTACAATAACATAATCATGAACCCTAGCATTACAACATCACTTGTGAAGAAAAAATGTAGAGTGACTAATCAAATTACCAACCTTTGGCCATCTCGATGAGGTGATGATGGAACTTATTAGTTGGTAAAATGAGTGAAGTCTTAATTAATCATAATACTTGACTATTTTCATCAATGTAGCCAACATGGTACAAACAACATGACTACCTGTGAGGTGCAAATAATTAGCCCCTTAAAAAATAAAGCGCCCACCCATCTATTAAGATACAAAGTAAAAATATAGTAGGGTATTTATGATGATCCATATCAAATCTATATATGATGTTTTATTGTCCATTATATATAAATGCATCATAAATTGGTTTTGGTAAACAACCAAGAGCATAAAGTACACCATAAAAGGGGTCATCAACATCTCTTACTGCATGATCTAGCTCAATGAATATTTCAATTGGATAGAGTTTTTGGTCTATAAGCTTATAAAAAACATTAAAAACATCATCTATGAGACACCATTATCCTTTCAGTAGTAATCCTTGGTCTTAATTATCTATTTCACATAGTGTAAGCCTCTAGATGGTGTTGTTAATATAAATGTCAACTTCTAGCCTATGAATGTCTTTGAAAACATTACTTGGACTAAATTAGGTAAACATTATGAGTAGTTGGGTATATTGAATGCATGGTGGGTGGAAATATAATAAATGATCATTTCACATCCTTAGTTACTTAAAAATGTCATGCAATATTTAGGCTAACATACTGTAGTGACTAAGATCCATGATGGCATCTAAATTAGAGTTCATGAGCTTTCAAAGGCACCCATCACTTCATTACCATTATTCATCACTATGGTGGATGTGTATATAAAAGTTATGTGGTAAAAAACTTTGGTTTTTCATTCAGTACCACCACTAAAAATGATACCTCTAGGGGCATAATATCAAGCAACATAACTACAAATAAAGGCACATACATTACCTAAGCAGAGCATACCCATCATATAAAACTATAGGGAAGAGGAAGGCACTAACATGCAGAACATCACCACCTCTACCAAAGAAGAATATGTGTAATATCAAATCATGTAATTTTTAAAATAATGTTCCATAGATCATTTCATAGTATGATCTTGTGATACTAGGCATCATAGGGAAGGGTGTGTACAAGTCCATGTTAGAGGACATAGGAGCTAAGGCATATAAGGAAGAATAAGAAAAATAGTTTTTTTTGGAAAGTAGTGCACACTATTTAAGTGTAAAAAAATGTTCCTAAGATCTTTTTGGTGGAAATTCCCACACCTCCAACATCAATTATTGATGTAATTATATAAGAAGAAGAACACACATGTAGGATGGATGAAATTTCTGAGAGAACACAATAATAGGGTCTTTAAGGGCACAAAAAATCCCAAATAATAAGAAATATCATAATAGATGTTGATACATAAGATAAGGACCCATATTTCACCTCAATTATCACTAGATATTATAGACCATATGGTTTCCTTTATTGAAGCATAACCAATTGATTAAGATGAACTATAGGAGGCTCAGTACTAAAACAACAACTAAAATAGATGATCTAATCCTAAAAGTGGTTGAATAAGACTTTGGGTCTTCTAGATAGATAAAATGCAATAGTACGAAGGTGTATTATGATTGAATCATCCTATTTTTACTCTAATTATTAGTCATTATCATTTTTATATTATTCAAATCTTATGCATGAGCCACAAGTGAGTGCATAACCACAGCTTTAGAAACCATCCACACAAGAAGATATTTCAACATAGGATCAAGTTTCAAAAGATAAAATGGAGTAGGATAAGGCTCAAAAAGTAGCTATTAATAAGGTAAGAAAAGATGAGAGGAAGAAGAGGAAGGAAGAAGTATCATAGAAGACTATAGAGGACAAGGAAAAAAATAATAAGTAAGAGGAAAAAAAGAAGAAATATGATGAATAAGCAATGACGAAAGAGAAAAAATAAGAAAATTAAGAATGTAATTAGTGAAAAATATGAAGGTTGAAGCTGATGTAGTAACCAAAGTAGAAGAAGAGGATAAAAATAAAAAATTCATGTGAAATTTGGATGAAGAAATACATAATCAGAACTAACATCAAGCAACCAAGGACTAGGCAGAGGCAACTACCATAGCAAAGGTAGAAGCAAAGAACTAAATGTAGGTAGAATTTATAGTGTAACAGTCCATAAGACCTTCCAGTAAGGTGATACTACCAAAGTCTAGTAACCATCTTCTACATCATAAGGTTTGTGGTCCACTCAAGGTGTGCACAAGAGGATACTCCATAACATAGACCATAATTCCATAACTAATGGTTGTGGGATGTCCCTACACTCTCAGCATGATGGAAAACCTTCTCACTTCTAATGTCTTAAATAAAGAAGGAACCTATGATGTCTATGAATTATAATATTCACATTAAAGTAATAGTATAAGTATTTATTGACATATCCCTACTGACTTTGTCAAAGAAAATTTAGAGAGCTATTGCATTCCAAGATTCTATCACACAAAAGGCATCCACACTAAAATAAGAGGTATTATAAATGAGGGATAAAAATGTATACTTACACCTCTACCTCACCCTATCAAAGAAATTAATTGATCACACCTACTCTACTTTGCTCACTCAAGTCTTGGGTGACCAAGTCATGTTAAAAGAGAAACAATTCATGATACTCTTGTCTCGACAAACAAAAGACTGATTCATTATGTAAAATCTTTAGTAGATGCAAACATAAGGACACACATTAAAAGATAAATTAGAGGATATCTCCAAAATCCTCAAGGAGTATGAGTAAATTATAGACACTTTTACACATTAATATCTACATATAACTTTCACCATGCTAAAATAGAATTGAAACCTTAATAATACATTGAAAAAATTAAGTTTGAAGCTTGATAAGGATAATAAAGCCAAGGAAAAAATGGAAAACTATATGGATACACTTGATCCAATGGATTTAACACTAAATGAGTCATTGGACTCAAGAGATGCAGTGATCACCAAGATGACTAGCTAGTATAATGGCATGTTATAAAATACATTTGTAATAATTCAAATATAATGACATGCAAACTGAAAGGAAGAAATACATTGGAAATTCAACAAAAACTATCATAGATTAGGGATGCCATCCTCATCTCTGAGGATGATGATATTTAAAACATAGTGAAATATCAATCCCCTCTATGCACTATCATTTATTTAGTGTGAGAATCTCGTAGTGACTTGAAGATATATAATCAAGCTTGTCCCACCTAGATAATTCTATTTTCACAATTATCAATGAGCCACCAACTCCAATAAGAAATCTAGTAAAGGAAAGTTTTTAAAGATACACAATCAACTATAAAGAAAAAAAAAATGTTTTTGACACCTTTGATTGTAGCTTTAACCTCTTTAAAAATATTTCTAACACATACAACATCATCTTTTGCTTCAACATTTGAAACTTTTCCAACTATAGCTTCCACATCACAACCTTATTCTCAGTCTATGCCTCCATCCTCCACATAGGTATGGTGTGCATAAAGTTTGGAATTTTTTTCTATTTTATTAGATTTATATAAGGGAAGGCTTTAAAATTTATGAGTGGGGATAATAAGGTTGAAAATCCATAGGGTATACCTCCTAATTATGCCAATCTATTGAAAAACTATAAGGGTGGTATATTGGTATGTTACTTAGTTGAAAAGCCAAAAATGAGGCTAAGTAGTGCATAAGAGGTGAAAACTAGAAAATGACACCTTAAACGATTACTATAAGTAATGTTTCTATTCTAGATCTTCTCTTAAAACAACTCCATCAACTCTAGCATTTGGTACTTTTCTTGTGACTTTTTCTCATGATGAGACAACTATTTAAGACCATTAAAGTGTTAGTAGTAGAACATAATATAAAATCTTAGAGTATAAATATTTGACAAGTTTGTGATATACACTATTTTATATGTTGTATATCTTTTTAGGTGTATTTGACATGTAAATCCACATTAAGAGTTTACAAAATGCAAAGCGTCCCTCTTTTGTTTATTGTGAAATGTTGGAATATAAAGTAACATAGTCTTTTTAAGCTCTATAAATAGTGGTTGTTTGTATTGTAAAAGGGTTCCAAAATATGTTAATCAATTAAAAGACTAAAAGGGTTCCAAAGTATGTTAATCAATTAAAAGACTAAATATTTTGAGTAAATTAAGACTATAAATCATTTTCATTCCTTTACAATTTTTTTAGCTAGTTTAACTTTAATTTTCTATGACAACTTTTGTGAGTGTCTTTTGTATTACACTACACATAAATAATCCAAATTATCATGTTCTCATGGGTTTTAAAATAACCTATGCTAACAATAAATTTTCAAATTTGAGACATTTCACATCACCCCTATCAAACTTTTAACAAGGTCAGTTAATATAAATATTCCAAAAATTCTTCTATATAAGCACATCAAGGCTTCTCCAAATGTATCTATCAATCACTTGGTAATTTTACTACACATTGAGCAAAATGGCATTGATCTTTCTAATTTCAATTCTAGTTTATTCTAATAGTCATAGACAAGTCTAGAGCTATTCTATTTCAGGTCAGGGGCACTCATTGTCAAGTATTCGAGTCAATTTATCTAGTTGTATTCATATAAAAAATATAAAAATTCACACACTCACTTTAAAAGGGATATCTAAATCAACTTGAGGCCCTTTTAGTCTATGTAGGTAACACTCATATTACGTGGGCTTTTCTGAGGACAACTTAACTATCACCCTTACTCAATTCCACCCTTTTGTATTTGATAAGGTTTTACAATAATTATTTCATGTATTAAGGCTCTATCCTTTATGAACAATTGCTAAGAAGGTAAGCAGGTTTTTATGTGCAAAAAGGCTTGGACCCGATATGAAATATCTTTCTTGTAGATGATCAAGAAAGTGGTGAATGTATATTATGATGATTTTATGTTTCATAAGACACCTATATTATTCTTAGGATGTGTATTTTTATACTTTAATATTTGTGGGTCTCACATAAAAGTGCTTCTTATTGATGTTTTTACTTTTCAGAGAAATTTGTAAAAGTGACCATGGAAAAAAATGGGTGCGATATGAATTTAATGACTTGAATAAAACATTAATGAAAATTTTCAAAAATATTAATTTTTCTGTGTCAAATATCTAGAACCTAAAAGTTGCTTAGTCGATATGAAGGAAAGGGTGCCATGAGTGAGAAAAACCAGTTAGAGTGAGAAGTGGAATTGGAAGGCTTAATCAGTGAGTATGGATGAATCTAAGGTATTGATAATGTATTATAGGTAATATCAGATGTATTACATGATTTATATAATAATTTTCATGAGTGTAATTCATATGGTGCTTCATTGTGTTCATCTAGGCATGTGTGGTCTTGTGACACATTTGTGTTCAGTAGGTAAATTGATTACATTAGAATTTGTGCATATAGATGAGTCAGAGGAATATGGTTATATGGGTGTGTTAAAATTTTAAATATTTTATATGGTCCAATTTTAAATTATTTATGATGTGTGAGTTAAAATTTATGATAGTGAAGAGTTCACAGATTTTGTTGTTTTTATACTTAGCCAAATTTGCATGATCTAGTGAATTAGTCTACAATGTTCTTGCTATATATTTTGATGGAGGAATAATTTTAGGATGAATTAAGAAAAACGTGGTATAGGAATATGAGGGGTTTCCAAAAAATTAAATTTAAGTTATTTAATGTCTTTACATATTCATATATGGTTTACCAAAGTTGACTATTGTTGACTATGTTTTTTTTAATAAACCAGAGTTCAAAGAAGTGATTGTAGAAGACAATGTATTGATTATATATTTTTGGCATAAAAATAAAATATGAATTATAATAAATATATATCACTATAAAAGTTATTTTGGGTATTTAAAGTTAGTACAAGTGAATTTATTATAGATCAAAGTTGACTATTGTTGACTATATTTATTGCAAATTTGAGTGAGCTTCTTGCAGAGGTGTTTATGAGACTTAAGAGGATGAATTAAGGTGTATAATTTATTGTATGATGTTCCTAATGTATTAATATTTCCATATATATGTTTATTATACATGAAAACTCTATATTTAGTTATTTTGAGCCTTTTTGGTGAAGACAATATTTTTGGGCTAGTTAAGCCTAATAGGTCTTTAAGACCTACTGGAGGTTCCTAAGGTGAAAGAATGTTTCATAAGTGTGTAGTGGTATATAATATCACTTGAGGGTTTATTAATGGTCATATTTCATGGATAAATTTTATTTTAAGTGGTATTGTGTTTCTACTTGGCTCATTTTAGTGTTGAAAAGATGAATAGGTTTTTCATGAGACCTAAAACGGCCACTTGGGCCTAATAGAAAGGTATGGTTACTTAAGGGTGAGATATAAAATGTTTTGGATGACCTATGGAGGTGAATTTTATATTTTTATAATTGGTTTAGAATCCTTAAAGTTTTCATAAATGTCTCTTGGCTGACCAAGAAGATGGTGATCTTGTAGATTCTTCAAAAGAGCAAATTCAAAGGTGAAGGTTAGACTATGTGTGGGGTTTGAGCCCTTTGAAGCATGACCGACCTAATAGATGAATATGGAATGTATTATTCATATATATAATTATATTTTTATTTGATTATTTTTTTTAAAGGATATATTTTTTGACCATAAAAGTGTGTGTTATATATATAAGGTGTTTTATGCCTTTTGGGTGTGAGGATCAAGCTAGACAAACAAGTGTGTGTATTGATATTTGAAGACATTATGTGAAGTTTTTTTAGGGTATTTGTGACTAATGTTTATATAATATTGAGTATAGGAAAATTTCATTAGAATCAACATATTTTTATGATTCTATTTATTATTTTTATTAGATTTATGAGTGCACTTTTGAATATGAGCAAAATATTTATGAAGGGGTTATTTTCTTGTGTTTAAGAGACAGATTGGTGTTGGTGACTTGTGTGTAGTTTAATAATTATAGAAGAGTGTTATTTTATGTTTTCTATATTAGATTTAGAATCAATTAGAGTTCAATAATTATTTATTTTATAGCTGTTGTGTTGGTGCTCAACATCTTAGGCAAGTTGGTGCTTGTCATCTTTAGGGGTTGGTACTCCTTGTGAAGTGGGTGATTCACTAAATTATAATGTTTGTGATAATATTATATGATAAGTGTTCTATGTTTTTTTATGCTTGAGAGTGGGTTTTATTCCCCATGATGTTTTCCCACATAATTCATGTGTTATGTGCTTTGATCTTATATTGTCTCTTTGTTCATTTGAATGAATGGTCTACATGCTTCATGATTTATTATGGTTTAATGGTTAAGAGTTTGATTAATTAGAAATAAATTTGATTTAATTGATATGGTTTAATGGTTAAGAGTTTGATTAATTGGAATTAAATTTGATTTACTTGAATCACTGATTCATTCCCCCCTCTTAGTGATTGTTCTTCCAACATTAAGGTGTAATACTAGATTAAGTGGCATTCCTTTTTTATATATGTATCTCTATAAAGTTTAAAATAATATTATATTATATTATATGGTTTTAAGATATTACCCTTAAATTATTAAAGTATTTCAATCCTTTGGAAAATTATTTTTTGACACACTTTTCTTTTAACATTGGTGAAAAGATATCATATGCTCAAATTGTAAATCTCAAAAAAGTGCCTAATGAAATAATCGATGAATAGGTTCTTAGATATAAGAATATTATATAAAAATGAAAGAACAAATGGATGATAATGAGCTCCAAGATATTTTCACTAAAAAATTTCTATCTCCAATTCAAGAGTCAATTATATTTGACAAGTTCAAATATTTTGATAAATTATGCCATATACTTTGAACAAGATCAAGTATACTTAAAATACTCATTATAATTAAAATTTCAATTTTACAAGTAATATTATAAGAACAAACCCAATGAAGGAAATAATGAAACTAAGATTACAGTTATGTTATCTTATCACTAACACAAAAGCTTCAATTATAAGCTCCACAAAAGAGTCAATTATCAAGATTTCTATCACCTCCTCATGTAATGCTATAAAAACTACTTGAATTAAAATTTATTATATCTTCATCCACAAATATAAGTATACATGTCTAATCACCAATATATAAGTTTTTAAATCAATGCATATTGTGACTATTATCAATGTATTGGGCATTAGACAAATATATGTTTCAAGCTCAAGCCCAAGATTCAAAATCTCATTGATGAGAATATTATAAATATTAGCACACCTATTTAATATGGTAAGCAATAATAAATGAAAATTCAAATATCAAAATATAAAAATATCCTTCTCCAAATCATGAAGTAATAAGTAAAAATGATAATAATGAAGTACATTATGCATATAATCCCCATTCTCCTCCTTCTACATATGATAATCCACTTGATATAATCATTGGTATAATTAAAATTAAACAAGATTCATATCCTTTGAATACATTTGATGATAGTTAATTTGTTGATGATGATTTAGATATACATGCACTCTTTATTTGAGCATATGTTGATAAACAATCCATATATAGTGTTATGATAGATAATGGATCAATAAAAAATACATGCACCATAACATTAATATACTCTCTTGGTTATAAATAACAAGATTTATATTATAATTATAGAGTTTTCAAAACATTTTATGTCACATAAAAGATACTATTTGGAATATAGTCTTTTATTTACAAGTTGGACTTCTCATAGTGCCCACTACATTATTAGTTCTACCAAGCACATGGGTCCTTAATATGATATTAGGATGCCCTTGGATAAAAAATATTAGAGTATTACCTTATACAATGCATAAATGTATCAAATAATTTCATGGTAATCAAGTGGTCAAAATTATAGGAATCATATATGACTATCCTTTAGACTAAATGATATTTACTCCTACATAATAGTTGGTTGGCACATACATTGAACAACATGATATTGAAATAGTTTATAGAAATATTCAAGAAAATTTTATTGAATAAATTTATCCATATAATTATGTGCATGATATAATTACACATGAACATAGTACAAAATCATTTTCTTCATATACTTATGAGCATTGTACAGTTACACATGGGAATAATCAAGTAGTTTAATAAAGCATGGTACATTCTCCAAAGAATAAAGTGGAACCTAAAAAGAGGAATTTATCTACTAAGGCACCATATTTTATTTAGAGAGATTCATCACATCTACATGTATTTATATCCTGTTCTATTACACATGAGGGTATATATTTACATGGTTATATGAATATTGATTTAGATGGTTATATTATAACATATGATTCTAATTTAGATTTAAAGGAATATATAATTATCACTTCCTCTTCATAGGAAATCACTCCACATAATGTATATGGGTGTACATATCTATATCCTCTTCATGAAATCCTTAGCTAGACATAACCTCCTACTTCTTCCCAATCCACCTACTGGGCCAAATATTTTGATTAAATAATTATACATTCATTTTTTACATAGATTATTTTATTTTACTTTATTTATACCTATTTTATCCTTTATCCAATAATTCTTCTAGACTTTGGATTTATTTTTACTTTGGTTAATTTCCCTCTTAATTTTCAAACTGATTCAAACAATACAAAATAGTTATCTTCTAATGCTTCTAATGGTCATTCTCTATGGTAATACACTTGTTTAATATTGTTTTCACTTGTATTCTTACTCTTTAAGGAGATTTCTCAGCTCATCTCATCCAAGTTACATAATTTAAACACCTCTAGGCTTGTGGGTAGCCTAAGGATGAGGTGAATCTCTAGGTAGGGCTAGCTCCCTTGATGTACCACTTTGGATCACTACTACACCTAAAGTTTAAGGGGGGAAGGGAGAGAGAAAATTTAAAGAAAAATATCCTAAGGGAGGTGATACACCAAATAAGTTTATGACTTCTAACTAGCTACATGTTACACATGAAACTAAGAGACTAACCAAACATACACTTCTCTAATCTACATCTTCTCACATCAATATTACATTATGAGTTTATAGATGAATGTTTAGGTTAGGAGTACTAGACAAGATGTATAGAATATAAATAGTGAATATAATAACTCACTCAAATTTGATACTTCATAGAACACTTCAAATGCCCTCCAAGAAGAAGCTTTCTAACTGCAAATAGGGTGAAATAATGAGACAACATGCTAAGTAAATCATAGTTATCACTAAGCAAGATAAATAATACAAGTAAAACACACTATTAATATTAATTAAAAGGTATAAATTAGTAGTCTTATTGATAAAATGGTATGAAAATGAGCAGGGATTTTCCATACTTAAGTGGAACATAAGTTACAATGGCCAATATGGCTAGTTCTTATATAACTTGAGATAGAGAGAGAGGGGAGAATATAGAAGTCCAAGGGTCACAAGGAAAATTGTAAAGATGATAAAAGGAGATAATTTTTCATGAGAAGAGTATGTGGGATGAACCATGCAAGTTTAGGAGGAACAAGTGGCTTTCCAAGTCATGAAACTCTTACAAAGTGGCATGAAAGTTCTCGTTCTGGCTCAAAAAATTACCTTCACGATTTGTACCTATTTTAAAATAGAAAAAATAGTTAGGGATATTTATGATTATTGGAATAAATATTAATGATTTTATAAATCTCTCTCCATGCATTGGTTGTATTCCTAGTCATCTAGAACCTTCCAAAAATGAGCTATCACCATCTCTAGTCAAAATAACTCTTCTTTCATACACCTTGCACACTTGGCCTAAAAAAGGCATAATTTTTTCTTGAAAATACATTTTATGGAGTGTATAACACTTTTAAATACCATCCATTTAATTAGAAGCATCAGATGCACCTCAAAATCATCTCACTTAAATTTTTCCATCCTTCTCACTAGCTTGGTCACTATGCAAGTTTTGACTAGCTGAGATGACGTAGCTGGTTGAGTCACTTATAAGTTGTTTTAAATAATTAAATGGACATTAGGAGTTATAATAAGTCGTAATACTAATAAAAAAGTTTGTTTCATCTTTATAATCCTTTTATAACCTATAAAACACTCAAAATTTTTAAAAGTACCCCATTTTGTACCTTATCCATACAATTCCATACAACTCAAAATGGTGGGAATGATCCTTGGAGATTAATATATAGTTTAAAATCACAATCATATAAAAAATATTCCATTATAGTAAATTTATATCTCCATTTCATTCATTGGGTCTTTGTAAGGGTTTAGCAAGGGTTTTAGCCTATTTTACCCTGTTAAGCCTTGTTCATAAAAATGGGATGTTGGATTTTAAAAATAATTTCAAAAATTCATATTTAAATATCTATAATAACCTAAAGAAACTAATTTTTCCCCAATTCAAAGTATCATGAAAGATGTGAGCACTTCAACTTGGACTATCGAGTTCCTTTCTTCAATTTGCACAAGCTTAAAGTTGCTTTTGGGCCAAAAATGGCTTCCTTGTGGTTTATCTACCTTAAAAAAGATTTATCACCTTTTTTTTACCCCAATATAAATTCTAAAATATGTTATAATTCATATATCATCCTATAAGTATGAATAACCCCCCATTTGGATACTAGGCCTAAACCATGTCCAATAGGCCTACCTACAACTTTTGTGTTCTAGGCCATCCAATTTTAATTATTTTCATTAAATAAGATTTAAAACATATATAATTATCCCAAAAACATTATTTTTTCCATTGGAAACCATTACTAGAGTTGGAGATGTTGTTGGTCTACCAATTTGGCTCTAGGTCAAAACCTTTCCCAATGGGCTTGACTGCAACCTTGGGGTTTTTGAGCACATTATTTGGTTCCATAATATTTTTCATGGTTACTCATATTTTTTTATATGTTTTAAAACCTCTCACACATTATAAAAATGTTACCTTATCTCCTGTTTCATATCTTCCTTTCCTTTCCTCAAAACTATAGGCTTTGCTTATTAAGGGAGTGTTCTTTATCTGAGATAAAATAGAAGGAACTCCCCTATTTACTTAGACAATATTGATAATTTTATGAGATTATATAGGTATTAAATGTTATATATAATAATTTTTATCAATTTACTAGGTCTCTACACCTTTTAACTCTTCAAAATCTAAAACAAGCTCCTAGGAGATAAGCTATAAGCAAGATTTGTCACATGAACTGTATATGCATTTGAAAAGAGGTATTCATCTATTCCATATACATAATGAGATACCCATAATAAAAATATGATAACTTTGGAGGTATTACCTTCTTAATTTTATTCTCCAACCTTCCACATGACCCTTATAACCTTTGCCTACTCAAATTGAGTGTGCTTACAGACTATGTATTGTTCTTCTCACTCAAAGTTGACCCTTGAATGTAGGTGAAACTTATGTTTTGGAATTTTATCTATGATTTAAAATTCATTTGGATCCTTTAATTCATTTCACATTATCTTTAAATAAGTTCAATGTACTTATATACTTGTTTGATTGGTCAAGGTCTTTTGACTATGATTCTTACCCTTTTGGCCAAAAAATGATTCGTGTAGGTGAAACTATATGACCTAGGTATTTAAATCATGATTTATGTCCTAATTGAAGCTTTAAATTCCATTATATATATATATATATATATAATTTTCATTTCCATACTTTACCATTATTTTGGTCTAGCTTACTATCTACCTACAATCCATTATAACTGACTATGTTAAAGCTATTTAGACCTTACCTATAGCTGTAAATCACATTTTTAGAGATTAGGTATAGTGATTGAAGGTATCATAAATATTTTCATATCACCAATCTATTTATATACTAATCCAAGCCATATTTATACCTTAAAACATTTTTTCAATATCTTATTATGCACTTGTAGGACTTCACAGTCCATTGTACCTCAATTTCTAGACAAGAGATACCTGTAGGTGAATATAGGGTACAAATCATTTCATATAAACCTATTTAATGTCTTATATTTCATACATGATCTTTTTTAACCATCAAAACCCATTCAAACATGAATTCATGGCTTAAAAATGTAAAATTGGGTGAAGAGTCTATTTTAGGAGCTCAAAGCATATAGGTGAACATTGCCTAGGTTTAGTGTATAAAAACACAACTTTGGGCCTATAAATAACTAAACTGACATGACCATCTACCCCTCAAACTATAAAAATTACTTATTATATATTGAGGCTAGAATTTATGGTCATCAAGATGCATAAAATGTCTTTACAACTCTATTATGAGATGTCATCAAAACACTAAGGATATCTGTTCTATTCTTTTAGGGAAAATCTCCCTGAACATATTCATTTCAATTTTGGAGATAAATTCCCATCTTGTATATCCACTTATAATTTCACACATATGTGTAATGATATCCTTAACACCCTCATATTACAATAAAAGTTTCATTACATGCCTTAACACTCCATTGAGTACCCAAGTCCTCTGTTTTCACCACCTATAGGTGATTATCTTGATGTGTAGGTAGTAATGTAGGATAATAGGTAGTGAGCATCACATTTGATCTTAATGAGTAATATGGTTGTCTTAATTACTTCTAATTAACTCCTCATAATTAAAAGGTATTTAATCACCACCAAGGCTCTTATTCTTATCATGACATTATCATGAGAGGTTGTAGGTACATTTTGAGCTGTATATAAATAGTAAGTATGAAAAAGTCCATGTATTGAAGGAATATACCTAAAATAGTCAATTAATATAGCATAAATGGTGTTTAAATTAAAAAAAAGATGATTCAAACTCAAAAAAATCTCCTACACTTTCTTTTTAATGTTGAGAACCCTCTATAAAAGCACTTTTAGGTGCACATTGAGTTGTAGCAGGCATACTGTGAGTATGTGTGGTATAAGGATACAATTCATGGAATGTTACTTTGGAAAATAAGATTTAAAGGTGATGTAATTTATAGGGATTTGAAAACATGATAATTAACTTATCACCACCTTCTAAAACCATTACCAAAGCATGAAGGTCCTACAAATAGTGGAAACCTGCCAACAACATAGAATGGGACTAGTTTAAATGGAGATTAAAAGACCTTCTAAAACCATTACCTATATGAGAGGAGATTAAAAAAACCTAATTAATCAATACCAGTATCTATATTATAGGGAATTTCTCAAACCAAGGTAAAACCTATAGGGTATATACATTAGCAAGCACATTAGATAGTCTAACTTCTTAAGAATGGTTCATAAAGCTAAAACCACTATTCCTCTAAAAAAAAAAAATGAAGATAAATAAGTTTATAATACAATCCAAAGATAATTTTTATTGAAACCTCCATTGCTAACCATACTAAGTACAAACGTGAAGACCATTTTCTCTTGTCAACCTAGTGGAAGGAGAGATAAGAAGTTTTCTTCATTTCTTGGAGATTATGATCAAACGGATCTCCTAAAATAGTGTGTATCAGACCAAGGGACACTCCTAAAACATCCTCAACTATGGGAGGCCATACAAGTCCATATACCTCATTAAAAGCTCATATTTTCAAGAAAACTACCTCTTTTTTTGAATAATCTACCACTTTTTAGTTAGTAATAGTTACTTAAGACATAAGAGGACAAATGGGGCATTAAATCATCCCTTGAAACCTTCACATTTACCTAAGAGGCTATATAACTCATTAAATTCCCCTTTAGGACTAAAAGGATTAAAATGACTAAGGACCAAGGCTAATATAACACTAAATGACATCAATTAACCTATAATACACCTCATGACATAACATTAGACCCATAATAATCCTCTAAAGATGAATTTTTTTCCTATAATGGTCCTAATTTGACCTACAAGGTCAAATTTGGTTAACAAATTGGCGACTCATAGGGGTAGTATGCCTACTATACTAACTAGACCAGTAGCCTTATCATTCCATTGGACTTAGGAAGTAATTTGAGGTCTAAAACACAATAAGAGGACTTTTAAAACAATATTTGATCAAGATAAGACCAATGACTACCTTAACACACAAATCAAAAGACACACATAAAGCAAAAGTAAACAAACTAACAAGACACACACACATGTGCTCAAGTCACTTAGGGGAATAAAAAAACTATTATGCACAACTAGAAACTAATCATATATCCTTTATATGATCGAAATTAAATTTTATTTAATCTTCTTCTTCATGAGATGAGTCATAGTGCCATGCATGTTTCTCCTTGAAATGGATGCTTTGTAGATCATACCTATTCCTTAGCACTTCACTTAATCTACTCTTAAGTAAATCATCCTTAAATAGGTCTCAAATTTAGATATATTATTCTTGAACTTGTACACATACCTCATACTTCTAGCCACTCTTCATCTCATGGTCAACTTGCATCTTCTTTGTAGGCATGGCTTCAAGGGGATTGGTTTCTTGTTCCTTAGAAGATTAAGGCCAACAAGAGCTTGTTCTATCCTTCAATATTTGATGTGTTTCTCCCAACTAGTTTAGAGGATGATATCCCATCTTGATTATTTAAAACATGTCATCATGAGATGCATATTCCTCTTGGAAATACATATTTGAAAGGTTATTTTTCCTTTGCATACTCACTTGAGTGCCAAGACCACCTTATCCATTCTTAACTAGATCATAGCCTCCTTAAAGAGGATTATAACCTACTAAAATGACTACATAAAATTCATACCAAGGTTGATTACATGATATCTTACATATTGATGAAAGAACTAATGACTATTTCTTCCTCTTTGACAAAAGGAAGACATTCTTCCATATCAACCCAATCAGAAGTTTCCACACAAAAGACCACCTCTTCTTCAAAAATTAGGACCTATTTATGGCTTTCAAGTTGTATCTAAAATAACATAAAATGACTTTGCTTCTCAAGGGCTGAAAGATCCTCCATTTCTTCTCCTTCTTTGTGATTCAAAGACTAAGCATTTTGAAGTCATGTGACTTTGTCCAATGAGGCTACTAGGGAGCTACGCTATCTTTAAGCAAGATTTCTAAGTTTATATCAACCAAATAATCCTCATTTAGTTACCATACCATAATTCCATCAAGGTAATTGGTGATGGGGTGAGGACAAGATGAACTAGTTGGTGGAGGAGGCAAATAGAACTCAAAATCAGATGAGAGTGAAATGTATGGGATTCTTTTAGAATTTATTAAGGAAGGGGAGAATATTGTGGGATAAAATGGGTTGGTTTTATTCTTTCCATTTGAAAATTAATTAATTTACATCTTATTTAGCTTGAAAAGTCTCTTGAGGAGGGGTAGATGAGGTGTGTTTAGGCATAGGATTTTCTTTTGGGTTTAAACCTTCCATCACACCTTGACTTAGCAACTTCATTTTTTACTCTAATTCTTAAATTTGCTTAGATATGTTCTCTTATAAAAGTATTTATTTCAGTTTATAGGCATAATCATGAGGATGAGGAGAATAATAAGGTTGAAATGGAAGAAAAGAGGTCTCTTGAGGAAGGGTGGAAGGGGATTTCATAGGATCAAGTTATTTCTCAACTTCACACTCCTTATCAAGGCTTCTATCCTCTTTCTTTCCCCATGATTACAATATCTTATTACAGCTTAGGATGTTAGTATTATAAGTATTTTATTGATATGGTGATTTAATTTTAGGAGTGGATGAAGTGTTTAATAAACTTAGGATTTCCTTAGGCTTGGATTCTCCACCTTGTCTCCAACTTAGAATATCATATTTAGAGGTGCTTTCTTGAGGTGGGGATGCAATTGGAGAAGGAAATGAGGGATTCAATTCTAATTATTTTTATGATGACAATGATTTCTACATATGCATATTATCCTACTCAATCTTCCTATCAAGATTAGCTTTAAAAATAAGGTTTCTCTTTTTAATTTTCTATTCCAATTGATTGGGAAAAGGGTGACTTTGATAAGCTTAATTTAGATCATGAGTAGGGGTCAAATAGGACTGATATAAATCTTGGGGAAGTGGATATGAAGGCTGATAGGTTTGGTGAGGCTACCTTTCATTAATTATTATCCTATCCTCTAAAGAATAAACCAAGCCACTCACATCTAACATCTAACATCTCACTTGTGATCCTTTGCCAATTGGCTCTCTCAATAGGTGCCCACTTTATTTTGACCAGATATAATGAATATCTCAAATTATGAATAAGATTAATAAAAACCTCTTGACCACATCCCCTTAGAGTATCAAGATATAATATGTACCTCTTATATCCCAAAAGAGTTTTCTTGAAAGTGGAAGTGGACTAATTAGAGAAATGACTAGGTTGACTAGGAGAAAGATATGGAGAAGGTTGATTATAGGGCTGATACACTTCATGTTAGAGATATTAAGGATCATGATAGGGATAATATGGAATTCCATAGGCTGGATATACCTTACCAGCTTATGTAAGATAAAAATCAACACCAAGGTTAGCCATGAAACTTCATTAATAAGCAAGAACACAAGGAATGATCATTAACAATCTTTAAAACGAATACTTGGGCTACTTGACAAGCTAATGTAACTTTGGAGTCATCATTGATGCTTGGATAGATGCCTCCAAAGGCTGATTATTGAAATATAACATGAAAAAACTTTCAACCTCTTAGACTAAGATTCCCACCAAGCATACTAAAAATTGTTGCCACTTGGATTTGCACCCTTTGAGGATATGTCTCATCTCTCTTCATCCAAGTAGCACAATTGAAACACCTTTAGGCTTGTTAGTAGCCTAAGGATGAGGTGAATCTCTAGGTAGGGATATATCCATTAAATTACCAATTTAGATTGCTACTACACCTAGAATTTATGGGGAAAGGGAGAGAGAAAAATCAAAGAAAACTATTGTAAGGGAGGTGATACACCAAATAAGTTGATGAATCCTAACTAGCTGCATGTTACACATGAAACCAAGAGACTAACCAAACATACACTTATCTAATCTACATCTTCTCACATCAATATTACATTGTGAGGTTATGTATGAATGTTTAGGCTAGGACGACTAGACAAGAGGCATAGAATGACACTAGTGAATAGACTAACTCACTCAACCTTGACACTTCCTAAAACACTTCAGATGCCCTACAATAAGAAGCTTTCCAACTTCAAATAGGGTGAAAGAATGAGGCAACATGCTAAGGAAATCATAGCTATCACTAAACAAGATTAATCATCCAAGTAAAACACACTATGAATAATCATTAAAAGGTAAAAATAAATAGTATCATTGATAAAATGATATTAAAATGAGTAGGGATTCACCATAATTAGGTATAACATAAGTTATAATGGCCACGATGGCTAGTTCTGATAAAACTTGAGAGAGAGAGGAGAAGAGAAAAGTCCAAGGGTCACAAGGAAACTTGTCAAGCTAAGAAAAGGAGTTACTTATGCATGATAATAGAATGTGGGATGAAATATGTAAGGTTAGAAGGAACCAATGTCTCTCCAAGTCATGAAACTCTTGCAAAGTGACATGAAAGTTCTCATTTTGGCTTAGAAAATTGCCTTCACGATTTGGACCTATTTGAACATCCAAAAACTAATTAGGTATAGGTATTATTATTTTAATAAAGGTTAATCCTTTTATACATGCTTCTCCATACATTGGTTGTAGTCTTGGTCATCTGAAACCTTCCCAAAATGTGTTATCACCATCTGCAATCAAAATAACTCTTATTTCTTGTACCCTGCACACTTGGCCTCCAAAAAGGCATCAATTTTACATGAAAATCCATGGGAAATATTGGATGACACTTTTAAAGACCCTCCATGGCCTTAGAGGCATTAAAAACACCTTAAAATCACCTCACTTAAATTTTTCGATCATTCTCACTAGCTTGGTCATTATGCCAGATTTGACTAGCTAAGACGAAGTAGCTAGTTGAGGCACTTAGGAGTTATTTTGAAGAATGAAATTGACATGAGGGTTTAATACAAGTCCTAATACTTCTCCCAAATTTGGTTTCATATTTAGACTCCTAGAACCTACAAAACACTCAAAATAGTCAAAAGTACCCTATTTGTATAATTCCACACAACTCAAAAGGGTGGGGAAGAGCCTAGGAGAGTACTATACAAGGTAAAATAACCATCCTATAAAAAATATGCCATTATATTATATTTATATCTCCATTTCATTCATCATGTCTTTATAAGGGTTTAACAAGGGTTTTAGCCTTCTTTACCCTCTTAATCATTGTTCATAAAAATGGGATGTTATATTTTAAAAATAATTTCAAAAATGAATAGGTAAAGATGTATAATAAACTCCATAAACTCCTTTATCCTCCATTAAAATTCTCATGAAATATGTGATCACTTCAACTTGGCTTATTGAGTTCCTTTCTCTAATTTACACCAGCCTGATGTTGCTTTTGGGATAAAAATGGATTCCTTATGGTTTCTCTACCTTAAAAAAGATTTATCACCTCTATTTAATGCCCATATGAATCATTAAATATTTTATAATTTATATCTCATTCTACAAAAGTGAATAACCCCCATTTGGATACTAGGCCTAAATCATGTCCAATATGCTTGACTAAAACCTTTGTGTTCTAGGCCATAAAATTTGACTTATTTGCATTAAATAAGATTTAAAAACTCTATAATTATCCCATAAACATGATTTGGTCCATTTTAAATCATTAATAGAGATAGATATGTTGTTGGTCTACCAATTTGGCTCTTGGTCAAAACCCTACCCAATAGGCTTGACTACAACCTTGGGGTTTTTGAACACCCTGTTTGGTTCCATCCTCTTGTGCATGTTTATTCCTATTTTTATAGATTTTATCTAACCTCTCACACCTTCTAACAAATTTCCATTATCACCTAGTTCATATCTTCCTCTCCTTTCCTTGAAACTACAAGCTTTGCTTATTAAGGGAGTACCCTCTATTTGAGATAAAATAGAGGGCACTCCCTTATTTCCATAGACAATATTTATAATTTTAGGATATTATATTGGTCATAAAGGTTATATTTACTAAATTTTATCCTTTTAATAGGTCTCGAGACCTTTCAACTCCTCAAAATCTAATATAAGCTCCAAGGAAGATAGGTTGTAAGCAGAATTTGTCACATGAATAGTATATGCACTTGAAAAGAGGTATTCCTCTATTCCCTATCTATCATGAGATACCCATAATACCATTATTATAATGGTTGAGGTATTAAACTCTTCATTTTATTCTCCAACCTTCCACATGACCCTTATAAACTTTTCCTGCTCAAACTGAGTGTGCTTGTTGACTGTGTACTGTTCATCTCACTCAAAGTTGACCCCTGACTGTAGGTGAAACTTATGTTTTGGAATTTTATCTATTATTTATACTTAATATATATATATTAATTAATTTCACCTTATCTTTAAATCAATTCAATGTACTTAGATGCTTATTTGACTGGTCAAGGTCTTTTGACTATTATTCCTACCCTTTTGGCTAAAAGATGATTCTTATAGGTGAAACTATATGACCTATGTATTTAAAGCATAATTTATATCCTCCTCTAAGCTTTCCATACTATGCCATATCTATAATTTTTATTTCCATACTTTACCACTATTTTGGTCTAGCTTACTGTCTGCTTATAAACCATTATTACCAATAATGTTAAAGCCATATAGATGTTGCTTGTAGGTGTAAATCACATTTTTAGAGATTAGGTGTAGTGTTTAAGGCTATCCTTAGTATGTTATTAATCACCAATATACACACACACACACACACACACACACACACACACACACACACACACACACACACACACACACACACACACACACACACACACACACACACACACACACACACACACACACACACACACACACACACACATACATACACACACACACACACTAATCCAATATATATTTATACCTTCAATCATTTTTTCAAAATTCTATTATGCATTTGTAGGACTTCACAGTCCACTGTACCTTAATTTTTAGGCAAGAGATACCTGTAAGTGCATATAGGGTTCAAATCATTGCATACCAACATATTTGATGTACTTTAGTTCATACATGTTATTTTTAAACCATAAAAAACCATTAAAACATGAAGGCATGGCTTGGAATTGAAACATTGAGTGAAGAGTCTATTTTAGGAGCTCAAAGCCTATAGGTGAACATTGCCTAGGTTTAGTGCATAAAAACACAAATTTAGGTCTATAGAGAACTAAAATCCCATGATCATCTACCCATAAAACTTAAAAATTCCTTATTATATATTGAGGATATGATATATGGTCATAAATATTCATAAAAGGTATTTGCAAACCTGTTATGAGATATCATCAAAACATAAGGATCTCTATTTTGTTCTTTTGGGGAAAATCTCCTTGAACATATTGATTTCACTTTTAGAGCTAAATTCCACTTTTGTATATCCACATAACATTTCACACATTTGTTTCATTATCTCCTTAACACCCTATGACTTCAAAAAAAGTTTCATTACATGCCTTAACACTCCATTGAGTACCTTAATCCTTTATTTTCACCACATGTACTTGATTATCTTTATGTGTAGGTAGTAATGTAGGATAATAGGTAGTGAACATCACATTTGATCTTAATGGGTATTAGGCCTATCTAAATGCTTTCCAATTAACTCCTCACACTTTAAAGGTATTTAAATCACCACCAAGGCTCTTATCATTATCATGATGTCATCATGAGAGGCTGTAGGTACACTATGAGCTGTATATAGATAGTAAGTATGAAAAAATCCATGTATTAAAGGAATATAAATAAAATAGTAAATTAATCTCCCATAAATGGTGTTTTAATGAAACTAAAATATTATTCAAACTCAAAACAAACTCCTACACTTTATTTTTAACATTGAGAACCCTCCATGAAAGCACCTATAGGTGCACATTGAGTTATAACAAGGAGACTATGAGTATGTGTGGTATATGATTAAAATTCATGGAATGTTTCTTTGGAGGATATAATTTAAATGTGAGGGGATTTATATGGATTTTAAAAAATGATAATTAACCTATCCCCACCTTATAAAATCATTACCAAAGCATGAAGGTCCTACAAATAATGGAAACCTGCTAATAACATAGAATGGGACTAGTCTACAAACCTGAGGTGATTGGCTCTTTAAATTGAATCTAAACTTGAAAAAAATTATGGGGAACATGTGAAAGGAGATTAAAATACCTTTGGAATCAATCTTAATATCTATATTACATAGAATTTCTCAAACCAAGGCAAAACCTATAGGGTACATAGATTAACAAGCATATTAGATAATCTAACTTCTTAGGAATGGCTCATAAATCTTAGACAACCATTCCTCTAAAACCAAACAACAAATGGAATCTGACTAAGTGTAAAATATATCCCCAAGAAAAGTTTTTTTGAAACCTCCATTATTTATCCTACCAAGTACAAACTTGAAGACCATTTTCTCTTGCCAAGACTAGTGGAAAGAGAGATAAGTAGTTTTATTCATTTTTTTGAGATTCTAATCAAATTTATCACCTTAAAAAGTATGTATAATACCAAGGTACACTCTTGAAACATCCTTAGCTATGGGAGGTCGTGCAAGTTTATACACCTCATTAAATGCTCAGATTTTCAAGACAACTACCTCTTTTTTTGAATAACCTACCACTTTTCAATTAGTAATAGTCACTTAAGACATAATAAGACACATGGGGCATAAAATCATCCCTTAAAACCTTTAAATTTCCTTATTATGTCGTATAACTCATTAAATGCCCCTTTTTTTACCTCAAAATGACTCCTAAGACTAAATGGATTAAAATGACTAAGGACCAAGGCTAATATAACATTAAATGACATCAATTAACCTATAATACACCTCATTACATAACATTAGACACATAATAATCCTCTAAAGATGATTTTTTTCCTATAGGGGTCCTAATTTGACCTATAGGGTCAAATTTGGTCAACAACTATTTCATATCTATCATGTTATGTATCCCATTCAATTTATATGATCATATCCATCTAGTCATATATTCTCCATGAGAACATATGATTTATTTCTCATTGGGGGAATTTTCATAATTATATTTATATCAATCATTTATTATACCTTATTATGAATCCTTTACACATTCATAAGGGGCACACTACTTGATTTGTTATGCTACCATGCTATGCTTTAACACCTTGTTGAGGATTATTTGAATCCCTCATATTTATTCTATTTTTGAATCCTTGATTATTTAAACTTTTCAAATCTCTTAAGTTTAAATATTTAAAAAATTTAATAACATTCAAAAAATTTAAAAAATCAAATATTTCAAATTTTCAAAAAAAATATATATATATATTTCAAAAATTTAAAAGAATCAACTTATTTTCAAAAATTCAAAATCAGGACCTCAAAGGCATCTTCTCATGTTACTAGCTTACTTATTTACATACATTATTTATTTAATGGTAAGTGTATGCAATGAATTATGATGGATTTTCAAATTAATCTAATTAGTGGATTCCAAGGTTGGAGAAGGTAATCTTATGAAAATAATTCATTTCATAGCTATTTATATTGAGACATGACCAATTCAAATTTTCTAAACCTAAATAAAGGATCTCATACCACACAAAATTAAAGGAGAGGGTTGAAAAGCCTCTAATCAAATGACATTATGTAATAACCCTAGCTATGCCTATAATACATAATATAAATCTAATTTAGTGCTCACTAAATCTTATGACATAAATGGGGATAGTTAATAAAAAATAAAATAAAACATGCAAAGAGAAATCTACTTAAGTCAATGTCAAGGTAAACTAAGAAAGGATTAAAACATTCATCTTAAAAATTTGTGTAAAATATAATCTATTAAATGAAAGAGTAAATTTAGGAATACTTAACTTGAAGTGAATTAGTCATGTTTCAATATGTCCCTTGGCCAATGGTTCTTTTCAAGAGGTTATTTTGGCTTTGTAAGAATCACATTATATAGATCAAATTTAGGCTAAAAGAATCTTACTTTGCATCCAAGACTTTATTATAAGATAAAATTATTTCCCTCTAAGGTAAAACCCTAAGTAATGACTCCTCTAATGTATAAATAGTGGAATTGTGAGTTGTAGTAATGCACAAATGAATGTTCTTCTCTTTAGAAATGAAGTGATTGGGGTATTTATATCCAAAGATTTACCCTAAACCCTCTTGATAATTTAACTATCAATGTTATCTAGGTTGATATTTTTTGGTGAGAAAAATAACCATTAGACCTTAAACTAGGTTGGCTAGGCTGATGAGGTTCCGTAATGTGCACTAAATTCCCAACAGGATCAATTGGATTGACATAGTGGGAAAATGAATAAAAAGGGGTGTATGCCTAGTTAATGTATATTTTGGAAGATTAATTGATTATAAGAGTTTATAATCAGGTTTTAATTACTTACGGAGTTGGATAAAAGTAACTTTTAGTGGTTTTAGGTAATGATATAGGGACTAACAATCTTGTAAATCACCAAAGGTCTGCCCACGCCTTTCTAAATTCATCCTTAAAGCATCCACTTAGAGAGATTTAAAATTGATAATTTATTGCAAGAGATAAAGTGTTAGTAAATGATAAAATTTAAAATTAATGCATGTATACATATGCCACACTCTTTATCATGTGTCACATAACTGTAATATGGGATGGTGCTTCGAGAAAGAATATAGCAACACATAACACTAAGTTAATAAAATTTTAGTAAAAAATGGAAAATTTAAATGAAAGTAAATAATTTAAAAATACATACCTTCACTTATCTTGTTACTATATAATATAAGTTACAATGAAGAAAATAGAAGAGACATCTAATGTACAGGGCATTAAGTGAACCTAAAAAAATAAGCTAGAAATTTGAATTTTTTACAAAAATATAGGTTAAGCATAGAATTTTTTTCTATGTTATTAGTATTCCATAAATTTTAATAGTGTGAGAAAAGATATTATAGAAACATAGTTATGAGCAAAACATGGATTTTTTTTGGTAAATAACTAGTAACTAAAGAATTTTTAAATTTTAAGTATAGATAGGATTTTAACTCTTCATTTGCAAATTTACTAATTTCAAAAACCAAAGATTTATATGACTTAGAGAAATGATGAGAAATACCATGGCACAAAGGTGAGGAATAGAGGTAAATATTTCATAAAGCTATTGATATCATGATATATGTGTGGAATGTACTTAATTTTGAATTTTTATCATTTTTATTTGAAAAATGAGGTAGATTTTAAAAAGTAGGTATCAAAGCAAATCCATGTGGCATATTTTACCCCAAAATTTTTTTAGGGTAGATTAGGAATTAATATGGATAATGGGAAGGGATCGAAGAGGGTCATTAATGCCTAGGTCATTAATGAAAAATGTGGGAAAATCATCAAAATAATTAAACAAGGACAACCAGGCTAATGTAGTTGTAAATTAATAGGTTAGTAATAGTGGATGATTACATAGTACCAATCTAAGAAATTTAGTCATTATATGACTAATTATGTATATCAAGCTGATCTAGTCTAATAGTGTATGCATGGCTGATTTACATCTTGATTGATTCAGTAATGTATTTAGCTAGCTTATTTAGTTTTAATAAATGGCTAACTTCATATGAAGTGGTCAATATAGTAGGGTTATTTGGTTGATTATGTAATGAGTGTTTGATGTAGTTAAATTATATGCCCAAATTTTTATAAGTGGATGATTCATTTTGAATTTAACAATGGTTGACATAGTTAGGTACATGGTTAAATTATTAGAAAATTTATTTCTAGCCAACATAGTTAATTATATGGCTATGTAGTAGAGAATATTGAGAAAATGATAGAATGTGTTAATGAAGTAGTTATTTTTTATGTAAATTTCTTTTTTTATTTTTATAATATAATTTGATGATTAACTAACATTAAAGGCTCATTCATGCTTTATTTTTTGATATTTTATAGAGATGATGAAGACTATAGCACTTGGTAGATGTATTTTGACTACCAAATTTGTTATATAGATTGATAACTAATGATCATGTATGATTGACAACATTGGGGTTTTGAGGTATTATATAGATGCATCATATATCTTTGAGTACTGAGTTAGTCACCATGTTTTTAGGGACATGGGAGTGATTAACCAATACTTGTAGGTGGGTGGTGTATGGGGATACCATTATGGTGGGTATTACCCTAGAAGATGTCTATACGATCCTATGACTTCCTATTATAGGTAATCCTATTATTTGTAATACCCTTGAGTTATATCCTAAGAGATGAGCCTTAGCCTTATGGGTAACCAAATCATAGACATATTTTGAGGGGTTGTGAGTGTGTTTGTTTGATGTTTATGTGTCAATAATTCTAGATATATCGAAGGCTATTATTGGCCTTGTGACAACTCGTGTGATCTATCATAGTTTGGATGGGAAGTTGTCATTATATGTGGTCACTTTGTATCATTAAATATTATCTTAGGGTATGATGTATGACTTGGGGTGAGTTATCTAGGTGTATTTGGGGCATAATTTGTATATCATTCTTTCATGATGGTAGATGACTATGGGCCCTATTATTTTGTTGAATATCTAGATTTATGAGAGGTTTCCTATGTATTAGCCTATGGGGTTACCCCATGCTATAGATGATAGTTTCCCTCATGTTTTAATATAGATACATAACCATGTGATATGGGTTATACCTCATGCCCCTATATTATAGATTGTCACTTAAGGAGATATTATGTGGCAACCTTATGTAGGTATTCCAACTAGTTAACCTTCTTTTCCAACTATGGTTTAGGGATTGGGTTGTGTTCATATCATTAGTCATTATATATGGTGGGTAGAGCCACATATTTTTGTTAAATTATCTATTTAGGTGGGGTTAACACCTCCAACAAAATGTATAGTAGTACTTGGATATTAGGCATGATATAAATTGTATGGGTAGTGGAGGTACAAGAGTTCCTATAAATGTGCCTATGATTTATTTACATTGATCAAGACCTTGGATAAGATTATGAAAATATAAACAAAGAGAGGTGATATTGGTGGTGGAGGAGGTGGAGATGGTTGTGGATGAGGATGTGGAGTTGGTGATTGTTATGCCACATCAAGATTTACAATTACCACCATGGAAACCATGACGATGTAGACATCGATATATGTAGATAGAGGTATAGATATATGTGGAGGTGTATGAAGAGGAGGAGGCTCAAGAAGAGGTAATAGAGAATAGAGATCCTATGGTACAAATTTTTGACTAATTTGACCCCAAGTCAAACTAGGTCAACCCCCTATATAATTCAAAATTTCATAGTGTCTCATAGGATTAGAAAATGTGTACCACGGTCTTAATTGAGGACATATAATGTGTTTTATCTTTGTAATTATTATCTAAGTTGGTATTATGTCATATAAGGTCACCTTTTGAGTCATTTATTGAAGTGGTATAGTTTACATAAGAATACAAAGGTATCAAGATGAAATGTAATGTCTTACATGTTAGGAATAGTTAGGGAAGCTATTGTGAAACTAAAAAATTATAGGTTCAACATCCATCCAAGAAGATCAAGAAATTTTAGGTAGTTATATGGATAATAAAATAGTTATAACATATGGTAAGGATTAATGGAAGTATCTTAAGATCCCCATAGTTCACTTCCATGCTCAGGTAGCTTTGACAAGTAAAAAATTTCCAAAAACCAATCTCTCTCTCATTACTCTCTTAGACAAGTCAAAGAGGTCAACTAATTTCCACTTGGTATGGAAAAGAGGAGTAAATTTTAATAGATTTCAATTGGTGGGTTAAATTAGTCTCTATGTACTCCAAATTCATGGTTATATTTCAAATTTTGGTGTTTTGTGCTTCATGAATCATTGTTAAGAGTGTCAGTGACTCTAGACAACCTGCACATCCCCAATGACTTTAGTTTTCCTATTTGATGGAATTATTTTTTGAAAATGAAGTGTTATACTTGGAATTTTATGAAATTTTATTACTTTTCATGTTTTATTAAACTTAGTTGACATGTGTGAAGGTGAAGAGGTTAGTAGGACTATCTCATTCTGCTAATAGAAGACACCACAGAAGTCTGCACATTGTGTTTCATCAATATCAGAGCTTCACCATATTGTAAATGGTTTTATATCAAAGTTTATATTTTGTTTTAAAACTTTCATAGCATGGTCATCAGTTTTTATTTTTAAGGTTTAGTCTCAAGACTAGAATTGATGGAGTGAAAGTTCTAAAACATATACACACAATCAGATTTCCTTATGATTGTCATCTACAATCAAGTGGAGATAAACCTTGATTAGTCATGTTTGTGAAGCAAGGAGGTCTAAATATTATTAAGAGACTTCCAAGGTGGAAAAAATAATATTATATATTCAAAGAGTTATATATTGGTTGTGGGAACAAATTCAATATACACAATCCCATATCATATAAACCTACATGCACTCTCTAACAGTGGCCTGAGTTCAATCCAAAAGAGCTAGAGTAGTGTTGAATGGGAGATGTTTGAACTCATTTGAGACTTTCAATCAGGTCTAAGAGAATACATAATATCAAGGTGACAATGCTAAATCCATTATATTGAAGATATACCTAGTTCCTTATTCCCATGTTGATAAAGTCACAATTGGGAGAGTTTACCTTAATCTCTCTGAAAGGGGATTTTACCTTACAAAGTTTTATATCATGGTGGAGTGTCTTGATGTATGGATATAATTAATAGTTTATATCTTATATCCCAATCCTACAAATAACATCTTAACACATGAAGGAGTTACTAAGTCAAAAGGGACTGCTGATTTGATGGCTTCCAACTCAATCAAGTTTCTATTGAGGACATTCAGTGAAAGCTACAATGCTATAAAGCCCAAATAAACCTGTAGCTTAGAGTGGCACATGATGCATTTATGATGAGGTAATGTAACTTAGTTCTAAGGCATGACATGAATATGTATAATTTTGAGATGACCTAATGAAACATAGCATACCCACATATATGTGAACTTATAGGAACTTTTCAACTTCTATCTAATACACAACTATAGGTATTGAATATTAGCATATCCCTAATACATGATTAAATTAAAAAAATTATGAAATGGTATTAGTGACCTCAAGAGGATCTTAGGTTATGAAATATAATTTTCAAGTGTTGAAGGTCATTACAGGAATCCCATTTTCCTAAGATGAGTATCTACAGTCTACTACAATCATAGATTAACTTATGCTAATGAAAGGTCTTAGATAACATAATGAGATGTAAGATGGATGAACATGATTTAGAAAACTCTCACAGTGGTAATATGAACTTCATGGGACTCTTAGAGAAAGGAAATAAATTAAAGACAATTTTTAACTTGTCACTTAGTCAAAGGTTTCTAGACCCTCAAGATAATACATAGACTTAAAGGCAAGTCTTAAGGATTTAAATTATTTAGGGAACTTGAAGCATGATCAAGATTTGAATTTTTTTAAATAACATAATCATGAACTAGATCATACTCCCATGACCTTAGTATATCCAAGAAAATAGGGGAAGTTCCCTCTATTTTATCTCAAACACAAGACACTCCCAATCAAGACAAAACTATGGGCAGAACACATGAATGAGGGAGGGTGAAGGATATATATTTAAATTATTATTGGAAATTGTATAGATTTTTTTAATTTTAATATATATAGATAAGGACCTATACATAGCATGAACATTTAGAGGTGATCATAGGCATAGATACATAGTTTAGGCCTATTAGGCCTAAAACTAGGTCTAAACCCTTAGAGGGCCTAGTTCCATTTCCATGACAACATAAATTTCCTAAGCCATTTGATTACCTTCATGGAAGAGTTAAAGATGTATTATAACCATAAATTTTCATAAAATAACATAAGATTGGTCATTTTGGCCTAAACTCACTTCAGGGTGTCTAGAATATAGTTAAAAGCTCAAGAGGCCATTTTTAATTGCCCGTGTCTATATGAACAAATTTCATGGTGAATCAAGGAACTATGAATAGTTGAGGAGGGTCATGAAATTGAGATTTTTTGAATTAGTTTAGAGGTTGGATGTCTAACCTTTATGAATCATCACTAAGAAGTAAAAGATCCTAAAACCCTATCAAGAACTAGATGGAGAAAATATTATTAGAGATGCATCTAGGAGGGGTAAAATGGCCATGAGAATTAATTTAAACTATCTATAACTCACCTACGCTCCATGACATCCATTTTATATGTACTATCATCTATATGAATAGGCTAAAATATAAATTTCTTATAAGTTTTGATGTGTTTTTAGGTACAAAGGAGAATTGATAGATAAAATAAAATAGGAGAGGTCTATATGGACTTATTATATCCCATATAATTATCTCTCACCCTATTTAATAATAGAAACTTCTCTACTAGTATTTTCATTGCAAACAATCTAGGACAGATACTGAGAAAGACAAGTGACTACCTAGTGAGAAGATGAGAGGTTTGATATTGAATCTTTTTGAAGTATAAATAATGGAGAATAAGACAAATGGGATTTTAATATATGTAATATCACTTCTTACATTGATTTTATTAAGCAACTACCAATAAACTTGTTGACAAATGTGAAGATTGAAGCCAGGAGGGCTAGTAAGTGACTATAGATAGTAAACACAAGTTTCAAGAGGAAGTATATGAATGAGAAGGGTATCTAATGACTATCACATATTTTTTAAAACCTAATATGATAGATAATATGTTTCAAATAGTTATTATTTAAATTTCAATTAGCTAAGTGATGTTTCATCATGAGGGTAGTTTCAAGAAGGATAATTGAGGTATCTATGCCAATTTCAAGAGAAGGATGAAATTATGATGGAAAATTATCCATGATAACCTAATGACATATTTTATACACAATTATCTTTAAATTTAACTAGTTTTCAACTATTTACACTTGGATTTTTACCTTTCCACTTCCCTTATTCTCTCCCCTCTCCTATGTTATATTTATGCAAGAATTTTTGTCTTTGTAAAAAAATCCACACCTAGTATGGTGAAGCCCTACTAGTTTGAATACTATATTTTCCTTTAAAATAAATATTTCCAATATATTTTTGAGTTCATAACTTATTTTATAAGTGTGTAAAGTGGTACATGGTAGAATGACAATTGATAAGTATCTATCGTCATCTTCTCTTTACTCTTCCATGTTTGATGCAAGTAGTTTTCCCTCTAATAGGTCACATGAAGTTGTCTAAAGAGTATTTATCTATATCTAATTGTAAAGATTATAATTAGTTTCTACAATTTTAAATCATTTTCACTCACCTTGAGAATTACTACTCATATCACCTCCATGTTTGAAATACTTATATTAGAGCAATCTAGGACGATGAGACTAGTATTATGAGTCATGTTTTATAGTGCAAGTGTATGGTATTATAGTGGAGATCTATCTGGTGTATCACCTCATTAACATAGGTTAATTTTTTTTTATCCTATCCATTTTTATCCAAGAAATCAAGTAGTGTAGGTGATAATCTATCAAAGACTAATTTAGGGAGCTAGCTCTTAAATCTAAAGGTTTACCTCTGTTATAGGCAACCCACAGGCCTAAAGGTAATATGATGTTTCAATAAATATATAAAAGGTTTGAAAGACATATCTAAGGTGTAATATTGACTGAAAATAGTTTTAGTATGACTGATGGGACTATTGTCTCAAGCACATCTTATCAAGGTGAATGCTAGTCTTGACAACATCACAATTATATATGGTGTTCTACTCAACATTTGATGACTCCACTTAAGGTAATATCTGGTTGTAGACTAGGTTTTATTATTCCTTTGTTCATAATTCATGTTACTTACTAGGTCAAATAATAATAGAGATAACAACCCCATAAACCCACTCCTTCAACCTAAACTTCCTCTTTAAGTTCAACACCCTCAACCTATATTGACATTTGAAGAGAAAGAAGACTTTTCAAGCCATGAAGGTTAAGAGCGTGAATAGGAACTTGAGGATAATATGGATAAGAATAATGACTTCCCAAAATTTAACACTAAAAATCTTATGCATCTTAATGCATATGATGATATACCTCCCAATACCACCAAGAGTGTTCACACTTTCAATGGGGAAGGTCTAATCACCCCAAGTGAGCATATTAGGGATATCTCTAACTTATGAAACTTTAATAGTGTCACTAAAGTTAATATTTACATTAGTTTACTTGCCATGTATCTTAGGGGAAAAACCCTTGAATGGTATAGGAAATTTATAGGAGGATGTATCACTAATTGGGATGAGTTTATGGAATTATTGATCCAAAGGTTTGAGGACAAAAGTGATCACAGATTACTCATTCATAAACTAAATGTGATTCAAAGAGGTCCTAAGGAAACTAAAAATGAATTTAATGAGATATTTCAAATAACTTGGTATAGGCTGCCTCCTTTCATTAGACCCCCTACAAGCTTTATTTTTCTACATATCTAAGGTCTATTGGTACTAATATAGCCATTATGTTGTAGTACATGGGTGGTTACACCTTGCCTTAAGCTTATGACATAGCCATTAGAGGTGATAATGGTCTAATACAAGCTTATAAAATCCCTCCAAAAGTATTTATGCCTCTTCTATCAAACATGTCTTTTGCTTCTCCAAGTGTTTCACCAATCTCAAATGTGAACACCAAGTTTAGAGTTGACCCAAAGAAGGCAAAAGATACCATTGATTGGGAGGAAAGATCTAAATCCTTTGAGGCTAAAGTTAGGAAACTAAATCTATAATATGGAGTTAAACAAAACCCCTATCCCCATACTTAAAAATAAAATATGTTCTCACCTCAGGAATATGATCAAGGGAGAGGGTAAGGATAATCTAACTTCAATAGGCCACCCTATGCTTATAACCCAACCTCTACTTCGAACATAAGAGATATGGTTCTAGTCCATAGTAACTTGGTCCAATGAGAGGAATGTAAGCCTCAAGGATAATATATTAATGCCGATGAAGATGAGGTAAAAGCTTTGGTAACTCAAGGAGGACATATTACTCAATTGATAATAGAAGATGAGAAATTCATGCAAGAAAAAATAAATGAAGGATGACAACCTCAAAGAGTGAGCCTTTAAGATTTCTAGTGGAAGACACATTTGTCCTAAACCAAGGTACTTTAGTGACAAATAATATAATAACAAAGAGGAAGGATTTGGGATATGTTCATGGTGTTGACACAAGTCTAAGTAGCCCTCCTATAATGTAGCAAGGTGTGAATGTAATTGTACCAGTCATTACAACTTCTATACCTATTCAAAATTAGAATGTTGGAAAAGTGACTTAAAGTGATCCATCACCTCAAGATCAAGGCACTTATTTGCCTTCAAGAATTAAATAAAAGGTGAGTGTTCCTACTTTGAAAATTATTGATTATTTTAAGAGTGCTAAAACATCTATATCCCTTTGGGAAGTGCTTCACTTTCCTGATCAAAAGGATCTTCTTCAAGAAAAGTTATCCCAAGTCCACATCAATCCTCAACCATCAAGACATGGTGATGTATCACTCACTAATGCTCCTACACACATTGCTTAACCATATTCAAAATATTTAAAATCCCCCACCCTTTTACTTCACTCTCATTGTGGGAGATAAGCTTGCTCACAATTGCATTTTGGATAGTGGGGCAAGTACCTCAATTATGACCAAACTTATGGTAGATAAATTGGGTTTAAAATATGAGCCATAAAATGAGGGAGTGATAAAACTTTATGGGACACTAGTTAAGTTAGTGGGGCTCATCAAAGGTTTGATATTTTTCTCTCATGACTATCTAAGCTTTCCTATCCTTAAAGATATAGTGGTGGTAGATCTACCTGCTCACTTTGTTATTTTCCTATCAAGGGATCTCCCTACCAATAGAGGAGGATATCTCTTTTTTGATCGGTACTTATTGGCCTTCAAGACAAGGTATGGATCAAAGGTGACTATTAGGATGAAACCATTGGCTATGTTTCTTATTAAGTCATATGTGGAAGTAATCTCTAATCTCAATTGTACCATCAATGATCAAGAAGAGTATACTGTAGATGATGGAGAATCCTCTAAACTTGAAGGTATCTCTAAGATTTTCCTAGATTAGTATGGTGCTAACAATTATGGACATGATCCATACACTTTCATTGAATATACTAACCTTGGCACATATATCATCCATGAAAACTATGATGAATATTCTGAGGTAAGCATTGATAATTCTTTTCCATAATTTTCTGAGGGTAATTACCTTATTAATATGCATGATGATGATGGTATTCAAAGTATGGTAGATTAGGATAACAAAGAAGACAATGCCATTATACCTACACAAGATGGAGGAGTCCATGAATATGGAAATAATGAGGAAGAAAATGATCTATGGTATTAATTCCATGCCATAGTTCAAGAGTTTGAATAACTGAGTAAGTCAACTACCCTTACTAAAAAGTATGAATATGATAGTAAGGTTGTTTATGAATCTCCTTAACTTGAAGGAGAGTGTCTTATCAAGCATAAAAATGAAGTAAGGAGGTTTCATTATTGTGAAGAGATTCCCAAGGTGGAAATAATAAAATTGACCTATTCAAAGAGTTAGAGATTGATTGTGGGAACCAATTTAACATATACATTCTTATATCATATAAACCTATAGGCACTCTCCAAAAGTGGCATGACCTTAATCCAAAAGAGGTAGACTAGTGTTGAATGGGAGATGTTTAAACTCATATAAGATCTTTAATCAAGTTTAAGAGCATATATAAGATTACGATAACAATGGTAAATCTATTATATTATAGATAGACCTAGTTCCTTGTTATTAGGTTGAGAAATTTTCAATTGGGAGAGTTTAACTTAATCTCTCTAAAAGGGTATTTTTCCTCACAAGAAGTCATCTCATGGTGGAGTGTCTTGATGTATGGTCCGACTTAATAATTTATCTCTTATATCTCAAGCCTAGAAATAATAGATTTATATGTGAAGGGGTTGCTAAGTCAAAAGGGACTGATGGTTTGATGGCTTCCAACTTAGTTAGGTTTATACTAAGGACCTTTAGTAAAAGATACAATGCTATAAAGCCCAAATGAACTTGTAGCTTATAGTGGTACATGATGCATTGATGATGAGGGAATGACACTTAGTTCCAAGACATGAGATGAATATGTCAAAGTGTGAGATGACCTAATTAAACACATTAACCACATATAGATGAGAATTCATAAGAAATTTTAAACTTCTATCTAATACATATTTATAGGTAACATATTTAGTACATATAGTAGACTAGTTCTAGCTACTGGAGGGAGGCAATTTGAATGTTAGCATAAACCTAAGGTAGAAGTGAATTCAAAAAAATATAGAATGGTATTAGTGATCTCAAGAGGATATTAAGGCATGAAATATAATTTTCAAGTGTTGAAGGTCATCTACAGGAATCCCATTTTCTTGAGATGAGTATCTATAGTTTGTTATACCCACATATTAACTTATGTTAGTGAAAGGTCTTAGCTAACATACTGAGATGTAAGATGGATGAAAATGATTGAGACAAATCTCACACTAGTAATATAAACTACATGTGACTCTTAGAGAAAGGAAACAAAGCAAAGACAAATTATATCTTGTCACTTAGTCTAAGGTTTCTAGACCCTTCAAATAATACACAGACTTAAAGGCCAATCTTAAGAATTTGAAGTTTTGATGGGTCTTGGAGCATGAAAAAATTTTGTAACTTTGTAAAAAAAATCATCATGAATTAGCTTAGACTCCCATGGCCTCAATCTAGCTAGGTAAATTTGGGAAGTTCCCTCTAATTTGTCTCATATAAAGGGCACTCCTAGTCAAAACAAAACTATAAGCATAACACATGAATGAGGAAGGGTGAAGGACAAAGCATTGGATGATTATTGGAAATTATATAGAGTTTTTTTGAAGGTGAAAATAGATGGAAAAGGTCCTAAAATTAACATGAACATTCATAGGTGGTTATAGGCATAAATACAAAGTTTAAGTCTATTAGGCCTATAACTAGGCCTAAACCCTCAAGGTGCCTAGTTCCACTTCCATGACCATATAACTTTCATAATCCATTTTATGACCTTAATGGGAGAGTTAAGGATGGATTAGAACCATCAATTTTCATATAAAACCACAAGACTAGTCATTTTGGCTTAAACTCACTTCAAGGGTTTCCATAATGCAGTCAAAAGCTCAAGAGGCCATTTTAAATTTCTCATATCTATATGGACATAATTCAATGGTGAATCAAGGAGATATGAATAGTTGAGGAGGGTCATGAACTCAATATTTGTGGAATTGGTTTAGAGTTTGGATGTCTAACCTTTATGAATCATCACTAAGAAGCAAAACCTTCTAAAACCCTCCTAAAACCCTATCAAGAACTTGATAGAGAAAATATCATTGGAGATGAATATAGGAGGGGTAAAATGGCCATGATAATTACTTTAACCTATCTATAACTCACATAGGCTCCATGACATCTATTTTATCCACACTATCATTTGTATGAACATGCTAAAATCTAAATTTATTATAGGTTTTGATGTGTTTTTTAGGTACAAAGGAGAATTAGTGGATGAAAGACATTGGGTGAGGTCTATATGGACTTATTATAACCCCATATACTAATATCTCACGCAAGTGAATAATAAAAACTCATATTTTTGTAATTTTTCATTGCAGGCAGTTTGGGATAGACAGTGAGAAAGACGAGTGAGTGCCTAGTGAGAAGATGAGAGGTCTGATATTGGATATTTTTGAGGTATAAATGATGGAGTATAATATAAATGGGATTTTGACATATGTATTATCACATATTCTATGTATTTTATTTATCAACTTCTAATAACCTTGATGACAAATATGAAGATTGAAGCCAAGAGGGCTAGTAAGTGACTGTAGATAGTGAACACAATAGTAAAGTGGAAGGCTATTAGTTAGATGGGTATATGATGAATAACAAATATTGTTTCCAACATAAAATTATAGATAACATGTGTCAAATAATTCTTAGTTTAGTTTCAAGCAATCAAGTTATGCTTCATCATGATGCTAGTTTCAAGAAGGCTAATTGATGTCTCTATGCCAATTTTAGGAGAAGGATGCAATTGTGATAGACTCTTATCCATGACATCATCCTAACCTATTTTTATACTTAATTATCTTAAAATTTAACTATTTCCTAAGTCTTGACACTTGGATTTGTGTCCTTTCCTATTCCTTTCTTCTCTCTCCTTTCCTATTCTCTATTTATGCAAGACTTTTTGGCTTTGTAAAAAAATCCACACCTAGTATAGTGAAGCCCTGCTAGTTTGAATAATGTATTTGCCCTTTAAATAAATATTTACAATATTATTTTGAGTTCATATCTTTTTTTCTATATTTGTGAAGTGGTGCACAATGTAATTCCAAATGATAAGTATCTATCCTCATCTTCTCTTTACTCTTCCATGTTTAATGTAAGTATTTCTCCCTCTAATAGGTCACATGAAGTGTAGTCAAGTGTATTTGTATATATCTAAGTGTAAAGATTAGAATTAGTGTCTTAAATATGACCTCATATTCACATAAGTTGATAATTAAAATGCATATCACCTCCATGTTTGAAATACTTATGTTAGAACCATCTAGGATGATGAAACTAGTATTGTGAGTCATGTTTTATAGTGAAAGTGTATGGTAGTCTAGTGGATATATATCTAATGTATCACCTCATTATCATAGGTTACTTTTTTTTCCATCCTATCCCTTTGCATCTAAGAAATAAATTAGTGTAGGTGATAAGCTATCAAATATTAATCTAGGAAGCTATCCCTTAAACCTAGAGGTTTACCTCTATTATAGGCAACCAACAAGCCTAGAGGTAATCCAATGTTTCACTCAATCTAGATAAGGCTTGATTAACTTATCTAGGGTGAAATATTTAGTGACAACACAACCTACATAGATCTGGTCCATAGAGTGATGGATTTGTAGTGGACCATGATGTGCTCATGTTATTCTACCTAGTTTTATAGCACCTCAAAGACATGCCCTAGTGGAGGTACTTGGTGGTCATGTTGATGGAAAGTATATTGTTGGTGAGTGATTTGTGTTTAGATATGTAGATTATGTTTATTATGTTGTGGATAAATAGATATATATTTGTTTAGATAGATGATTTTGGGATGTGTGTGTTTGTGATAAATTGAAGAGTTCAGGTGGTCCATAGTAGTTCAAGTAACATACAATGATAGTTTGGATGATGTGTTATTGCATCATGATATGATTGATATTATTATAAATTCTACCCTTATGCTAGTTGGTTTCTATTGATCAGTGAGGTAGTGCAAGAGATATAGAGATAAGGAGATACTATACAATTACCACTAAGAGTGTGTCATGGATACCTATGTGTATGGTAGATAATGGAAAATGATCAAGCTACTCATTTGGTGATGGCCAATGATCAAGCTACTCATTTGGTGACATCTAGAGAGTTTGTACATGTATAGGGCTAGGTGGCCTATACACAAGGATATATAGAGGGCTTGTGTTTATGGATAGAATCACTGCATCATAGAATTCAAAGGGGGAAGTATCAAGGATCAATGGGTAGTGTGGCCCATCCAATAGATAGGATGGGTAGACCACAACCATAGATCTATTATTGTATTATGATTATAGCATATTTTTTTATTGTATCAAACATTGGATCCACTGAATAGACACACACACACACACACACACACACACACACACACACACACACACACACACACACACACACACACACACACACACACACACACACACACACACACACACACACACACACACACACACACACACACACACACACACACTTTTTATTATGCCTCATGAATGCATGTATTTTATTTTTATTACATGGTTAATTTTTTTATATATGCTATGATAAAATGTATGATGTATTTTTGATTCTTTGATAGCAATTGTGAATAAATGAATGGTTAAAAATAATGATATAAAAATGTAAAATCTATAAATGTAATGTGAAATATATTAGATATCATGGGGAAAAAACTATAAAACACACTGAATCATGTTGGGAAGTATGTCAAATGAAAGATAAAGAAATTTGTAAAACAACTAAATCAAGTTGAAAAAGAATTTAAAACATAACTGGATAGCAAATTAAATGAAATTTAAAACACACTAAATCAAGTGGAATTTTTTTGTAAAATATAAAATAAGTAATTTGTAATAATGAAAATGTAAAACACACTAAATCATGCTAGAAAGTCTGTAAAACATAAATGAAGGAAAATAATGGAATAAAATGTTAAAATTTAAATAAATATATTGCAATAATAAAAATTTAAAACACACTAAATCAATTTGGGAAGCGTGTAAAACATAAAATAAGTGATAACAAAATAACAAGTATAATGACATGTAAATTTGTATAAATCACTTTTTTATAAGAAGTATAGTTATTTTGTGACTAAATCATATTATGAATCTTGAGTATAATATGTGAGGAAAGCCTATCCATATCCAAGGTCTTATTCTGCAAATCATAATGGGTAAACCAATTAGGTAAATAATGAAAAATACTAATGGATGGTAAATGGAATGTTTGTGAGGAAGGTCTGGTCCTATATAATGTCTTATATTGTAACTAAAAAAATGAGAATAAAAGGGGTATGATAAGCTAACAAAAAATATTCATCAAGGAGGAATATTGAGAATGTTATAATGAAATAAGGAATGAAAAAATCATGACATAGTTATTTGTAATAAACCTTAGTACGTATGAGACATACAAAGTAAATAGGTAGGCACTAAGAATTTATTAAATGCCAAATTCAAAAATATTATTTGTTCATAATAAATACAAAGTTTTGTAGATGAATAAGTGTATTACTATGATCAGATCATGAGGGTTATATATACAATAAAATTAAAATGGGTTTACCTTCCCACAATGTGTTCCTTATTCCTTAGGGCCCTTTAAAGAGTCATTGGTCTACTATGACGTTTGGGTACTTGGGTGAGAAAGTAGGTAACATTTATAGATAATTTTTGAGGCCTCCTATCACAATCTACTAGCCTATTGCATCCTAATGGACCTTAACTCTATTATGAGGCCAACTATGGAGTTTAAGCTTTGACTAAAAATAGTAGATGTGCTAAGATATAAATCATGTCTTTTAGTGTGATTTTGACTTTTGAGTTTTTATTTTTGCCTTTTTATCATTTAAGTTTTTTTAAATGATTTAGATTTTAAATTTTGATGGATTTTATTATTCCTCCTCCATATGGATTCAATATAACCAAACATGAGTGATAAAAGTGACAAATATAGATAAAATTTAGGATTTGGTTACATGATACAAAATACCTAAAGATTTTGTCATGTTTCTAAATAATTAGGCTTGCCCATAAATAAGTATGTGATCTCAAGACTGACCATATGTGTGCTTAGTATGAAGGGAGAACAAAGGGAAAATGGAGATCAAATAGATTTTTATATGTAGTGATATAATGATAAATATGCTTGTTAATTGATCATATGGTAAAGATAGGATATTATAATGGTCAGATTAAGTAATTTAATATGACCTATCTATCGATAGGATTGGTATAAATATAATATAAACCCTTATTAATTATTCACTTATGAAACCTAGTAATCAGACCGAAAGAGGACTCAAGAAGCACTCAAGTTACCAAAATATTTCCTATTTTACCCTATCTTGATATCAATCAAAGGAAAATCCTAGCTGCATGTCTGAAGTACTAAAGGATTAGTCATAAGGTCATAGTTTCCAAGTTAAAATATAGGTCACTATTGTACTTGCTTTACACACATTGCATGATTCACACTCAAGCTAACACATAGGGGATAACTACATGAGTCTTAGACCCTCTTATAGAGCATTGGATATGTAAGTAGTAACCTTTGATAGTGAGGTCATTTTGGGTCAACTTAACACTATGTGCCCACTAACCTATTTTTACCCAAGGTCACATTAAAAATGAAAATCTAGGGTTTTAACATTTCATTAGGAGTGATAGTCTATGACCCATATCTAAATGCACCATAATAAAGGTGAAACCAAACCTAGAAGAATCCAAGTGGTCACATCCTATTTGAATAGATATTCTATACATGAAATTAACATAAAACTCAAACACCAGCATCAACACAACTATCCATAGATGATGTAAGTGTCTAGAGAGACAAAAAAACCATATCCATAATCTGACGATTGATCTAAAACTATCATCCTACTTGATTTGTACCTATAATATATCTATCATTATGTTAGCATCAAAAATAATTAAGTACTTTATTTTATGTCATTTATATATCTAGCATAGTTGTAATTTTTATTAATAACCTATCTCAATTTAATAAATTTAGCATATGGTACATTTGAGTTTACCACATTAATTAGCCTACTATATATTTAATATTCACCCTTATGCCCTATCATTTCTATGTTTTAACCCTATCTACCCAAGTAAGGATAGCATCTTATCCAAATTAGGGTTAAACATTTGGTGAAACCAACCTTTGAACATCAAACCCTATGCCACTTAGGGTTTTTTGATTACTATACTTTTTCATTTTCTATTGGTACTATTTTTCATGTAACCTAGGCATAGTGCTAGATTGAGGGGTGTGTTATTGAATATATTTATATTTTTATCAACCCATCCAAGATGTATCAAACAAATGAGGGATATAATACCTTGTATCATGATGATACCCATGTTGATAATGAAAAAATTCCTAATAAAGTTATCATGGAAGAAGATTTTGATAATATAAATCTGGAAAAAAATGATAATAATCAAGTAGACAATGAGAAAGTACATAAAATTACAATGTTTCATGAGCACATTTGAAAAAATCATGAAGATATTGATAAAATATTAAAAACTATACTTGAAGCTAAAAATTCAAAAACTTTAGTGGATACATCCCTCCCCTCAAATGCATTACAACTTAATACATCGAATAGGGGCAAGGATTATGTGTTACAAACTTTGTTTCCTAAAACAAATATAAATACATATATTATGAGATTACCTATTTTTTAAACATAAATACAAATTTAAATTCCTATTACTACTCAAAACATGTTTTCAATCCTTTTGGTGACTACTCAAATTGCTAATGAAAATCCAATTGGGCCTACAGTTTAATCGCTCCTTCATGTTGTAAGGACTTTACAAGATAAGATTACAAACATTAAAAAAAGGATTCAAAGTATTCACATGATATAGATCAAAAGATGTGTTTCATAACCCTCTTTCACGTGAGATCCCTTTTCACCCTTTTCCAGCTAGATTTTTTGCACCTAAGTTCACATTTTATGATGGCAAGGGTGATCTTGAACAATATATTCAAAACTTCTATGCGGCATGTCTTGATTATGTTTCTAATGATAAAATTTTGACCAAATTATTTCTAAAGAGCCTCAAGGACTATGGTTTTATGTGATTTTATGACTTACCTATTCAACCTGTTAAAGATTCAAACTTGTTGCTGATTAGTTTTTGACACAATTTTCTATTAGCATTACCAAAAAGGTTTCCTATGCTCAAATTGTAAAGATCAAATAAGGAACCAATGAACCAATAAATGAAAATGTCTTGAGATATAAAACAATGCTAGCCAAAGTGAACAATCCTATGGGAGACAAAGAGTTATAAAACATATTCAAGAAAATTTTGCTTACTCCTTTACATGAGTCCATTATTTTCAAAAAGTTTCAAACTTTCAATCAATTATTATATGTTATATGAGATTTTGAAATGAATATTATGTCATTGAATAAGCTCAAGTATGTAATAAACACACCAGATACATATACATCTAGTATAAAATTTACAAATAAACCATGTTATAAGGTAAAACCTCTTGAGCCCAAAAAGGAAACAACTGTTGGTGTATAATTTTTTCTCACTAGGTTTTATCTACATAATCTAGTCAATATTGATTACGTTTAATAAAGGTCCTTAGGGGAAAATAATCCCACATGAATTAGGATGTTTGGAATTGTATATTTTTTGCTTATATAAGGAACCTTCATATGTACTTTTTAGCTAATGATTCTTAATATAATTTATTTATTATGAAGATATTTTCTTCCTCTTTTGATTTTTTCTTTTCAAGGTTCACTTATCCATATAGGTTTTATCCATACATTCAATCCTATCCAGATATCTAATTGTGGCCCACTAAGACATGGTATCAGAGCTTTATTGGTAGTCAAATGCCATTGATCATGTTTTAAGATCTAACATTTAACTTATGTAGGTGTTTTTCATGATTTCAATTTTCAAGGGTTTGGTGGGATTTCTCAAATATCTATGAAAATCTATACATCTATGGTCTCCTAAAAAAATGAACACCACTATTGGATTTAAAAGACGTCAAAACCCTAAGATTGGATGTAAACATGACTTGGTTTTATGACAATCAAATTTTCATCATTTTCAGAGGGTTTGGAGGATTTTTTCAAAAACTTATAGATTATATAACACCTAGTACTCAAATCTAAAATTGTTTTTGGGTTTTAAAATATAAGTGGGTATTTGCTAGATTTTCATAAAGATGTATATATGTTCTAAGATTTGGGTTCTCTTTATAGGCATTTTCACTATTTTAGCTAGTTTTTTGGTGTTTTTTCACATAATTTTGGAATCATAAACATTTTTGGCTTCTTGGGACATCTTCTATGCCAATAAAAAATGTGCACACATTTTCACATTTTTATGGGTCCCAAGGTTGGTTAGTTGGACCCTCTACTATGCAGTGATGTGCACTTCACACCTCACACCTTAGCAAGGCCTCAGGCCTACTAGACTGACCCCAACTAGGTGAACACATGCTTGCATATCTACACTTCATGCATTTATGGAGTCCAAGGCATGTTGGCTCAAGCCTAGCCTATGTGAATGCATGACTGTGAGGGTCTATATTATGCACCTTTATAAGGCCCAAAGCCTGATAGCTTGGCCATTAAATCCACTCTTCATTCTATACTTTAGTCCTTGGTCATATGGTGTGGTCATAGGAATGGGGTTTGGATTTGGATTCCTATTAATGGGGGATTAACTTTAGCACATAATTCCAAATTTTAAGCACTCAACATTTTTCCAATTTTTTTAAAGTGGAAGATCACATTACTAGTCTATAACACACACATTTCAATAATTAATTCCTTTTTACACAATGTATCTTAGTTTTGTTTCACTTCTTACACCATTTAACAATCATGAATGGAAAATCAAAGTGAAAATCTTCTTGAGGAGCAAAGGATTACATTAAATCATGATGGGTGCAAAAACATAACCAACACATGATGTAGAGAAGGTGAAGTGTTACAAATAAAGTGATGAAGCCTATGCTATATTGTCCCTATATATTTCTCCCATCATTATTTTTCATATCAAATCTATAACAACTCCAAATCTAGTGTGGACCTTATGGGATAAACTATTTAGAAAGTAGGATGAAATAAGGGGTCATGAGTTAGATAATAAAATCATCAATATGAGCCTAGGAGAATTTGATATGATTCAATAATTTTTCACCAAGTTCAAATCACTCAAGATATAATTAAAATAATTTAACATTGACAAAAAGGATGATTATTTTATTCTTTCCATTCTTTCTAAATTAGGATTTGACTATTCTATATTTATTTCTACCTTCCATGCCACCAAGTGTGCCCTTGGAACTACATGGATAATGCCATCCTTGGATGAATTTGATAATGACTTGACTCAAGAGCTATAAAATATAATTCAAATGGGTACATTAAATTCCTCCAAATATCATGCCTTATTTGTGAGTTAAGACAAATAGAAGGCTTCCAATAGCAAGGAAAAGAAACAAAACAAGAAGGACCTAAAGTAAAGAAAGGGTTAGAAATTCGATATTAATCCAAAAGCATCAAAAGATTCATCCTCTTTAGATAGGAAATCTAAGAAAGAGAGTAGTTCATGTGGATATTGAAATAAATATGGGAATGATGAGTCTAAATGCATGAAGAAGCAGATTGCCCAACTAACAAAAATGCTCAAGAAGCACAATATTATTGTCCCTGATTCTTCCACTTATATTTCATCAGAACATGGGTCTTCTAAGGCTAATGATAGTAAAAAGGGAAAATATAAGGGAAAAAAACTTGTTGTAGTTTCAGCCCAACATTCCACATGGGTTATTGATTATGGTGCATCACACCACATGGCTTCATCATATGACATGTTTGAATCCTTGAAACTTTGTTCTATGCCTACCATCTTGTTGGGTGATGATACTTCTAAAAAATTTAGTGGGAGTGGATCTATTAAAGTGAATTATGGGGAATTTCATGATGTTCTATGTTTTCCCTCTTTATCTACCAATCTCTTATCTATTTACCAGATTACTCACATTAGTTCAGTTAAGAGAATTGAGTTCACACTCAATTATAATGACTCTATTATTTCATTTGGGAAAGTATATCACCAATATAGGTTGTATACTTTCTCACATTTTTCTCCTAATCAATCATCTACTATAATTATTACTCATTTAGATGTGGTGAGTAAACTATGGCATGAGCAATTTGGCCATCTCAACTATCACTACATGGAACAAATTAGTCAACAAGACATGGTTTTAGGGTTGCCACAAGTTAAGTTTTATAACATATTTTTCTAGGGTTACATTCTTGGTAAACATCTTAAGGAGAAGTATGACAAGGGAAAATCATAGAGAGTTAAATAGATATTGGAGATTATTCATGGTGACATTACTATCCCATTTCCAAAACCTTCATTCAATAGGATGAATACCATGCTTACTTTAAAAGATGACTATTCAAAGTATACTTGGATGTATTTTCTTAGGCAAAAATTAGAGGTCTTTAACCATTTTTATGACTTTAAATTCTTGTAAAGAAACATTTAGGTAAATCCATCAAGATTTTATGCATTGATAATGGTAGTGAGTATATAAGTAGCCATTTTGAGTAATTATGTACATCAAGAGGGATTGAAATACAATGTATAGTTCCATATAGTCCTCAAAATAATGGTGTTGTATAGTGAAAGAATAGGGCCTTTAAGGAAATGGCTAATTATATGCTACACTCCACATCTTTTGCACCTCAGTAATGGGTTGAGGCCATCAACTATGTTTATTACATCTAGAACTAAGTTCCTCATAAAGCATTGAAGGTATTCACTCCTTTTAAAGCTTGGAGTGGCTAAAAACCCATAGTTATGCACTTTTAAATGTTTAGTTTGCTTGATATGGCTTTCATTCTGAAGAATAAATGTTAGGAATTATAATCTTAGAGTTATTATTGCATCTTCATTGAATATCTTACAAGTGTTAAGGGATATATGATTCTCCATTAATAAATCATGAGTTATTCATTAAGAGGAGTGTTCATTTTATATAGGGTCCTTTGGAATCCAAACATGAAACCCTTCACCCTTCCTTAGATGTAATTGGATTTGATGATAGTTTTTATGATTTAGATATGCTTTATTAACCTCCCGATGATCCTGATTCTTCTTCTAGTTTTGACGATGAGAGTAGTGATGAATATTCCCCTCCTCCTTCTCCTAGATTATCTTCAAATGATGAGGAATCCCCTCATAAATATTTGATCATTGGTCTTATTTGGGATAGATAGACATTAAAAAGTAATAGCTAATGTGTTAGATATATATTAGACAATAGGCACACACATTCATAATTTTAGGATGCTCCACTTGCTTTCATTGCATTTGATTTTGATCCACAATCATTTCATGAGGTATCAAACACTCCTGAGTAGGATAAGACTATATAGGAGGAGTTTAGTTCCATATAGAGGAGAAACACTTGGGATTTTATCCCACTTCCTATGGGAATAAAATTTATTCAATGTAGGTGGATCTACCTAACAAAATTTGTAATAGATGGGTTTGTAGACAAGTTCAAAGCATGTTTGATAGTAAAGGTTTTTAATCAAGTGCCTGACATTAAATACACTATGATGTTTATTCCAGTTGATAAAATGAAATAAATATGACTCACTCTCATCATTGACACAACACATCATTGGGATGTTCATCATATGGATGTGAAGAGTGCCTTTCTTCACAGTGACCTCAAAGATGAAATATACATGAAGCAACCACCAGTATTTGTGGAAGATTATTCCTTAGTTTAAAAACTTCAAAAATCTAATTATGGCCTCAAATAAGCTCTTTAAGATTGGTATGCCAAGATGGACTCCTTTATTATTTTAGTTGGGTTCTCCAGATGCCATTCTAATCTGAATGTCTACATCTTATGCCATGATGATTCATTATTAATTATGGTTCTCTAAGTGTATGACCTATTAATCATAGGGAGTTCTCCATCCACCATCGTAAGAGTGAAAACTACTTTTTTTGAAAGGTTCTCAATGATTGACTTGGGATTATTGCATTACTTCCTTGAGATTGAAATTCTTAGTCTAACTCTAGGATCACTATTTCATAATCTAAGTATGTTTTTGATTTATTTGAATGATTTAGCATGGCTGACTATAGGCTAGATCTAACTCCTTTTTTATTTGGTATGAATCTTGAGGTTGAATTCCCATCTCTTTTGGTTGATTTTACCTCACATCAACAACTTATTAGCATTTTCATATACCTTACACTAGACCTGATATTTCATATACAATGGACATGTCCTCTAGATTCATGTAGGAACCATATGAGATACACTAGAAAGTAGCTAAGAAGATTCTCCACTACATTTAGTGTACTCATATTTTTGAGATTCACTATGTAATAGGCATCAACATCAACTTGATTGGATATATAGATCAGATTGGTTTGGCAACATTCAAAATTGTAAGTCTACTTTAGGATATAATTTCTCCCTCAGTTTATGTCCAATTAGCTGGTCAGAAAAGAAGCAAAATGTTATTGATCTATATTCTATAGAGGTATAATATAGAGGAGATATTAATGTTTCCATTGAAGCTATTTGGATTTAAGGGATTCTCACTAAGTCTGACATGTAGTTTTGATGACCAAAATTCACCTTCTATGATAACCAAAACATAATCTAGATTTATAGCAATATGTTCCTCCATCAATATACTAAGAATATCTAGATTCAAATGCATATCATTTAGGAACTCATCCATGAGTAGTTGATTTATATTTTATACATCTAAAGAATAGATCAAATTGATGATATATTCACCAAACCTTTCATTAAGAGAAAGTATCTTCATTTGTGAGATCTTTTTGGGGTTCAAGTAGCTCCATATTATTCTTCCTATGGTGTATGATATTTATTTAATTGTGTAACTAATTAGGGATTTTTAATGGGACATAATTATTATACCCACCTAAGTAATGATTAAGGGGGGGTGGTGTAGACTTTTGTCCCACTAGGTTTTGTCTACATAGTCTAGTGAAGCTTGCTTAGGTTTAATAAAGGTCCTCAGGGGAAAATAATACCATGTGCATGAGATTTTTGGGAATTGTCTATTTTATACCTATATAAGGAACCTTCCTATGTTATTTTTATCTAATGTTTCTTAATACAATTTCTTTATTCTGAAGATATTTTCTTCCTCTTTCGAGCTATTCTTTTCATGGTTCATTACTCCATACAAGTTTTGTCTTTGCATTCAATCCTATCTAGTATATTTTATTGTATCCCAATCTAACAAAAAACACCATGGTTAACACAATTGCAAAATAACCTGATCATCTTATCTTATCTAATACACTAAATAGACAATTTACACATTTCCCTAAGCCTCTTACTTCATTACTCTCATGGTTGTTAGAGTGTCATCTGATATCTCTCCCTCTTCTTACATAGGTTGATGTAAATAGTTCTCTACCAAAAGTATATGATGAAAATTATGTGACTATCACCAAGTTCATAGGCATTCTATGAAATTTTTTTTTACCTTAAAGCATAAAATCTAGGACCTCATCATTGACCAACAAATTACATTTGATGATCTTCGAAAGGAATCTAGTTCACAACCTAGTGATCATCATAAATAGATAATATTTAATAATCCTTTTAAATACAATTACAAATAGGAACTATAAGTTCAAATGGATTATAATTCACATCCTAATCCATCATATTATGGACATCCACTAGATGGGGTTATTGGTACTTACATAAGAGATATACCTCCTATGGTTCAAAAAACTACCATTTTCTTTGATGACAATGAAATAGGATGATGAATTTGATCTTAATTTTATATTCATTCAATCATACCTTGATAAATACCTAATACATAGTGTCATTATTGATAATGGTGAAATAAAAAATGTTTGCACCATGGCATTACTTACACTTTTGGGTTACATTCATGATGATTTACACCCCTCTAAAATATTAGTCATATCATTCAATGGGACCTCCTAGAATGTTATTGGTGAGATTGATCTACCTTTATAGGTTGATCCCACACATGTGGTTACTAGTTTTAAGTTATACGTTTTATGGGTGTCTATGAAATGTTGTTGGGATAACCTTGAACAAATAATCTTTGAGCAATACCTTCTATAGTGCATGGATGTGTTAAATACATTCAAGCCAATTAGATAATTATAGTTTTTGGTATTCCATATGAACATCCTATTAAAAAAGATAAATTCATACCTAGATAGTTAATTATCAAATGTGTTAAGGTTAATACACTATAAAAGGGTAAGTAACAATCAATCCCCTTTACTAGAAAACCAATACTTAAGAGACCTGTAAATCAGAGACATATAATGGGTTCCATAGAATCCTTGTCTTTTATGCACCATATTTAGATATCTAAAGTACTTAAGCATGTTTCTACTATTTATACTCAAAATAAACCACATAGTACACATATATGGATTCCAATAACTCATATTCCTTCTATTGGTACTTCACAAACCTAGATTCCTATTATACACACACTAAGCATCATAGATACTATAGTGACAAGTATTTCACCTATACATGCTCCTTGGTAATACTATCATTTTTTTATGCTAGGATTTGAGTGGGGAGATACCTATGATCACCCTTTGGATGAGATCATAGGACGATCTTGTCTCTTTCAAAAACACTAAAAAAATAAAACATTCAAAAATCTAATTTTTTTTTAGCACCTACGTGTTATATTCGCTCCTTGACATATATGTGTTATTTCCATGTCAACAACTAGCATATCATTTAATCCTACACACAAATACATAGGAATACACATATACATGATACACTTATGGTTTTTGGTCCTTCCCTTTAATCACGTCACTAGGATGTTGAGGGCATCCATCTTCTACTATCTTATTATACATAGGTTATATGATTTGATGATCACTCTATACTATCATGTTTGAGATTAAATATGTACTTACACATGAATATTATCCATCATTATACATTAAATATGGTACTTGATATGATATGTACTTAACATTTTTTTATAAAACATTTGATCTATGATCCACTATGACATGCCAAACTTCCTTGATTATTTTGCATTGCTATTGTCTCACTTTTTTTAACATTTGAATATAATCCATTATATACATCCCCTGTGCCTATGATTTCCTTATTATAAATTTGAATATGCCATTAATTTATTTTGTGGACATTTGACTAAGTTATTTCTATTAAATTTTGTGACATTTGAACATGTCACTTGCTTGAGGTCTCCTTGGACTATTACCTTTTGACTTAATTTTGAGTGCTCTTGTGTGTGTGCTTATTTGATTGTTGAGATTTTACTATTACTATATATACATTACCATGATATTTATCATGCATCTTAGGCCAACATGTGATCACATTAGCTATATGAACTTCAATGATATATTTACTTAGACATGTTTCCTTCTATATGATACATGGCTACATTCATATATTTACACTTGTCTTACACTTTTAAGGTGAGATAAATAAAAGGTATTATTTTTAACTCACCTCAATGGGGAATATTAGTGGGGGCATGTCATGGCGACATATATTCCACATTTTCATAGTTCTTATATTTAGTGGGGGAATGCTTTGGAAGCATTTTTTTCACACTCACATAATATATGGTACTTACATCAGTTTACAAATTCAATGGGGGCATGTCATGATGACATGGATTCCACACATTCAAAAAATTTAGATTCAATGGGGTTATGCTTTGGAAGCATGTTCTCCACATTCATTTAGTATGGTACTTATAATTCATAGATTTAGTGGGGGCATGCATTGGAAGCATGTTCTCCACACCTACTCAGTATTAAACATCTCTAGTTTATAGTGGGGGCATGTTTTCGAAACACATACTCCACATTATTACTTACATAAATTTTATATTTATCCATATATAGTGGGGTCATGCTTTGGAATCATGTCCTCCACACTTACATAGTTTTTTGAATTGGCCAAAGCACATAGTTATATGATTTTGATACACATTTATGGTAGAATTATATACATGGTACCATTGTTACAAACAAATTTGGTATGAGATAAATATAAGGTGCATATGATATGCAACATGAACTTAATATTTCAAAATAAAACTCAAATTCAAATTCCAAAACTATTACACATATTGATACCTTATGAACATTTATAGACTTTAGTGAGTCAATATACTATATTAGTTGGTTCAATTTTTAGGATGTTTGGGGTGATTAAATAACTCAATATTTCAAGTTTTTAGTTTGGAATTGATCATCCAAACTCACCAGGTGATGGGAATCATTGGGTTGCACATTTGAGCTAATCTCAACTACTAGGTGGAGACTCATTTTTATTCCTAATTTGGGGGCATGTGCATTCTAACCTTTCTCTATCTCCTTGGATATATGTACTTAAAAAAATTTATCTATATTTATCCTAATATTATTTTTAGAGCTTACAATGCTACATCTTTTGTAAAAATAACTTGCCAATAGGCAAGGTGATTACATCAACACATAAGTGTACTCATAAACCTTGCTCTTTCAATTTCAATATATTTCAAGTAATTTTGACCCAAATTAGATGCATTAATTATAATCTATAAAATTGTCTTGGTTACATGTATTTATTTCTTTCCTTTAAACTAAATATTTCATTACTATATTAAAGTTTGGGGAAGGGGGGAATATAGATTGTATTTTGTGATTATGTATCACCTCAGTCTCATACACTTGGAAAATTTAAACCTTGATTGTTCTTATTAGTTTTACATGTGCCTTGCTTATACGAGATTCACATATACTCTATCTTATGATTTTTGTTCTATCTCTTAGTATGACTAGCCTTATATTATTGACACAAACATCCCAATGCACCTAGAATTCTTAAAATATAATTATATTTTACCCCTCAAATTTTGAGCATGTGCCTACTCTCCTTCTCCTTGGACACTAACGTATAGGATAAATAGTAATGTTGATATTACTTTCCTACCTCAACACAAGTGTCTAGTGCCCTCAAGTCATAGAATCTGCAAATGAAACATATTACAATGGTTAGCCTAAATGATTTAATTCTAGTTATATCCTAATAGGATTGGTATAAATACAATATCAATCCTCATTCATTCCTAACCTATGGATACCTAGTAATCAAACCAAAAGATCACTCAAGTTACCAAAAGCTTTCCTATTCTATCCTATTCTAATATAAATCAAATTAACAACCTAGATACATGTATAAAGTACTAAAAGATTAGTTATAAGGTTATATTTTCCAAGTTATAAGGTAGTTCACTATTTTAATTACTTTACACACATTACATGATTCACATGCAAGCATACACATAGGGTAGAACTACACAAGTTTGAGGTGCTCTTCTAGAGTATTGGATATCTAAGTAGTGACCTCTGACAATGGGTTCATTGTGAGTGAGTTTGACACCATGTGTCCATTAAGCCATCTTTCCCCAAGGTCATATTGAACATGGAAAGATAGGGTTTCATCATTTCACTAGGAGTGATAGTCCATGGCCCAGATCTAAATTCACCAAAGTGAAGGTGAAGGCAAAAATAAAAGCATCCAAGTGTTGAGGTCAACATACCTCAATTTTTGAAAAAGGGGACCCTTGTTTGAAAATTTTACAAATTTGTGCTTTGAATTGAAAATGTGATTTGATCAGATTTATTTATTTAAAGGTCATATACACCTAGTTCTCATTTGGATTAATAGACATATTTTCAATTGATCATTATTTTACCCCTTGTAATGTTTTTAATGATTGTTTCCTATGTTTCTATATTATAGGTTCAATGGAATCTCATTCGAGAATGAACATGCTTAGGATTTTGTGATTCAAATGATAATTTGACCCTTTGTTAATCTTTGAGTCTTTGATGGTTTGATTAAATTCAAGAGTGAAAAATGTTAAAACCTAGGGTTTTATATCTTATAATGCCTTTTAACCTAGGACCTTTTAATTTGAATTCAAATTTATGCAGGTATTTTTATTTGAAAATTTGCATTGGAATAATTATTTATGCCATGGACTTAGTTTAATTCTTATCCTAAGGCTTAGCCATGTTTATAAACATGACCAAACCTTAGTCTTAAAATATCATGCTTGGTCCCTTTATGTCCCAAACCCCTTTTATTCCTATGGGTTAGCTAATTGCATGGTCCCTTTTATTATGTTCTAACTTAGCCTAAAGCCTTATCCTAAAGTTTTAATGGCATTTATTAATAAAATAAAAACCTTAGGCTAAAACTTCATTCCATGTATTTTACTATCCATGGGGTTTCTTTATCATGATTTAAAACTTAGCCTAAAATTTTATCCTAAGACTTTTTTGTGTTTATCAACATGAATAAAAAATTAGTCCAAAAATTTAGCCTGAGTTCTCTATGCTTCTCAAACCTTATGTGCTTTATTTTATTATTGATAAGATAGATGGTGTATATTTACCTAGGAAAAATTGATCCAATGATGTGAGATGAAGTCAATAAGTTAATCACCTTGATCAATGATATGCATTCACGCAGGCAAAAGGATCTAACAATGCATATTAACTACTTGTATTGAGATATGATGGAGCATATTGGATCAAACAAAGATGATCTAATAGTGCATAGTGAAGGTTGAAAAGTTAAGGCTTAGTGAGAAATCATGGAGATGCCAATTTTTGTGATGATAATGGATAGTTAAAGCTTGATCATGTCCCCAAAGATTGATGGTATGCAGCTAAGCATACACATTCTATTGATGGTGCATATTAAGTCAAAAATTTAATGAAGATATAATATGAGTGAGTGACAAGTGTCACCATCATAGGAACCCTATCATAGATCTAATGATATATTAAGCAAAGGACAAAACCTAGTGGATAAATATCTATAGAGTGTGATTGATCCATGCAACCTAGATAGATGGTGTGAGATAAATGTTGACATTTCAAAAAGGCTTAGAGTGAATACAAAAGTGACAAGTGTCACAACCATAGGGAGTATAAAAATTATCTAATAGAGTTTAACCTTCTAGATCAAGATCAATGAATTGCATTGATTTGTGCAAGCAGATCCAAAATTATGAGCCTAGGTGGAATTTTCAAAGATCTAGACATAATGATGTGTAGATATGTGTCCTAGAGGCAATGGTCAAATTTTAAAAGTTAATAAATAGAATGACATAATTATTCCACATGGTCATATATGTCAATTAAAAATATTTTATGAACCCATAAAGGCAAAGGTATAAATGTGCAAATCTGAGCAAAATCTTAGTCATAAATATAACATAATTCAAATAGCTACTACCATTAAAGCTATATAAATACCTTTGGAAAAGACATAGCATAAATAGATCCCTAATTTGACCCTATGATCATTGTAAATGATATAAGGAGGTAAATTTCCATCTGTGTAAGAATAATTCAATTCAAAGCTAAAGTACAATCCACTAGAGAGAAATTTAACAAAATTCACAGCCATGACAACTCAAAAAGGTGTCTCCAAGGAGGATGTGGAAATTTATTTGACCTAAGATGCATAAAGGATTATTTTCAAGGATACATATATCAATTCCACTATTCTAAATACAAGAGACAATAATTGGTTTAAATTTTTTTGGACCATTGAAGAACAACCAACCTTTACAAGAGAGGAGGAGAAGAATGTGTCTATAAGGAGACTATACTACAACATAGTTGCTATATAAATGACTGGTCTATACTATGCAAAAACTAAACCTAAGGTACTCCATTGCATAGACATTATTGATATCATTTTTAAGGATGCTAAAATAGATAAAGGCATGTTAATTAATGGACACACTCAAAATAAAATGGCCTACATTTATCTCATAACCTTTGAGTACTATAAATTGCCCAAACCATAAATAGACCTAACCTTAATCAATAACTAGGCCAAAGATAATGATTTAAATAGCATCCTTTCCATATGGTTATATTATAGAAACCAAGAGTTCTTAGACTTCAATAATAACATCCCCATTAGTCAATTCATACCTAGAATAAGGATGATCATGACAATGATGAATAGGTTGTGTGGTAATTCAACCACTACATATGTAGACTAAATTTATGTACCCTTTATCTAATTCATGATTGAAAAATAGATCACCCATCTTTTAGGTGCAATAATTATAATTATTTTAAGTAGATAGATATTTGTAATTGTAAATAGGAATAAAACCCAATTTTATATGATGTCATACCTTCTAGATGCCCTTCTTGCTACAACCAAGATTTCAAACTTGAGGTAATAGTCACCTAGTGGAACTCAAATTATTTCATAGTATACTCCAAACTACACATATTCAAATATAGGGACCACATCCAATTTATCTATGATTGTGTTTATCCAACACTTAGTGAGGCTATAACTAGTCATCCCATGGAAAGGGTTAGCCCACTAATCAAGAAATGTGTTGAAGATATGGGTGATATTTGGTTATACCTAGATTTTAAAACTATTAGAATTAAAGGGACTCAGAGCCAACCTCTCATGTTACCTATCCATGTACCCAATAAGTTATCAAAGTAAGAGGTAGCACATCAATCATTCCATGGCATTGATGGATTATGCACAATCAAGAAGAAATGGATCCTCCACGACTTACCAATAACTATTGGAAAGACTACATTCAAGCAATGAGAAAATATAGAAGCAACATCTAGAGATAAAACATCCTTTGGACTAAAAATTGATGAGTTGAGGTAGTTGGACCCTTGTCTAAGGGTTAAGGAACATTTGATGGTTAAAGGGATTAATGTACCTTATGATCATTAGCCTAGTGCTTTTGACCCTATGTACACAAAAGCATCCTCATTCTTTGAGATCACTAGGAGATTGAAATAACATAACCTTAGGCCTAGATCTAAGCTAGATGAAAATAAAAAAGGAGATAACATATGAAAATTAGGGCTAAAGTAGTATCATTTACTGAGTGGTGCACCTTCTATACCTCCACTAGCTCAATCAATCAGTTCCCAAATAGAGACATAATTTGAACATAGGCAAAAAGAGAGAAGGCCTAATGAGATTGCATCTTCTTCATCCCAAGCAGAGGAACAAGGGTTTTACCCTATGTACACAAAAGCATCCTCATTCTTTGAGGTCATCAGGAGATTGAAATAACATAACCTTAGGCCTAGATCTATGCTAGATGAAAATAAAAAGGAGATAACATATGGAAATTAGGGCTAAAGTAGTACCATTTACTAAGAGGTGCACCTTCTATACCTCCACTAGTTCAATAAATCAGTTCCCAAATAGAGACATAATTTGAACATAGGCCAAAAGAGAGAAGGCCTAATGAGATTGCATCTTCTTCATCCCAAGTAGAGGAACAAGGGTTACTAGTGGAGGAGGTTCATATAGTAGCCTTAGACCCTAGTAATATAATTGAATATTCTTTAAAAATGCTATCACTAGCCTATGAATCAGATGATGAATAAATGGAGGAAATAAATGAAGAAAAGGTGAAGGAATTGTTGGATCTATTTTTTATACCTAAGAGAAAGGCTGAGTTAGCTATTGTTCTAGTAAGGATTACGAAGCCCAAGGTGACTTTCACTCATAGTTTGAGTTAATTTAATATCTTTAGTGAATAAAACTTGAATCATGGTCTAGCCATTCTAGAATGGTTCATTTATGGTAAATTATAGAAAGTGCCCACTAGGCACCATCCTTGGGTTATGATACATTCCACCAATATCCCTGTTCATGAAGAGATGAAAATATGGATAGTTGCCTTGAAAAAGGAGGAAAAAAAAGGATGGATCCTATAGGAAAATCAATTGGAACACAAATGGAAGTCTCATCTTCCAAGGTAACCCAATCCTCAATTGGTGTCAAGTTTAACCCAATAATAGCTATATTGAAAAGGGTCATAGAGAAGAAGGTCATGGTTGGTGGTAAAGAGATCACTTTTTAAAAGGTATAATAATTGACCAATTTGAATTCAGTGGGAGGATAAAGACCTAGAAAAAGACAAATATTTGAAGAGAACATTCTTGAATCAACCCAAGCCCAAGCATAACAATTAAAAGCCTAAAAGGCATGCAATAATAAAAGGAAAAATTGGATAAAAAAGCAGTCTTATTAGTCCCAGAGGCAATGGTTAAAATGTTTGAAGAGATTTTGTATGACATGTTTAACTCTTTAAAATAAATAAAGTCTAAGAAGAATGTGTTGATCCAATTAGATGCAATAACCAAGGGCCTAGTTTACCAATGGTAGAAATCTAGAGGTAAAATAAAGGATTCGATAAATATCTTGATTGAGGATCAAATTCCTAACTTCAAGACAATTAGGTTGTCACATCTAAACACAATCATGGGATTAATAGTGGACAAGATCACAAGTTTGAGTAGATGGTCCAAAAACTTGGAGATCTCCTTGTGGATGATAAATAACTATAATATAGGATAGAGGATATACCTAGGACCATGATCATCGAACCAACCACACTCATTTCCATAGGTCTAATCATTGATGAAGAGTTTAAGATCAAAACCACCTTGGTCATACAAGAAGTGAGAATTAAGAGCCAAGGAAATATCAAAGTAGATAATAGTAGGATCATGGACATGATATTTACTATAGAGGAGATATTTGAGAGGCTAAGATCATTAAATATGTATTAAAAAGGACTAATAAAGATCTCAAAGGCCTAGTAGACAAAGAAGATGAAGTCTTCATGTAACTAGTTGTCAATTTGAAGTTGATAGATGATAAACATGCCAAACTAATGAAGATTTTACAACAACAAAAATAGGGCACTTCATCAGCATAGGGACCTCAAGGACAAGTTAGTTTATTTAGGAATATACCTTTTGTAACTTAACATGTGTAATATTTTGAAAAGAGAATATTCTCCTTTTTAAAGGCATGCACAAATTAGAAAATACACTTCCTATAGGTTAGTCATGTGGAATGTTTAAAAGGTTCTAGAATGATTTTAAAAGGACAACTATCCTTAACATTTGACATGACTAAACCACATACCTCATGAATTATCTATATAAAGAGGTATTGTCCATTCTAAAAGGGGGGGGGGAGGATATTTTGAGCCAAAAACTATTATGTAACTTTTGAGAAAATTAATAAAAGTTAAGAGTTATAAAAATTTTGTCCATATTTTCTTGTGTGAATTACTATCATGGCTTCTCTCTCATTTGTCTAGTATAATTTTTAGATTTGAATGGTTCTTATGAATTATGTATGTGCATCTTTAAATGTAGAATTGCTAATTTTTGCTAATGCCAGATTAGTTGAAAGTGCTTGGTTTCATTTCATTTTCTTCACTTCTCTTGCATATGTGCTAATGTTTTTTGCTTGCAGGGGTGAATCTCTAAAGTGAATCTAGTTCTTATTTACATCATTTCATACCTTCCTTAGATGTTTACCTAATGTGTGATACGATTTTAGCTTATGCTACTTCATGTCATACATTGGTTAAATGTGTGTTTAGGTGAAGTTTAAAATTTTCCATAATGTTTGGATTAAATATTAACAACACATTTCTTCTCTACCATACCCTTCCTTTTTCTCCCCCCTTTTAATAAAGTGACTCTAGTTTAATTCTCATTGTGAATTTCATCTTAGTTTAGATTTAGACTTAGGTTTGAGAATAATTCATTCTAATTAGCATAGACCACCCTCAAATTCTTAGATCAAATTTAGGCCATAGTGGCTCCCAACCACCAACTAATATAATTTTTTTGAAATAGTTCACTTTCTTTGCCTCTATTCCACCAAATATGGTATGATTATCACAACAAGAAACTCATGTAATGGATTCTTTGAATCCAAAAATGAGAAGTGTTTATTAAACAATCTAAACTACCTATGATACACATTCATGCATTAATAGGGATGAGCTTCACTGGTGATAGAAGGAAGGCCTTAGTTAGATAATTGTAAATTTGATGTATCTTTGCTCATTTTGGTGAAATTTTCTTAAATATTAGATTATTATTTGAATATGTGTGCCTATTTTATCTCAATCATGTAAATATCATTGATATCAATGGTTTCATACAAGTCTTTGTGCTTATTTAGATAAAGATAGATATTATTTTAAGATTCATGAGTAATTATGGTAAAGATAGCTTAAAATCTATGAATCCAATAGGTTTAAGGTTAGTAATAGCTATTTTATTCAAATATTTATAGATGCTTTGAAAATTTGAGTTTATTTAAGCTCAAACATATAAAGATCATTCATATATATGTATTTGGACATATGTTTGAGCTAATTTAGTTAGATATTGATGTTGTTTACCATTATTTATACATATTTGTGAAATTTTTTCTTAATGTGCAAGTTTGATCATTGTTATTATAAAAGATAAGATTTACACATCTTATTTCAAATAGGGTTCAAATATCTCAAGCCAAAATTACCAAAGATAAGGACCAGGTCACGTTCAGAGATTAGGGTTCCCCTTATTTATTTAGAGGTTCATAGAAGAGCTAGGTGAGATAAAGGTAAGTATAGACTCTTAAAGTCTTAGCTAACTTCACCAGTTAAACATACTCCTATTTTTAATCCCTATCAAGGTATGACTTGGCTAGGTAGATTTTTAATTAACATATTAGGTGTAGTACATAACCTTCCTCATAATCTTGAAAACTATTTACCTACATTTAGTCCTAATGGTGTTGTGATTATAGAAGAACACATTAAAAACTTCAAATCTACTTTAAGATTTTCTAAATGTAGTTCACTAAGATGTAACATGTAGATTGTTCCCATTTAATTTCAAAAATGTTGCATATGAGTGGTTTCTCAACCTTAAGAGGAGTATATGACTAGCTATAATGATTTTAATAGAATATTTATTGATCAATTTGGTAAAATCAAAAGTCCTTACATTCTATATCAATAATTCACCATTGTCAAAAGAGATTCTAGTGAAACTATTAGAGCCTTCAATGCTATATTTTAGAAGATGTTCCATAGGTCCATATCTCCTTATAGACCTAATGAGGCTTTAGATTTGAAAATATATAAGGATGCTTTAGATCCCATGACTTTTGTGTTTCTTAAAAGGTCTATTGGAGTCATAAAAACATTGGTCTTAGCCTATGTTGAAGATGTAACAATCAATGACCAAATGTAGCCTCAAGGTCAACTTGCATATGTCATTCCTAATGTTAACCCCACTTTCTTAGCACTAAATTTCATTCCTAATACTAATAAGAATGTGTCTACCTTAAATTATACACTAATCTTGAACCAAATTCCCTTAAGCCATGCTAATCCTAGCCAAAATTTGGGATTCTTAAATAATAATGCTACAAATGGATTCCACCCACAAAAACAAAGAGCTTTGATTCCAAAAACTAGTAATAACAGTCAAGTTCATAATTTAGAGGCACGAAAGAATGAGAATGAATCCATACTTAAGATGGTTAAAAAATTGAGTACCAACTTACTTTAATTTCAAAATCAAGTAGGTAATACTAGGGAGATCTCCAATAAGAATTATTCATACCCAAGGTTCAATAGACCTAGCAAACAATTTCACAATGATAACACTGGTAATAATGATAATAATAATAATAATAATAATTATTATAATAATAATAATAATAATAATAATAATAATAATAATAATAATAATAATAATAATAATAATAATAATAATAAGTCATCATTAGGTAAGAAAAATAACCCTGAGATAAATATTTGTGATGTCACTCTAACTAAATATTGTAGGGTTCAAAATACTTCAAAGCATGGTGAGTTAGAATGCATTAAATTATGTAATGATTTTGAGTTGTTTCAAGATGAGTTGAATATGCCTGAAGGTGGACCTAATAGAGATAATTCTAAAGGAACATCTAAATCTCCAAGGTCATCCAAGTCTATATATAAAACCCTTATGGTGGAGACATCTGACTTCATATTCCAATAAGAGAATGAGCCCAAAGATACTCATGAAGAGGTGCATGAATTTTATTAGTATTTTAAGAAGACATATCCTTTAAGGAATAGAGAATATAAACAACCATTGACTACATCTATTCCACCAAATAAATTTGACACTCCTCCTAATCTTATATCTAACAACAATCTTGAGCCTCCAAAGGGAAGTAATTCTAAGCCTAATCTTGATTCTTCTAATACTTCTACTAAAGGTGGGTACAATATAGTTGAGGACATGAAAAATATTAAAGATAACATTAATTTATATGAGCTGACTCAAAGTACTGAGCAAAGGGATTTGTTATTATAAAATTTGTCTAAGAATCCTAGTAAAACACAAAAGGCTACACATGCTAACATTACGATAAACAAGAGTAAGGTAGATGTTCCACCTTTCCTAATTATAGTCAGGATATTTGGTAAGAACTTGCATAATTTATTATTAGATTTTGGTTCATCTACTAACATCATGCCCAAAGGTATTTGTGAGCAACTAGGTTTGACTCCAATTAAATTTGATAGGGTTTTTACTCAATTAGATAAATCTAGGGTAAAATTAATTGGATAATTAGTGAATGTCCACATGCATCTTGTAGCTAAACCAAGGATACAAAATTTTATTGATATACAAGTGGTAGATATTCCTAATGCTTATGGGATGCTTCTTAGTATGGACTGGACAAAATCCTTGAATGGTTACATGTCTATTGATTGTTCCCATATATGGATTGCATAAAAAGGGAGTGTCAAACTAAATTAGAATTGAAAGAGAGACCAATATGAAACATATGATCATTGAGTACAATTTTTTAAATGAAAGGGTAAACATGGTTAACTCTAAGTTAGGAGTTTATAGTCTTGAAACATCTAAAGTATGTGACTCAAAAGATACTCATGCTATGCCTAAAATATAGAAGTTGTTGTTTTATGGTGTTAGATGTAAGTATAGTTCTAGTGTATGGATTGTTTTAATTAACCCCCTTTGAAAAAAATTTAGTAATTCAAACAAACTTCAATTTCCTTACACTAAAAATCTGGTAGAATATGAGGCTCTGATCTTAGGTTTGCAATCTTATATCAAACATAAAGTGAAAGAACTATTGGTTCATAGTGATTCAGAGCTAGTAGTTAATAAAGTGAGAAGAAAATACTAGTACAAATTATCTTACCTTAATAAATATAATTTTAGATTTTGGGACATGATATAATATTTTAATTCTTTTAATATTATATCCATTCCTAAGGAATACAACAATCTTACTGATGAGTTAGCCCTAGCTAAAACTAATCTTATGCCCAACTAGGATTCTAAACTAGGAAACCTTAGTGTTGAGCTAGTGCCTTATCCTCCAGTCCCTGATAACATTAACCATTTACAAGTATTCAATGATGACCAATAGATTTTAGACTTATGAGCAGTTTTGGAATATTTGAGGCTCACATCATTAATGAATCTAATTAAAATTCTCTTGATAAAGGTAACATTGATGACATAATTATGCAACTAGGTGACAATAAAATTCCCAAGGGCATGATTTGCCTAAGAAAGATTATTTAACACAGATAAAATAGCTAAGAATGTCAAGATTCTAAAGGTGAATGGGAAATATTATAAAATATTTGACTTAGGAACACAAGGCCAACCCCAGGTAGTCAATATTAGGATAACCTACACTAATGAAGAGTTGATAAAAGCCAAAGAGTTGTTAAAAAAGTATAAAGATGTTTTAACATGGTCATATGAGGACTTAAAGATATTTGATCCTAGATTCATAACTCATACAATACCTTTAGAAGAAGCTTACAAGATTTTTAAGTAGAAACAAAGACCTGTTAACCTTGCCTTAGAATCCTTGATATACAAAGAGGTTAATAAGTTGCAAGATGAAAATATAGTGTTTCCAATTAGGCACTCCACATGGGTAGATGCTTTCAGTTAGGAATAAAAATGGGGAAATCAAATTTTGTGTAGACTTTAGAAATATGAATATAGCTTCTAAAAAAGATAATCATCCTTTGCCTTCCCTTGATCAAGTTAATCAAATTATTAGTGGTTTAGCAATGATGTATTTTCTTGATGGATTTTTAGGTTACAACCAAGTGCTTATAAACAAGGAAGACAAATTAAATAATGCATTCACTACTAAATGAGACACTTTTGCTTACAAGAGTATGCCCTTTGGGATAATAAATTTAGGTACTACTTTCCAAAGAGAAAGGGACCATGCTTTCTAGGGGTTAATAGGTAAGTGCATTATTATTTACATAAGTGACTTGACTATTTTTTCTAAAAAATAGGAGGACCACATCATACACTTGTAACAAGTATTTGAAAGTTGTAGAAGGTATGGAATTTCTCTCAACCTTAAGAAGAGCATCTTTTATGTCATTGAGGGAAAATTGTTAGGACATGTTATAACAAAGAGGGGATTTATATAGAACCTAATAGAGTAGATGATTTATCAAAAATAGAACCTCCTAATAATAGAAAATAATTGAAATCTTTCTTTGGGAAGATCAACTTTGTGAGAAAGTTTATTTCTAGTTTTGTAGAAATATTGAAACCTTTGAATGATATGTTGAAGAAGGATCTCAAGATCACATAAAATGAGGAGACCAAGAAAGATTTAAAAGATATCAAAGAATTAATTGGATAAGCTCCAGTCCTGATAAGTCTAGATTTCTCAAAATACTTCCATCTCTATTCTTTTGCTTTATATCATTCAATAAATGTTAGTATAACTCATAAGATAGATAAGTGCAATCACCCCATTGAATTTATGAGTGATAATTATAAAAATGATGAGTTAAACTATTCTTTGATTGAAAAATAATATTTTGATTCAGTCAAATCATTAAAGAATTTTAAACACTATATTCTTAGGAGTAAAGTGCATGCAATCTTTTCAGACCCTACCACTAAGCTAATATTGAGTCAATGTGAACTTGGAAAAAGAAGAGGTAATTGGATGTCTATAATATAAGAGTATGATCTAGAGATGAAGACTACAAAATTGGTAATATTCCAAGGTTTAATTTAGTTGATTGCGAATACTAATCCCAAATTGAGTATCATGTAGGTAGAATAACAATTTTTTTAGCCCAATGATTGATATGACCCTATTGTTCATTTTATAATAAATGGATATTGTATTAGAGGGTTAATTAGAGAGAAAAAATATATTTGAGGCTCAAGGTAACACATTTACTGATCAAATATTGAGTGTTCTATAGAAATAACTTTGAAGGTATTTACCTAAGGTGTGTCTCCAAGGAAGAAGCAACTGAAAACTTGAGTGCTTTCCATGAAAATCTAGGAAGTGAACATCCATATGGAAGGAAAATAACCCACAATATCCTTAGGGTTGGTTATTATTGGCCTACTATATGGAAATATGCTCACAAGCATGTGAGAGAGTGTTATCAGTGCCACATTCTCAATACTAAAGAACCCAGACAACCATGCCATTAAGGCCAGTCATGATTGATAAACCCTTTGATCAATGTGGATTAGATTTTATGGGTGTCATCAACCCTAATTATTTTCAAGGTCATAATTATTTTCTCACTACTATTAACTATTTCACCAAATGGATTGAAGTAGTGGAAACTAAATAATGCAAGACTGAAGATGTGATAAAGTTCTTGGAAGAAAATATATGTACCAGATTTGGAACACCAATATCTCTAGTTTGTGATAATGGATATGATTTTATATCCATTTAAATGACTGATTAGGCATATTACAATAACATTATTCTCAAGTTTTCATCAAACCATTAGCCTCAAGGCAATGTGGCCTCTGAGTCAATAAACAAGAATTTGATGAAAGCCATCAAGAAGTCTGTTGCTGAGAAACCAAGAACTTGGCACAAGACACTCAAGTATGCTCTTTGGGTTGATAGAATAAGATTCAAGCAAACTCTGAAGGCATCACCATTTTTATTTATATATGGTCAAGAGTCTATATTCCCCATCATACTTAAGCTTCCAACTTATAATTTTATACAAGAGTACATGAAATGAGAAGATCAATAGTTTGAAAGTTCAAGGTTACTTGACATTGTTAATATGGAATATGTATGAAAGGAATATTTCACCAATTTCATTAGACATCCAACCATATTAAAGATATGATTTGATAAACATTCCTAAATTAAGGTGTTCAGACAAAGAGATTTGGTTCTTCTTTAGGACAAAAAATATGAATCTAAAGGAAAGCATGGAAAATACACACCGTTATGGATTGGCCCATATCAAATTACTAAAATACTAGGAGACAACACCTTTAAGCTCAAGGACTTTCAAGGAGTAGAGTTTACATTGCCAACAAATGGGTAATATCTAAATCACTACTTCTCTTTTACTTCACCATAAGTCTACATGGATTAATCTATAAAACTAGATAAGATTAGTGTAGATAGGCTTAGATTAGTTTCTTTCCTATTTATTTCCTTATTTTTCCTTTTTTGTAAATAGTGCATGTAAATATTTGTTTGCTTGTTGGTTTTTTTGTTGTTTGTTTCCTTTCCTTTTGTTTGTTCCCTACTTTTAATCAGTCTTTTCAAGATAGTCCTCAGGATATAATACATGTAATTGCTCAAAGGTCAACAAATCAGAAATGAAGGAAAGACTTTTCCAAATGACTAATAATGGATCTTGAAATGTGAGCTTGATGTTATAGTTTTGAGAAGTCGGTAACGGCTTGCATCTGGGATGGTTTGTCCTAAAATATTAAACTTGGTTCTTGATATTAATATGATTTTGATAAGTATTGCTTATTTAGGATGAAAGTTTAAATTATTAAGACAAAGTCATGTTTACACTTAAAAAAAAAAAAAAAAAATCCTAGAACTAAGTTTACAACCAAATATGATTATCTGAAGATCAAACATTTGACCAAATCCAAAAACTTGGCTACTCTAGTTCCCAACATTTTTTAGAAAAATATATATATATATAAGTCAAAAATTAGAGATTTATTGCAAAATTCCAAAGGTTTTAAACTAAGGTAATTATGGTAATATCCATTAGGGCTATGGATGTCTAGATGGTAGTGGAATAAGGCCTTGATTGGATCCAAAGGGATCTCTATCAGGGCTAGTAGCAGAGCAATGCCCAAGACTTCCCTTGGGATAAATATGATTATTAATGAACATCTAAATATGCTATAAGTCAATGTTAGTGGTCAAGGAAATGAATCTAAAAGTCATTTTCTAAACCCATAACAATCATTAAGTGGAATCAAAGCACACACATAACATGGTTATGTTTTTATTTTTTCCCCTAATTCTACATGTGTGAGACTTGCCTTGATTGTGGCTTGATCTTAACTATGGTACCTGATCATGTGGTACAAATAACCTAGTTATTAGTCTAAACTAGAGTCTTTTAATTTTATCATATTTCTATATTCCCCCATAAGTCACCATTTGTTGAGGTCAACATACCCACATTTCTAAAAATGGGGACCCTCGTTTCAAAATTTTGTAAATTTGTGCTTTGAATTGAAAATACCACTTGATCATAATTCTTTATTTGAAGGTCATCCACACCTAGTTTTCATTTGTATTAAAGGACATATTTTTAGGTGATCATTATTTTACCCCTTACAATGTTGTTAATGATTGTTTCTTATGTTTTTGTACTATAGGTTTAATGGAATCTCATTCAAGAATGAATATACATAAGATTTTATACTTCAAATTATAATTTGACCCTTTATTAATCTTTAAGTCTTTGATGGTCTGATTAGGTTCATGAGTGAACAATGTTAAAACCCAGGGTTTTATACCTTAGAATGTCTTTTAACCTAGGACCTTTTAATTTGAATTCAAATTTAGATGGGTTTTTTTATTTGAAAATTTGTGCAAGAATAATTTACATGGGAACAATTATTTATGCCATGGAATTTATTTAATTCTTATCCTAAGAATTAAATTTGTTTATTAACATGATCAAACCTTAGTATAAAAAATTATGCTTGGTATCTTTATGTCTCAAACCCCTTTTGTTCCCATGGGTTAGCTAATCACATGATCCTTTTTATTATGTTCTAATAGCCTAACACCTTATCCTAAAGTTTTAATTACATTTATTAATACAATAAAAACATTAGGCTAAAACTTTATGCCATGTATTTTACTATCTACGAGGTCACTTTATCATGCTTTAAAACTTAGCCTTTAATTTTATTCTATTTATCAACATGAATAGAACCTTAGTCCAAAACATTAGCCTAAGTTCTCTATATTTCTTGAACCTTACTTGCTCCATTTTATTATATATGAGATCAATGATGTGCATTTACTCAGGTGAAGTTGATCTAATGATGTGAGATAAAGTCAATAAATCCAGTACCTTGATCAATGATACATTTTCACTTAGGAAAAAGGATCTAAAAATGGATATCAACCCCTTAGATTGAGATCTGACTTAGCATGTTTGATCGGCCAAAGATGATCTGATGGTGTGTAGTGAAGGTTGAAAATTCAAGGCTAATAAGCAAGAACAAAGATTCCAATTGTCATAACCACAATGGATAATTAAAGCTTGATCATGTCCCCAAAGATCAATGGAATGTGACTAAGTTTACACATTTTGATAGATGACATATATTAAGTTAAAGCTTTAATGAAGCTTTGGTATGAGTGAGCAAGTGAAAAGTATTGACATCATAGGAAACCTATCAGATATTCAATGATATATAGAGTGAAGGATATAACCTAGTGGATAAATATCTATGAATTGTGATTAATCTATACAACCTAGATCAATGATGCAAGATCAACATTGATATTTCAATAAATCTCAATATGAATGTAGAAGTGATAAGTGTTAAAACCATGGGGAGTATAGCAAACTGACCAATATATTTTAACCTCCCAGATCAAGATCAATGAACCACATTGATCCATGTAAGCAAATCAAATGGTGCAAGCTTATGTGGACTTTTCAAATAATGATGTGTGAGCATGTGTCCTAGAGGCAATGGTCACATTTTTAAAGTTAATAAATATAATGACATGGTGATTCCACATGGGAATACATGTCAATTTAAAAAAAAAATTGTGGACCTAGAAAGGCAAAGGTATAAATGTGAAAAATTGAGCAAAATCTAAGTCACAAAGCTCACATAATTCAAATAGTTGCCACCGTTAAAGCTCTATAAAGACCTTTAAAAAAGCATTAGCATAAATATAAGCCCTAATTTGACCCTATGATCATTGAAAATGAGTGAAGGATACATGAATTTCCCTTTGTGTAAGAGTAATTAAATCCAAAGCTGAAGTATAGTCCACTAGAGAACAATTTAACAAAATTCACAACCATGGCAACTCAAAAAGGTGTCTACAAGGAGGATGTGGAACTTTATTTGATCTCAAATGTAGAAGAAAGTATTTTCAAGGATGCATATTTTGATTCCACCATTCTAAATACAAGAGACAACAATTGGTCTAAGCTTTTCTAGAACATTGAAGAACAAGCAACCATTATAAGAGAGTAAGAGAAGAATGTGTCTACAAGGAGACTATACTATAACCTATTCTCTATACAAATGATTGGTCTACACTATATAGTGGCTAAACCTAAGGTACTTTACTATATATACATTCTTTCTTCCATTTTTAAAGATGCTAAAATAGATAAAGGTATGTTAATTAATGGACATACCAAAATAAAATGGCCTACATTTCTCCCATAGATTTTGAGAACTACTATAAATTTCCCAAACCATAAATAAACCTAACCTCAATCAATAACTGGGCTAAAGAGAATGATTTAAAGATCATCCTTACCCTATGGATATATTCTAGGAACCAAGTGTTTTCAAACTTCAATAATAAAATCCCCATTAGTCAATTCATACCTAGAATAAGGATGATCATGATAATGATGAATAGGTTGTGTGGTAATTCAACCACTACATATGTAGACCAAATTTAGGTACCCTTTATCTACTTCATGATTGAAAAGTAGATTCATCCCTCTTTTAAGTGAAATAATTAGCATTGATTTAAGTAGACATATCTTTGTAATTATAAAGAGGAATAAAACACAATTTTATATGATGGCATACCTTCTAGATGCCCTTATTACTACAACCAAGATTCCTAACCTAAGGGAGTGGTCACTTAGTGGAACTTAAACTATTTCATAGTATTACTCTAAACTACACATATATAAATATAGGAACCACATCCAATTTATTTATTAACATGTTTATCCATCACTTAATGAAGCTATAATTGGTAATCCCATAGAAAGGGTCAGCCCACTAAACAAGAAATATGTTGAAGATATGGGTGAAATCTAGTTATACCCAGATTGTATAATCATTAAAATTGAAGGGACTTAGAGCCAACCTCTTAGGATACCTATCCATATACCTAATAATCTAGAAGATTAGGAGGTAACATATCAATTATTCCATGGCATTTATGGCTTATGAAGAATCAAGAAGAAAGGGCTCCTCCATAACCTACCAACAACTATTAAAAGGACTACGTTTAAGTAATGGGAAAACATAAAAGAAACATATAGATATATAATGTCCTTTAGACTACAAACTAATGAGTTGAGGTAGTGGGATCCTTGTTTAAGGGTTAAGGAACATTTGAAGGTTAAATGGATTAATCTACCTTATGGTCATTATCCTGGTGCTTTTGACCTTGTGTACACAAAATCATCCTCATTCTCCAAGATCACTAGGAGATTGAAAGAACATAACCTCAGGCTTGAATCTAAGTTGGATGAAAATTAGAAAGGTGATGATAGATGGAAATTGGGGCCAAGGAAGTGAAGTACCATTTTTTGAGTGGTGCACCTTCTAGACCTCCATCAACTCAATTAGTTAGTGCCCAAATAGAGACATAAGTTGAACATAGGATAGAAGAGATAAGGGACCCTGATGAGAGTGTTTATTCTTCAATCCAAGTAGAGAAACAAGGATTAATGGTGGAGGAGGTTCATATGGTAGCATTAGACCCTGGTAAGATAATTTAAGATGCTTTAAAAATGTTATCATAAGCCTATGAATCAAATGATGAAGAAATAGAGGAAATAAAGTAAGAAAAGGGGAAGGAAGTGTTGGATCTAGTTCATGTACTCAAGAGAAAGGATGATCTAGCCATTTTTATAGTAAGTATTAGGAAACATATGGTGACTTCAGTCATCCTTTGAGTGAAGTCAATGTCTTTAGTGAAGAAAAAATGATTTGTGGTCCAACCACTCTAGAATTTCTCATCTATGGTAAATTATAGAAAGTGCCCACTAGGAACTATCCTTGGGATATGATTCAAGCCATTAATATCCCTATTCATGAAGAGCTAAAGCCATGGATAGTTGCCTTACAAAAAGAGGAGGAGAAAATGATGGCTCTTTTAAGAGAATCAAGTGGAACACAAATGGAAGTCATATCTCCCAAGGTAACCCAATATTTAGTTGGTGTCAAGTTTGACCCAACAATATTTGGATTGTAAAGGGTCACAAAGAAGAAGGTCATGATTAGTGGTGAAGAGATCACTTTTCAAAAGGTAGAAACATTGACCAATTTGACTCTAGTGGGAGCACAAAGACCTAGATAAATCTAGATATTTGAGGAGAACATACTTGAATTATCGCAAGCACAAGTATAATAATTACAGACTACCCTCAAAGGCATACAACAAAAATATGAAAACTTGGAGAAACAAGAAGTCTTATTAGTCTTGGAGGCAATGGTCAAAATGTTTGAAAGACTTTGTATGACATGTTTGATTATTTAAATAAATAAAATCTAAGTAGAATGTGTCGAGCCAATAAGATGCATCAGCTAAGGGCCTATTTCATAAATGGTAGAAATCTAGAGGCAAAATAAAGTATTTTATCAATATCTTGATTGAGGATCAAATTCCTAACTTTAATACAATCAACTTGGTACATCTAAACGTAGTCATGGGATTAATAGTGGACAAGATCAAAAGTTTGAGAACATGGTCCAAAATTTTGGAGAGTCTCCTTATGGATGATAAATATCTAGAAAATAGTATAAATCATAAACTTGGGACCATGATCACCAAACCATCCACACTTAGTTCCATAAGTCTCATCGCTGATGAAGAGTTTAAGCTCAGAGCCACCCTGGTCATGCAAGAAGTGAAAAACAAGAGCAAAGAAAAGATTAGAGAAGATAATAGTAAGATCATGGACATGATATTTAATAAAAATTAGAAGATTAGAGATGCTATGAGCATACAATAAGAATGATAAAGATCTCAAAGGCCTAGCAGACCAAGAACATGAACTCTTCATGGAACTAGTTGTCAATTTTAAATTGATAGATGATTAACATGCCAGAGCAATAAATATTTTTAAATAGAAATAGTATGCACTTCATCAACATAGTGACCTCAAGGACAAGTTATTTGATTTAGGAATATTCCTTTTGTAAATTAATATGTGTAATATTTTTAAAAGAAAATATTTTCCTTTATAAAGGCATATATAAATTGTAACACACACTACCTATAGGTTAGCTATTTGGAATATTTAAAAGGTTCTAAAATGATTGTAAAAGGATAGTTTTCCTTAACATTTGAAATGACTAAGCCACATACCTCATGAATTATCTATATAAAGAGGTATTGTCCATTTTAAAAAGGGGGGGGAGTTTTTTAGCCAAAAACTATTTTGTAACATTTGAAAAAATTAATATAAGTGAGTTCTAAAAAGTTTGTCCACATTTACTTGTGTGAATTATTATCATGGCTTCTCTCTTATTTGTCTGGTCTCATTTTCATATTTGAATGGTTCTTATGAATTCTAGATGTGCATCTTTAAATGTAGAATTTCTAATTTATGCTAATGCTAAATTATTTGAAAGTTCATTGGTTCATTTCATTTTCTTCACTTCTCTTGCATATGTGCTAATATTATTTTCTTTTATGGGTGAATATTTAAGTGGATATAGTTCTTATTTTCATCATTTCATACCTTCCTTAGATATTTGCTTGATGTGTGATAGGATTTGAGCTTATGCTACTTCATTTCATACATTGGTTAAATGCATATTTAGATGAATTTTGAACTTTATCATAATGTTTGGATTAAAGATCAAAAACACATTTATTCTCTAACTTACCCTTCCTTTTGATCTCCCTTTTTAATCAGGTCACTCTAGTTTTATTTTCATTATGAATATTCATCTTAGTTTAGATTTAGACTTAGGTTTGAGCATAATTCATTCTAATCAACATATATCACCCTCAAATTCTTAGATAAACTTTAGGACACGATGGCTCCCAACCACCAACTAATATAAATTTTGTGAAATAGTTCACTTGCTTTGCATTTATTCCACCAAAGATAGTTGGATTATCATAATAAGAAAATCATGAAATGGATTCTTTAAACAAAATGTGAAGTGTTATTTAAACACTCTAAAAAACATATTATACACATTTAGGCATCAAGGTGGTGGTATATTGTTTGATAAGACATTCTATATATGACACTAGCATTGAACTCAGACATTAGCATTGACACAACTATCCCAAATTGGTGCAAGTGTCTAGAGAGCCAAAGGCACTAGATCTAGAATTTTCCAACTAATTTAAAAATATCTTCTTTCCTGTACTAGATCCAACACTATGTTAGCATTATAAATAGTCAAGTAATTTATTTTATGTCATTTATACATATACAATAGTTGTACTTTCCATTAATATCCTATCTCAATTTTATAAATTCAACATAAGGTACATCTGAGTTTAGCATATTAACTTCTATAGATATGATGTTCTCCCTTGAGCTCTATCATTTCTATATCCTTAACCCTATCTACTCATGTAAGGATAGTCTCTTATCCAAAATAGGGTTAAATAATATATAGTGATATAATGAGAAATAAGTTTTTAAACTAATCATATGTTAAAGATAAGATATTGAAGGGGTGTGTATTTAGAACCATATCATAATAATAACTACCTTATTGAAAAAAATGACATAAAAATCATAAAATAAATCATCCTAAAGAGAAATAGGGTAAAAATAAATGAAAATGAAATTAATCCATGAAATGTTTTCAAGTGAAAATTAAAACATAAGATCAATATATGCTCATTAATCAAATCCAAATCATATGAAACTATAATAAATATTGTGATGAAACACCATGATGTGTTCACAAGTACTGATAAATTTCATGTCAAACATCATCCATAATATCTGATATATCTTTGTGTATTATACTCTAAATTTGATCAAAATCTCATCAATTTTTGAATAATGTCATGAAAAGACTTCTTGATGCACTACCTCTACTAAAAAAATGGGTATGATATAAGAATAATGATGCTCATGGGTTAGTTCCTTTGAAGAATACTCAAAACAAAGATCTAATGACAAACTATAATGAAGATCCTCATATCTATGAATACATTTGGGATACAAAGAAGGCTAAGCCTTTATCTATGAACATCATGGAGTATGTGGTTGAGTCAGTGATGGCATATGCCATGGGAGATCATGAAAATGCTACTATAGTACTTAACATATATTTGTATAATGTGTAGTAAACTAATGTTAAACATAATAAACTTCCCCATATTTAAGGATGTATTCTAGAAGTATCTTAGGAGGAGGTATGCTCTTGTATATAGATTGTACCTTCTCAAGGTGAAGTGTATCAATCTACTAATAAATCTATCAATAATGAAAAAAAAATGCTTGTGTGTACCATGAAAATAACAAGTACATTGAGGATCAGACTATGAAGGTTGGATATTTGTGGTATAAGTAGAGCTTGGGGCTTGTTTGTATTGATGTGCATGATAATCCTTGGCCTAATGACCAATAGATATATGGATATCATAATATGGATCATTTTCCCATCATGATAGTAAAGGATCAATCTTAGGCAAAGGTAGTATGCCATCATCAATAAGAGGAGAACTTGGAATATGATTAGTACTAGGTTAGGATACTTCAAGAGATGAGCTTAAAGTGGGTCAAAATAGTGTATCTAAAATATATAGAGGAAGTAAGATGTAAATATCATGGTATCTAGTGAACCTATAAGGTAATATCATAGCATGGTAAAGAATAATACTCTTAAGAGGATTATCAATCACTAGAGGAGTAGTGTGTGTGTGCTCCATCTCAAAACTATGAACATTAGAAGAAGAAGAAGAACTAACATCAATTACTATATAAGGAAAAGCAACTACATGAATAGAACTAAGAGAATGTTGTAAAGAAGATCAATATATAAGTATCTATGCATTTGTATCTTAGGTAGAGCTATCTAAAAATGTGTCCTCTAAATAATATACATTATCATAATTAAGAGTGTGAAGATCAATAATACATACATTGATGATTTTATTAGTCTAAGAGGCATGATGAATGGAGTGTTTAATTTTTATTAGAGTGACCAAAATTTTGTCTAATAGTTTTTTATGAGACTTAGGTCATAGAGAAGGAGGTAATTGCATAATTATATGAGGAAAGAGATCATAAGTTTTGAGTTTCAAACTAATCTCATCTAAATATGAAAGATTAGGTGGTATGTTTCCTATTAATTTAGGGTTACCATTATAACCTATAATAGAGTTGATGGTATAATTAAATCATTATGATTCATGTAATGTTATGCTAGGTAAAGGTTCAAGGGTAGGTATTTTAAAAATGCCTTGTTCTTGGAATTTTCAAAATCTTAAGGATTGGTGTCTCCTTGAATCTTGTATATAGGACAATTATGGGGAAACTTAACACATTATCATGTTGACAAGGATAATTCTCTCATGTGGTGTATCCAAGGTTGATCAAGTAAAATGTTATAAGAAAGTGGTAAGTTAAACATCATGAGTTTGACATATACCATGATGGGGGAAAACTATGATAAGAATCCAAACACACCCCAAAGGAGGCATTTATCTTCTATCATATCCTTGACATGTAGTTTGAGTATATATGAGATTAAATTCAAAAAATCTAATTTTTTTAATTAAATCAAGATAGGTCACACAAGTTCTTGAACCTTCATTAATTAATGCATGTTAAACTTGGATATCCCCTATTTGGATGCTAATGAAAAATGGAGGATCATCCACATGAAGAATTATATCATCAAGAATAATTGAAGAGATAGGGAATTTGAGTGAAATAGAAGTATCTACCATTTCATTAATGTGGACAATTTTTTTTTCACACTATTGAAAAATGTTATCTTCAGACTTTGACAAAGTAGTTTCTTGCCCCACATATGGGGGACGAGGGATATTCATTTCAAATAAAAGTTACATTGGATGATTATGATGATAGGAAGAAGTTATCATGGGTTATAAGAAATGGATTTGAGATGAGAGATGTGAAATTTTAGTTATAAGATCACATTCATCATATCCTATTAGAATTTTATTTGATAAGGGTGCATAGTGTTGAAGTAAATCCTTTGAGGGTGTAACAGGAGTACATTGAAATTGATGTTGGTAAGATGTATTTGATTTATTTTTGATTAATGTGGGTTGATTAATTATATCTTATTGTTTTATATTAGATGGCATGGTTGAATCATTAGTTGATTCTTGTGTTTGAGAGGAATAATTACCAATGATGTAAGGTTTTGGGATTTCCAAGTGTGGTATTTTAGTTAAAGGAGGAGTATATTTTATATCAATACTATGTGAGTTATTATTTAAATATATTTTTGGATTTGACACTTGTGAGTTAGTTTAATTTATTGTAATTTTTTTTGATTTCCCCAAATTCATGAGATGTGTTTCTATGCAAAATTGCTTTCTACATTCAAAGAAGAAATAAGAAACTGAAATAAAAGGTTAAGGCTAGAAGTACCTGATAAAGTTGAGCGCATCGAAATCAGACGTTGGAAGATTCTCCTCTTTGGCTGTGGAGGAATGACACCTGCGAAAAAGGGACTAAAACACGAAAAGATGTTAGTCAAAGATATGGTGGGTTGTCAGGCAAACGCCCGATCTCGAAAGTACGAAGACTCCCTAGAAGGATATCAACCCACTGATAAAAAGCATAATGTTGGACGAAAGTAGATTAAAATGATAGAAATAAATGATAGAAAATAAAAATGCGTACCTGATAAGCGGCACTGTTCTGCACAGTCACCGGCATCGGTCTCTGTTGTGCCGGCGTCAGTCTGGGAAGGTGTCGACGTCGGTTAAGGTGCCGTCGTCGGTCGGGGTAGTGACCGGCGTCGGTAGGGGCAGGTTCTGGAAAAGTCTGAACAGGTTCGGGACAGGGTCTGGGAGAGTCGGGACAGGGTCTGGGCAAGGTCTGAGAGAGTCGGGACAGGGGCAGGGATGTAAATGAGGGATGCTGGGTCTGAATAGAGTTGGGACAGAGTCTGGGTAAGGTCGGGTCGGGTCTGAGGAATCAGGATAACAGAATTGATAAATAATAACTAAGGAAGAAATAAAATAAACAGAATAAAAACTTACCTGCCAGAAGACGCGATAAAAGCCATAGTTGCGGTGCCGGATTGAATGTAGATTGGTTGATGCCGAGAGTGTTGATGTCGGAGTTCGCAAGTTGATGATTGCTCGGGGTTCGATTGATCAGCCTTTCGAATAGCGTTCGGGATAGCGTTTGGGGTCTGGTCTCGAATGGTTGGTGGAGGTTGATGAAGGCGGGGGACGGTTCTAGAGACGGTTCGTCAACCGTTTCGGGAAACCGAATGATAACTAATAATGAATAACAGCAAGGTGACCGACGTCGGTAGAATTGCCGACGTCGGCCGATAAGTGACCGACGTCGGCGACATCGGCTGGGTAAAGACCGTCGTCGGTAGATGCACAATGGGGATAGAGTCTAGCTTTAGCTCTGTGCTCATTGTTACATGCTGCCAGGGTCAAGGTTGGTGGAACAAGTGATGGACAAGGGTTAAATAGGTGAAGAAGAATAAGACGGGGAGTGACCAGGGGAGTCGACATGATTTCGGTGTCTACAAGATGAGACGGGTAAGAATCTTGAATAATATATAACTTTGGGAAAATGTAATAATTAGAAGCTAGATAATGATTGATGTAGGAAACTAATCTCCTTATATTATTCATATTGACAAAATTCTCATCATTCATGTTAGGATCCACATAACTTTTGACATTATTAGTAGTGGGAGGTTAGTTATAATTAGCTGGATGATAAGAAAGGGGATCCTTATAAATAGGTAAATGAGTATTTTATTGATTAAGGGATTCATCTTAAGTTTTATTTTCATGAGCCTTAGATGATACTTCATAATATTATTGACATGTATGTATCATCAATTCATGATCAAAATTAGGTCCAAGAAGATAATCCATAGAAAATTTTCTTAGTTAGTAATAAGTTTCATGATAATGGCCTCAACTTGCATGAAACCAATAAAATTTATGTGGATCATACCAATGTTTGGTAGGGAAAGTAGGTCAAGATATCCTAGTGAAGGTTCAGGAAGATTCTTTTAAATCTCTTCTAAGGAAAGTGGTTTGTGGACATATACATTACGTACTTTAGAAAATGTAGAAATTGACATTGAAGGATATGCTCTGTGGGATTACTTAGAGCAGATGCTTGAAGGGTGTGTGTAGAATCATAGGTATCCATAACATAATCATTGGTTGCATGTCTAATTTTGGCTTTCATAATCATTCAAGTCTATGTTTTAGATTGAGGGTAAAAGCAGGTTTTGAAGGGGCCCCAAAACCCTGTTACAAAGAGTGAAAGAGAGAATGTCTAAGACCACAGGCAAAGCCTAAAAAAACACTACAAGGAAGTAGCAAAAACAGGTTTTAAATGGACCTAGAACCACCAGAGGAACATCTGGTCAAAACCCAAAAAACATAGATCTGGTAACACAACAGTCAAAAGATAACAAAAAGAAAACAAAGATCAGTACTAGTTTCAAAACCAACAAGAAGGACCAGATTATTCATCCAGTTCCACTATCAAGTTCATGGCTTCTTTTCCTTTCAAAATAGTTTCCTCGGTGGTAGCCTCCAGCAAAGCTCCTTTTTGTGTATCTTTCTTTCTAGAGCTTTGCCTCATCCTTTTGCTGGGACCCTCTAGTGCTTTGGTCTCCTCATTGGCTCATTTACCTATATTGATAGCAGCAACACAAATGTTGAATGTTACTTCCTCCATTTTCATTCTATTGTCCTTTATAAGTTCCTGAAGGTTGTTTTCATAGGCTTTGAGCTTGACTGGGATCTCGCTTAACTGATTTTCCATGTTGTTTATTTTGTTCCAAGCAACTTTTAGGGAATCTTCCAAATTTTCCACTTTTCTCTTGAGATCCATAATCTCCCTGCACATCCAGGAATCAAATTGGGAAGAAGCCTCTACTTTACAGTTAACCCAGGTCATAGGTGTGTGTGTTTCATCATTTTGATTCTTCCCTCTCCAATCCTTAGACTTTTTATTATGACTATTCCTGGCTTCTTCAAAGATATCTTCTCGACTCTTTTGTTCCCGCTCTTTGATTCTAGATTGTATTTCCATATTCTTATTTTGAATATCATCTTGATCAGAATTTTCCTTTTCGTTCTTAGAAGTTGGATCCTCAACAGGATCTTCCTGGACAAATTCATCCTCTGACACATTCTGGTTTTCCTCCGTATCTACAGTTCTGTTTGCAGAATCCTCCTCTGTATTGACTTTATCTTTTTCAATTTCCTTAGAACATTCTTCATCATCACTAGAGTTAGTATCCCAGCTTTTAGTTCCTTCTTCTTCCTCCAGTTTTTCCTCCTTGGGTTCTTCAATTTTCTCCCGTCCCCTTTCTTCTTCTACATTCTACTTTTTAGGACTGGGGGACTTGATTTTGCCTCTCCTGATTACACTTTCATTCTTTTTATCTCCTGACACCTTATTTTTCCCTTGTTTGGGGTACTTAACTAGTGCCCTATTCTTGTAGTAGCCTTCAATAAGTAGAATAAGGCCTTCATGGAGGATAGGGCACATTTCCTTTTTCCTATGAGCATATAAGCTTTGGACCAGGGAATAGCGAAGATAAAAAGGAAAAGACAGACTAACCTTATGCCTGAAATGGTTGAGGAAGACAAAATGGAACTTGTGCACACATTTGCTTCTTCCATCTAGGATGAAGTACTCCCTTATACAGCTTAAGACATCCCTCCATATCCCTTTAATTTGGTCCAGCTCATAGAAATCCCCATTTTTGACCAGCTTCTGCTCTTCCTCGTCTGTTTTGGGGAACTTACAAAAGGCCTCATTCAAAATGCTTGTCTGCTTGGAAAATTTGAGTCCATCCATTGGCAACCCTGTAACCTCAGCTATAAAATCATTCAAGTCTATGTTAAAGGGTATGAAGGCTCAAATTATTATATAAGGAAATATTGACATTTAGTTTGTTTTAGGGATTATTCTAAAGATTTTGAAGAAAGATTCCTCAAATGATATTCTAATTTGGAGTGAAGAGAATTAGTGAATAAATGAAATAGATTATCAATAGACATGTTATGATCAACTTTGTTAAATAAAGCTTTCCATCATTTGATGAACACTTGTGTTATTTTAGATTCTAATTATTTGTAATTGATAAAATGAGCTAGGTTATTTTTAGGAAGATCATTAGTTTAGAATTATTAATTCAATGTATTGACTAAGTCTTCCAAGCTAGTGATAAAGTTATTTTTAAGTTGATTATACCAAAGGAAAAGGTTTTAGCTAGTAGCTTGGTGGAATAAAAGGTGTTAAATTTAAACCAATCCTTGTATAGTTTTCCAAAAGTATTTAATTCAAGGTTGGATTAGTGGATCCATTATAAATAATAGTGGGAACGATGCCACCTATGTCAATGTTTACAAGAACTATAGGTTCATTTTATAAGTGTTTAATAGCCTTGTTAAGAAGTAGAAGTTGTGGTATAAGATTACCAAGTGCATCTCTAAGGTGGGGGTAGGGGTGTTAGGGTTTTTCACCCTCCATGAAGGAGATTGAGGGTGATTTGAGAAATTAATTACTAATTTTACACTTGCATCATTTGATTGGCACTATTAGTTTTAAAAGTGGCCATTGATTTAAAGTTTAAAATAATAGTTGATTAATGTTAATGGTATTTTTACTAGTGGAAGAAACATGTGATGCATTAGTGTTATGCAAGGCATTAATAGTTTTAAATGAATTAGTATCTTGATATGCACTAGTATTTGTATGGATTTGAGTATTAGTGTGGTTATTTTGAGTAGACCCACTAAAGGTCATGATTGCCATGTTTGTAGTAATGGTTGGTATGGAGGATAAAGATGGCATGAAAGATGATGTCATGAAAATATAGGGAGGCATGAGAGAGGAAAAATATGTGGTATAAATTATATAATGACTTTCCATAAATCCTATAAAAAAGCTAGGTGAAGGTGAATGGGGTTCTCCAATATGAGGTCCCATCATGAGGTTATAAATGACAATGGGATCTTTACCCTAATGTTTAGGGTTTTAATTGATGAAGAGAATAACTTCAGCCATGTACTCAAGATCACTTTCATCATATAATATCTTTAGGAATAAAGGATTAAGATAAGTAGAATAGGGGAGTCCCATAGTTGGTAGTTCTAGTAGTAAGGTGGATATTTATAAGATTAGGTTTATCTATCACATGATATTGTAGATTCATCTTATATTATTTATGAGGATTAGTAAGGATCATCATATTTTTTTTTTGAAACTTCATCTAAAAAATATTACATGATGAAAAACTTATCTAGGCACTTATTGAGGAAATGGAGATCTAGAAGTTGAAAATTAAAGAGATCGAGTTGGTCAATCTAGTTTGATTAGAAAGATAATATAAACATATGGAAACAAACTAGGTTGAGTTGGTTGATCTAGTTATATAAGAAAGAGAATAGAATAATCTGTATTCTAACTAGGTTGATTTGGTTGACTTAGTTAGAAAATTAGGAAAATAGAATAATCTATGTATTAACGAGTTCAAGATGGTTAATCCAATTGGAAAATTAAGAATATAGAATAATATATAAACTAATAAGGTTGATCTGATCAAACTAGTTGGAAAGGTAGGAATAAAAAATAGTCTGTGTACTGACTAGGTCAATTTGGTTGATCTAGTTGGAAAAAGAAGAAAATAAAAAAATCTATGTATTGACTAGGTCAAGTTGGTTAATCTAGTTAGAAAAGTAAGAAAACAAAATATTTTAAAATCTGACTAGGTTGAGCTGATTGATCTAGTTGGAAAGGAAGGAAAATAGAATGATTTATGTACTAACTAGGTTGATCTAGTCAATCTAGTTAGGAAAATATAAAAATAGAACATTATATGTACTAGATTAGGTTGAATTGTTTGATCTAGTATGGAAATTACGAAAAAATAATTTAAAGTTGAAACGCACAACATATAACTTATATCAATGCTGACTAATATAATCTATAATATAACATATAATGGAATATACAAAATAATAAACATGTTATTTAGATGCTAACTAATTATCCAAAAATAAGATCAAGAATTTTTTACTAAAAGTTATGATTGATAGTGTAGGCTTCCAAAGGTACTGGCTTATCTGTGGATTGTGTTTGCTTAATGTTTTAAAGCATTAACTTGGGAGGATGTGCCATTCCCATAACCCAATAAACCTATCTTTAAGGGTAAGTTGGAATTAACTTCTTGGCACTAACTTATGCACCACATAATCAAATAGGTGGCTAGATTCCTAAGGTTCAATACAAAGGGAAATTCTAGGCATTTTTGAAATACCATGAGGTATATGGAAAGTAAAGACCATGTTTAGATTTGTAAAATGGCTATGAGTATTGGGGAAAGCCCCTCATGCTATGATATCTATAAATGATAGATAAAGACTATAAATAAAATATCATATATCTCTTCATGATATTAGATAAGTATTTTTAAAATCATTGATACATAGTTTTTAGGGATAACCAATCAAAATGAAAATAAAGGTGAAAATCAATTTTGTTGAAAACTAATTTGTAATTTTTGAAAGCAAATAAAAAATAAACCAACTAAAAAGTAAATTAATTGTAATTATTATAAAATATAGGTTAATTTCATTTTCCCATGATAGAAAATTTAAATATATAGAACAATATCGAGTAGGTTGATATAGTTGGGCAAACAAGACAATAAAGTTGAGTTGATTGACTCAATATGTTACAAAATAGACTAGAGCAAATAAAATTGATCTTATTTACTTAGTTTTATGGAAAAATTAGGCATAAAACTATATCAATATGGTTAATCTAGTTGATTATGTGGATAAAATTTTATAGAACTGAAAAATTGAGAAAAATAGTACATAATTAGAATTTTAGCTAAAAAGTGGGAATGAAATTTACTTAAATTTTGATAAAATAGAGATAATAGGCTATTTATAATTAACCAAGAAGATAAAATAAGATCAACCATGTTGATTTAGTATTTTTTTCTATGGATTATGAATTGTTTTTTTACTAGGTCATCCAAGTGAGTTTTTGATCCTGTAAAGGAAAAAAATAGTGTTATTGAACAAAATTGACTTAGTCAATCTAGTTTAAATACATCAAATAAAAATAGGAAAATAAAACTAAATCAATTAGATCAATTTAGTTAGCTGAAAGTGAAATATAGAAATGAACAAAATCAAATAGGTTAATTTAATTAGGCACAAAAGGCAAAAAAATAATTAGATCCATTTGTTTGATCTAGTTAAATGAGACTAAAAACCATTTACACATAAAAAATAAAACTAGATCAATGTAGTCAATATAGTTGAAAAATCTATGCATAGAAAATAGAATTAGGTTGATAGGCTTGACCTGGTTGAAAACTTACACACAAAAAATAGAACTGGGTCAACAGGCTCAACCTAGTTGAAAACCTGCACATAGAATATAAAACTAGATAGACAAGCTCAATCCAGTTAATTGTAAATGATAATTAAAAATTGTAAAGGCTAGATTCACATTGGGTTCACCATAATTTATGCAATAAATTACTATGGGTATGCAACTTATCCTACTTAGTGTATTTTAATCTTGAAGAAGGTAATCTTACAAAAATAATTCATTGAATAGCTATTTATATTGAGACATGACCAATTTAGATCCACTAAACCTAACAAAAATATGTCTTACCACACAACATCAAAGGAGAGGGTTAAAAATCCTCTAGGCAAATGAAATTATGTAATATCCCTAGCTAGGTCTACATTACATAAAAGAAATCTAGTCTAGCGCTCACTGAAGCTTGTGGCACAAAGGGGGATAACAAGTAAAATAAAAAATCCAAAGAGAACTCTATCAATTCAATGTAGAGGTAAACTAAGTAAGGAGTAAAACATTCATCCTACTACTTTGTGCAATATCTAATCTACTAAATGAAAGAGTAAATTTTAGGAACACTTATCTTAAATTAAACATGTCCTACCTCAATCTCTCCCTTGGCCAATGGTGCTTTTCAAGAGGTTATTTTGGATTTGTAAGGATCACACTATAAAAATAAAATCTAGGATAAAAGACTCTTAATTTTCATCCAATAATTTCCCATAAGACAAACTTCTTTCCCTCCAAGGTAAAACCCTAAGAAATGACTACTCCAATGTAGAAATAATCAAATTACGAGCTACAATAATGTGAAAATGAATGTTCATCTATTTAGAAATGAAGTGAAGGGGGTATTTATATCTAAGGATTAAGTCTAAACCCTCCAAATAATTTAACCAATAAGGTCATCTAGGTTGATCTTATTTAGCAAGAAAAACAACTATTAAGACTTAAACTAAGTCGATTGGGTTGATGGATTTTCATAATGTGTGTTGAATTCCCAACAAAATTGATAAGGACATCATAGTAGGAAAATTAATATAAAGGGGTGTATGTTTAGTTAGGGGATATTTTAGAAGGTGAATTACTTTTAGGAGTGTATAAGTGGGTTTTAATTACTTAGGTAGTTGGATAAAATAAATTTATAGTAGTTTTAGGTAAAGGTATAAGGACCAAAAATATTTCAAACAACCAAAGGTCTACCCACCTCTTTCTTGGTGCACCCTTTAAGGAATGCACTCAAAGATATTGAAACTCAATAGGTTTCTACAAGAGAGAAATCATCAAGATGGGGATGCCTCATCCTTAATAAATGTATAAATTTACATCTTCTATTTAGGAACTAAGTGTCAAAACTCATGCATACTAAACATGTATATATATATATATATAGATATTATCAATCAACCATAACTATTAAATACAACACACACACAAATATATAAATGTAAGAAAAATAGAGTTGAGACTTGAGTCTTAATTAAAATAAAAGACATGAAAAAGAACATATATTATCAAGGTGATAATATGATACCACTTGATGATGGAGTTTACATGCTCATAGTATTAATCACTATAGATATAATTACAATTAGAGTCAAAACTAAATTTTATGGAGGCATTGGTGGAACTATAACTAAAGGTGTCAAAAAAGTGGGATCCTTCAATGTCTGCACTACATTATAGCCTAAAAATTGAGGCTATGTACTTAGAGGTTGTTGAGATACATAAGATGTTCCTACTGAAGGATGAGTTTGTTTGAATGCTTCCAAATACTTGTATGAATAATGATTTATTCAAAATAAATCTTGATTGTTTTTTAGTCAATGATATATATTTTAAATAGAAATGGAAGTTTGGCCATTAGTTTATCATGAGTAAAAATTTAAGCCTTGAATTCAATGTTCAATGTATATATGTTGGATAACTTATTTTCATAGAAATATTCAATTTGATAATATGCTCATTAATTTTGTAAATAGTTCCTTCAACCTCTACCCAAAAAATATCATTGTCCACTTGGAGTAAACACTAAAAAATGGGCCTTGGGACTAACTAACCCAAAGGTGTGTATATATACAATCCTCATATCCTTCAAAATTGACACTGCCCATTGCTCATGACTTGTGAGTTATTGTACCAAGGTGTACATTTAATTATGCCACTCTAAAAAATTATCTCTTCTAGTTGTCACATGGTTTTGGACTAAAGTTACATCAGTAGATAATATCAAACATAAATACACAAAATCTTTATTTTTAGTAGCCTAGAATAATAAATTTAGTTAGCATTCACATATTTCAATCTTTTGTACTCTTGGGTAACACTTCCCCATTATGGATGTGACTTAGATCTTGCATGTTTTATTGAACCAATGATATTGTATAGTTTTATAGCTACACCTTGTACATTATTTATAATATCTCTGAGAGCTTGTATAACATTTATTTCTTATAGCATTTACTTTGATTGGTCATAATTTCTAAACATCTACTTAAACACTCCATGAGTTGCATAAAAAAAAATATGAGGATATTCCTTATATTAATTTGGGTCTTTAGGCTAGACCTTCCACTTTTTTGTTTGATAGAATATGTATTCTCTTTGCTCTAACTAAACATTTTCATCATCTAGTAACACAATCTTTATCTTGATCTTTCTTAATGTGTAAATTTGTCTATCAAAATGAAACCCCACCTTTTATTTCTCAGTTATGATTAAATATTTATTGCCTACCTCATATTCTTATAATTTTTAGATCCATGGAGGAATGTTCACTATATCTTCTTCTTCTATAGTTTTTGTGTCGAGGTGGAAGGAGGGGATTTAATTGGTGGGTGAATTGATGTTGAAGTAGGCTGGGCAAAAAGAGAGGATGTAGCCAATTCAAAAAAATAAGGGATGGCCTTTTTCCATGTAGTGGCCTTTTTTTATGGAGGTGTCTCGATGATATACTTGGTCTTTTATGGCATCCTACATACTGAGACTATGGAAGAATCTATTTTGTTAGCCACATAAATAGGCAAAATTATCTATGTAGATGGCTTAGGGGGTGTGCTTATGTAGCCAAAATAGAATTGGACACTAAATATTCAAAATGCACATGATTTTTAGCCTAAAAGACTATGGATTAGGCTCACTAATGGATGTAGAGTTCCATGGCTTTGAATGAAACTCAGAATAGTAGAGGTCCTAGTAGGTTGGTTAATAATAGGAAAAGAAAAAAATTATGGGACTTGGGGTTATGGTTTGAAAAAATTAAATTGTGAATGCATGATGCCTCTTGAGTGGAATAGGAGAATAAAAAATAGAATAATAGAAAATTTTTTATTAATCTTGTTCTCAACTTACTAGTGATAATTTCATTATAACTTTGACTAAAAATAACTAGTCTAGTATAAATCCATCTAGTTCTTTGATTATTGAAGGCATTCAAAAGAATGATTTATAATTTTTTTTTATTCTTTTACATGTTTTATTTCATCACATAGTAATAATTAATCTCAATTATGGCATGATAGATTAGGACATGTTAATTTTATAAGTTTATATGATTTGTATTCTCATAATTTTTTGTTGGTCTTCCTTCTATATTTTCCCATCATGAATCTTGTGAAGGATGCTTATGTGGTAAAAAACATAATAATCCATTTCATAATAATCATAACATGAATTCCTCAAAAACTTTAGAATTAGTTCATAGTGATCTAGTAGGTCCTCTTGAATTTTTATATATTAATGGTTCTCTATATGATGTTACTTTTATAGATGATTATACTAGGAAGATATGGTCATATTTCATTAAAAAGAAATCATAAGTGTTGTCTAAATTTAAATAATTTTAATATTTTTTTGAAAATGCTTCTAAATTTTCTATTAATAAATTAAGATCTAATAATGGTGGTGAATATATTATTAAAAAGTTTGATTATTTTTGCATTAGTTTTGGTATTAAAATAGAACTAGAAACTCCCTACTCCCATCAACAAAATGATATTACTAAAAGGAAAAACTACACCATTATAGAAATGGTTAGAATAATTTTGCATTTTATAAATGCACCTAAGTTATTTTGGGTCGAATCCATCAATAATGTTGTGCATATTCTGAATATAATCCCTAATAAATATTTGCATCTTAATAATCCTTTATAAAAAAGGTCTAAAAATAAATGCAATGTGGCTCATATTAAGATATTTGGTAGCTCTACTTCCATCTTTATTCTTAAAATTTAAAAAAAAAAAATTATCCTACCTCTTATTCTTGCATTTTTGTAGGTTATGGGGGTAAGACTAAAGGGTTAAGAGTATGTGATTCATCTAAAATATAAATCATTGAGGATACAAATGTTATTATTTTTTAACAATATTTTTTGTGAGACCTATATGGAACCTCCTCAATGTTCTTCTTTTGATGAAATTATATCTCTTGTTTCTCCTTATGTAGAAACAAATTCCCTAGAGTAATTTAATCCATATTTGGATAGCTTAGAGTCTGAGGAACCCATTAAATTTCATGTTCAATTAAAACAAATTGATAGATAGAATCCCTTATCTAGTCTTCTAGTCTTGATAATATTAATAAATTATCTAGAAGTCAACATTAGTATTATGCTTTAATTACTATGTATGAATGTGAACCTCAATATTTTGAAGAATCCATTCATGATAATAGATGGAAAGTTATTATGCAAGCTGAGTATAATGCTTTAACTAAAAATTAGACTTAGGATCTTGTCTCACCTCTACCTAAAATACATATTTTTGGTTTTAAGAGGATTTATAAAATCAAATATAATTCAATTGATAAAATTGAAAAGATTATATCAAGATTAGTCACTCGTAAGTTTACTCAAGAACTCTGGATTGACTATGTTGAAACCTTTTTTCTTGTAGTGAAAATGAGTATTGTTAGATTACTCATTGTTCTTGTAGCCAAAAATGGATATATTATACACTAATTGGATGTTAAAAATTTAATTTTAAATAGTGATTTAGAAGAGGAAATATATATGTCTCAGCTTAAAGGTTTCACTAACCCTAACAAAGAACATTATGTGTGTAAGTTAAAAAAATCTCTATATGGTTTAAAACAAGATCTTTAACCTCTTAAATCACTTCTTATTTTTAATAATTAGGTTTCTATATTTTCTATTATAATAATGATCTCTTTGTTAAATTTGAAAATGGTCATTTAATATCAATTATATTATATGTTGATGATATTATAATTACTAGTGATCTAATTAGTTTAATTCATAATTATAAGGATAAATAAGTCAAAAATTTGAAATGACTTATTTAGGCATTCTGCATCATTTTTTAGGAATAGCTAAATTTTAAGATAAAAATTCAATTTTTATATCACAATATCAGTATGCACATAATCTTCTTATTAAGTTTACTATGCTTGAATTTAAATCTACATCTACTTCTATTGAAATTGGAATTGAACTTGATTATAAACTTTCATGTGAAAATGCTAACCCTAATTTGTATATATAAATTATTGGTAGTTTGATTTATCTAACTATTACTAGGCCAAATATTTCATATGTTGTTGGCGTTGCTTCTATATTCATGTAGGATCCATATTTGGATCATTAAAAATTAACTAAATATATACTTTATTATATCAAAGGAACTATCAACTTTGGTTTGTTTTATTTTTCCATTAATAATGCTAAAGTATATGATTATTATGATGTTGACCATGCTGATAATACTAAAGATCATAAATCTACTTATAGATATATGTTCAAGTTTGGTGTAGGTGTTATCACTTGGAGCAACAAAAATCAACCTACTATCTCTATCTCTTCTATTAAATTAGAGTACATAAATGCTATGTAATCTATTAAATAATCCATGTGGCTACAAAGGTTGTTAAGATAACTTTATTTGGATGTTTCTCATAGTACCACCATTCATTGTGATAACCAAAGTTATATATCTCTAGTAAAAAATCATGTGCATCACTAATGAACTAAACATATTAAATTTCATGTGAATTTGATCTACAATAAAGTCCTTAATGGTGATATTTATCTATAATTTTTATCCTATAGATGAATAAGTGGTAGATATATTCATAAAACCACTTGGTGCTAACAAGTTTTATCAGTTTCATGTAATGTTGGGCCTCTCAAGGTTAAGATTAAGAGGGAGTGTGCATGATAATATCACTTCTTAATGACCATGTGTTCCTTATTCTTTTATATACTTCGTATCATTGTAAAACATTGTAATATATCACATTATGTGATCATTGTAAACTTTATGTGGAAGTTTTACTTGTATACCCCAATAATTAAAAGCATATTATAATGGAGGTCCTTGTGTTATAAAATGATTCGATAATGCTTAGGTGATTATTCATAAGAAATTGTAAGATATAGTCTCACGATCATGATAGTATAAAATTTAAGTAGTTTATGGATTATAATTCTTTTTGTTTCAAAAGGTGATGATTGTAATGATGAAGGTTTTTAAATCTTTCAATTTTATACATAGTATAGTTCCTTAATTAAGGTGATTACAGTATGTATCCCCACTTAGAATTAATAGGGAGTGATATAAAATTTAATGGATAAGTGGGTTATTTTAGACCCTTAGTAAATTTAAGTAATTAAATAATAAATGATTTATTATTTATTAAAATGGGTTAAAAAACTTTGTGTAAATAAATAATACAACATAGTTTTTTATCCCTTATCATTTATTTAAAATGATTCTCAAGGAAGGATGGACTCATTATTTAAAACAATAACATCCTTTCATCCCCATAATAAATATGGTTTTATCCCTATTGTAAATAATATACAACACATTCAGTGAAAACATTAAAACATTGAGTGAATTGATATCTATGTGTAGAAAATATATTGTAAAAGGTTTTGTGAAGAAGTTTTTGATATAGAGAGGAAGTGAGAAGAGGAAGGTTGGGTATTGAGGGTAGTTTTTTCTCAATTATATTAATATCATAATTAATGGGTATTTTACTTCTTGGAGGTTTTCCCATGTAAATTATTGTGTCATGTGATATATTGTGTAATGTGCCTTTGCTCTTGTTCTCTCATCTAGATCTATTTAAATGATTTGCATATGTATTTTATATCATATAAATTTTATCATGGTCACCTGGTAGAATAGGAGTTATCCCTGAAGTGGGTGGACTAGAAAATTTAGGGGCTATAATGGTGGGAAGTGGATTATGAAAGGTACTGACTATTGGTGGATTTATGCTAGGAATTGGTGACAAAAGAGTTATTGACCAAATTTGACTTTTAAGTCAAATTAAGACACTTATAGGTATAAAATTGACTTTATATGTCTATAGGGGGTGTAATATGAGTTTCATGGGGTGTATTATAGTTTAATTGATGTCAATTAATGTTATATTAGCTTTGGTCAATTAGTTTTTATGTCTATTTATCATTTTGAGTCATTTTAGGGGTCAAAAAGGTGAATTTAATGCTTTGTATAGGTGTTTTGGGAAGCGTGAAGATGTTAAAATAGTATTTCATGCCCCATGTGTCCAAAAAAGTCTTAATTAATTGAAAAAACTGAAATATGGTTGGTTATGCAGAAGAAAAGATATTTTTCTTGAAGGAAAAGAAGAGTTTGACACTTATATGACCTCATTAGGAAGTGTGCCATGTGTTAAATGGTCAATAAGTGCATATTAAATTTACCTATGCTCAATTACATTATTTTTTTGAGTTGTGTCATTTATTTCTCAAAACCATTCATCTCTCTTTTCACCCTTCTTGGCAAGTAGAAGTGACTTTTAGATTTTTGCTTGGTATGGACAACATATAATGTTTCAAGGAAAATAATTTGAGGAGGTTAAATTAAACTTATACACCTTAATTTAAATATAATAATTTCAAATAATGGTGGTCTATTCTTCATGAACCATCCTCTTGAAGTTTATTGTGTAAAATTTTTAGTTGTTTCATGCACCCTATGGGTTTTACTCTTGTTTGAGATATTCCATACAATATATATACTGATGTTACTCTCAGATTATTTTTAATTATTAATAAAATGATAAATATTCTTGTTTTCATGGTTTTTTATGTTTGGATGAGCCAATAACTTCAAATTTATAGACTAGTCTCTTTTGAGTGCAATGGACAGTTTTCACTATTTTCAAGAACTTTATGCTTCTCCATGGCTTCATAAAGTTGTTTTAAGTTAATTTAATTTTTTTTAAAGTGATATTTATTATTTTTTATCCCTTAAACCTCATATCCAAATCAATCTCCATGAAGTTATAGCCAACATAGTAACTCACATAATTTTACCATTAACATGCTCATCTACAAGAGCTTCTTAAGATGTTCCATGATATAATAGGAATTTAGTGGTTTTTTAAAGGTAATTGATGTTTTATTAATTATTTTATTGTATTAATATGGATATACAACCATTAAAAGTCAACTAAAATGCATTCTACCCAGTTTCCTCTTCACTGCCTGTATATAGAAAAATGGTCACCTATAGGAGATAATACAAAGAAATGAAGAATGTTATTTCAAAACTTTGAATCATTTTGAGACTTTACATGAGGTCCTAGTATGTTGAGGAGGATAGGTCACACCAATTTAATATGATATATTTACATATGAATTTGAAAACTATACTCTAGGGAGCAATGACAATGTTCAAGTTTTTTGTCCTTGAACTGAGTAAATAGAGGTCCAAGGGGTTTTTATAGACCTCTAATGACATATCTCCTAAGAGTTTCAAATCATATAAAGAGGTTAAATTTTTTGTATCTATTAAATTGAAGACCCTTTAAAATTTTGAAGGATAGATGATAAAGGGAAGGTAGTATTTGATAATCCTAAAGTTCCCAAATTATGACTAAAATTAGATAGTGATGTCCTCAAGTTTTGAAGATGTGGAATGACCTTTTATCGCCAAAGGTTGAAATTTTACCTTAAATACATTATTGAATATTTTTTTATGATGTTAAATAACATGTATGAACTAAGGATAATCAAAACAAGACGTTAAGTGAGGGCATGTTCCTCAAGAAGCACTTGCATTTTGTACATAAGTCATGAATAGGCACCTATTACAAAGTATGAAATAGTGACCCCAATTTGATGTTTTGATGATGTCTTAGTGGATAAAAAGTAGCTAAAAAGTGGAAATAGATATTATTTGATATGAAACTTAAAGGGATATTTTCAAACATCATAACTAATCTCAGTTGAAGCAAATCCACCTACAATAGGGTCAATAAATAAGGTTTCTCAGTCATAGCATATTGACCTCAAGTTTGATGTTATATGGCGTATTGAAGAATATAAAGTGAATTATAGTTCAATAATGTAATTATTTACCTATTGGGTTCATATATAATATTTTCACACCATGACTAATTTAAGTGGAAGTTAACAAACATGACAACTTATAGGTAGGGTTTAAAGGGGCAGAGTACCATAGTCAATGGAGTAGGAGCTCAGTTGCTAAACTTAGAGTACATGTGAAGGTCTAAGAGAAGTTTTAAGGTAAAAAAAAAGGTTAAAACATAATTTTGGATCAATTTAATATTAATAATCCCTCAACATGAGAGATCAAACTTACACAAACCCCCTGATAATGCTAATGACAACCTACAACCACTATGTGGATTATCTCAAATAGTAAAAGAAAAAGGTTATGGTTTTGAGAATAAAAAGTGAAAAAAGGAGTAATATTAGTTTTGAAATTGTGTAGAGAAACTTATATGAGGTTTATTTAATTATATTTTAGGTCTAACCATACATGAGTACCTATAGACATTACTCTAAAACATAAAACCTAGTCAAGGAAGTTACAGTCTAAGCTACGAAATGTGCAGGATTAAGGTTCAAGATGATGAATAAGAAATATAAAAGGTGTAAAAGTGACTATAGGTAACTATATATGAGTTTTTTAACATTATTTAAATCTTTTTTCATGAAAATACAACCAATAGGGGTCCATTCTCAAATAAAACATAGTCATAATGAAACTTAGTTTTGACTGAGTAAAGAAAGGGTATAAGGTGGCATATAGAGGCTTGGGTGATGAAATTACTTGAGGATATTTGTTCAAGGATGTTATGGAATAAATTAACACTCATAAATGGAGAGATAATCAAAGTAATGGATCTAAACTAGCATAACATAGTCCACTAAACTACACAACCCTTTTCACACTAATAGTCTTGGTTTTTTGAAGAGTTAGAGGGTCATATGAGATGACCAAGGGATAATTTTTTGAGAGATGATATTTTATAATTATATAATCCTATAAAACCTACAATTTTTTTATAAAAATAGATGAATTACCGCTATTTTGTCTTAGATAAGGGGTACTTCCCCTTGAGCATAAACATGTAGGTTTGAGGAAAGGGAGTGATAGGGTGAACTTGAGGTTGTTTGGAACATGGAGAGAGGTGTGTAGAGTTTATATAAATATAATTAAACATAAATATAATTTATAAATGGGGTGAAACTAAATAAGGATGTCAAAAATGTAAAATTTATAGGTAGGCCTAAAGGCAAGATGCAATCCTAGTGCCCAAATGAAGGGAAATTCACACTTCTAAACCTAATAATGGATTATAACTTATTGTGTACTATTTTTAGAGTCATAACATAGGTTTATGAACCATAATTAAGTAATTAAAATCATTAAAGGTCAGTTTGAGCCTTAAAGTGTAGTCAAGCCTGTTAGGCAAGGGTATACTTAAGGCCCATACAAGGAGTCATTTTCATTTCCAACATGAAATAATAATATAAATGGATTGAAACATATATATTATGGAAATATAAAAGTTATAAATCTTTTATTATGTAGATGAGGAAATAGGAAGTCATTTTTTGGACACAAAACCAATTCAAGCCTGTATAAAGGAGGAAAAAGAGCTCAATAGGTCTGGTTTAAGCACTCATATCTTTCATGATGATGTGTATGGATGAAAAACGAGTTAAGGAAGGTTATTATGGGTATTTAAGGCCACGTTTGTTGATTTTTTTTGCATTTTTTATGTCTAGTTTTTATGAACAAACCTTAAGAGGTCAAATAGGCCTAAAACCCTTGCAAACCCTCAATCAAGACCAGTTTGTGAAAGTGGAGTTGGAAAGCTAATATAATGACATATTATGACATGAAACCTATTTTAACTTTACAATTACTCCCTCAATCTGATCCAGATTATTTTTGGATGTACGTACCTATATAGACATGGTAGAAATATGCTATTTTAAAACATTTTTATGTATTTTTAGGTTATAGGAGGTTTTAAGAGATGAAAACCACATGGATAGAAATATTAATACTTAATATAACTCCCAATATAACTCTAATTCATTTTAAAAAATTCTAAGTGTCCAAACTAGGTGCTTCAACTTATCTAAACAAAACTGGCCTATTGGACAAGTTACAGAGAAATTTGAAAACTTCAAGTGAATGGCCTTTTAAGGTGACATTGATAATTATAAGGGCATGGAGGGTATTTAAATTTTTCATTAACTTCATTCCATGTATTTTAATAAGTAATTGATGCCAATTCTGAGGCCAAGTGTGCAAGGTGCATGAATTAGTAGTTTTATGGATAATAGATGATGATTACTCCTTTCTAGGTGATTCTAGATGACCAATCCTACAACCAATGAATGAATAGGAATTTATTATGTCCTTAAAATTTATTCAAATCATCATGCCTATTCCTAATTAGTTATAAGGCTTTAAAATAGGGATAATCATGTAGGTAGTTTTTCTGAGCCAAAATGAGAAGTTTCTTGCCACTTTTTATGAGGTTTATGACTCAGATAGACACTTGGACTTCCATAACTTACATGGTTAATACTATATCCTCTTCTCATTCATAATTAACTCCTTGTATCATCTTTAAAAGTGTCCTTGTGACCCTTGGACTTTTCTTTTCCCCTCTCTCTCAAGTTCTATAAGAACTAGCCATTTTGGTCATTGTATTAGATGTTCTACCTAAGTATGGCAAAGCCTTGATAAAATGTATAAATTGTTTTCAATAATAAAATTTATTTTTACCTCTTCTATGGCTATTCTTAGTGTGTTAAATTGGATGATGAATCTTACTTAGTGAAAACTATGTATTCCTTAGCATGTTGTTCGATTCTTCCACCTATTTGTAGCCTCTTCTTGCAGGGAATGTCAAGTATTATAAGAGATGTTCATGGTTTAAGTGAGTTATTATATTAATTATTACCCTCATATTCCTCTTTTCTAATCCTCTTAACTTTCCACATTCATCCATCACCTCATAATGTAGCATTGATATAAGAAGATGAAGATTGGAGAAGTGTATTTTCAATTTATCCTTTGATTTCAAGTGTAATATGTATATGGTTGGATGTAATCATGTTATTTTGTGTATCACTTCCCTTATATTAGTTTTATTTTATTTATCCTTCTCCCTTTTCACCTCCCAAGTTTAGTAGCAGTTGTAATCCAAAGTGGTACATCAAGGGAGCTAGCCCTATCTAGAGATTCACCTCATTCCTTAGGCTATCCACAAGCCTGAAGGTGATTCCATTATGCCACTTAGATGAGGAGAGTTTTTTCATCTCCTCAAATGGTGAAAATACAAGTAACAATAGGAGTATAAACAACATAAACTTGTGAAAGAAAAGAAGGAAGACTTGTTGTACTATTTTTAATGGAGGCAAGGGTACAAAAGAAAGTGGTTTCTATGATATATTAGGAACCCTATATTCCTCTAAATTAGCTATGGGTTTAGAATTAATAACATTTATATGTGTAGGGATACCTATGGAGATATTGGGTATGACTTGTGGGTTTGTATCCCAAAATGCACTTGCTTATTCAACATTTTTTATTCCTTTTTCTACTTCTAGTTGAGAAAGAGGCCCATGAACTAGTGTTGAGGTCCATTCTTTGATGTCTATTCTCTTTATGTATTCCTTTATAATTTTAGGATCATACTAGATCCTTTGGGATACTATTATTGACATTCCAACCTTGTGTATATTTATAGAAACCTCACTATCCCCTTCAACATTTAAAAATATAGAATCATGATTGTACCATTGGTTCCCATAGGATATTTTAAATTCTTTTCATATTTATTAAGGTTATCCATGATCTTCTTTCTGGGATCCCAATTCCTAAATGGTGCCATTTTCAAGTCATAATGCATTCTAATTTTACCCACAGAGTTGAGGTGATCCCATTTATTATACTGCATGTTGTCAATTTTGCTAGGGGTTGGATGGAGACTTCCTTTATTAATGTGAGAATTATCTATAAATAGGGACATCTAAGATTGGTGACTGTAGATTGAACACACATAATTTTTGAATCAAGAAATCAAATAGAGAAAAAAAAATGCAAATTTCTCCATGAATAGCTCACTAATGTTAGATGTATAAATAGGTGAGTAAATGTGTAACTCCCTTTAGAGTAGTGAAAATCCCCAAACCCAAAATATATGATCAATAATCAATTGGTCAAAGGAGTAACTCTTACTACCTAAAATAGGACATTCAAGGTAACTCCCTATAATGTGCACAACTAACCAAGATAATCTCACAAGTTTAAGAAAAACACAATAAATAATAAATAAATACCTACACTAACACCCCCCATAATCACAATTTAGGTGGGTGGAAGAAATGGGTCCCAAAAATAAGGCCTGATGAGGTACCCATGTACAAAGCAATTCCTATAAAGTGGAGAAAAGGAGAAAACTAGTAGGATAAGACTCCCCCTAAAAGAGAGAAAAGAAAAATATAGAATTAAAATCATCCATAGAAGATGATGTTGAAGTTATTTTCACTCTAATTATAACTCATAGTAAGACCAATTTCGATACTGGGATCCACTTCTTAAAGACTATAGAAGCTCCATTCACATCGAAATCTGTTTCTTCTTTTGCTAAAGGAAAATATTATGTGTGTACTAAAAGTATACCCATTCCACAAGGGATTATGAAGGTAGTAGTACAAATAAATCTAAGTGTGGTCTAAAATGTTACATCTTGATTCCTCACTAAGAAAATTTACATGATTATCTATGGATTTTTATGGTTGGTAATTTGATTTGATTATTATTCAACTAAGCTATAAGTCTTATGTTATTATGGGATAATTGTATGTTGATTTGATTTCATGGTTTCATTGATATGAGTTTATTTATATTGTATATTTTTTACATTGTGATCATGTTGATTTTTTATTACAATAGTATTTTATGATATTACAGACTAACTACCTTCTTGTCATGAGTTTGATATAGGAGAGATTCATCCATCAGATCATGATGGATGGAGAGCATCATCAAGGAGGGTGACATAGATATAGGTGTTGGGAGATGAAAGATGAACAACTACAACCCATGCATACACCACATTATATGACACTCATTATATGCATAATTTAAATTGTTAGTATTAGTACATTTTGATGTTGTCTACATTTATATAATTGTTTATGCATGATTAGTTGTGTGTTAGCTCAATTTAATGCTTGTATGAAATTAATCTCATGTGGTTGAATTATGGTTGTTATAAGTATATTTGGATGTATTTTGTTACTATGTGCCTATGTCATGATTATTAATGTTTTTTGAGAACATAAATTTATGTGAATAGTGTTTGGTTACCACCATATGTAGAATAACCATAATGTATTAGTAATGTTGAGAGCATAAGCTAGTTATCTGTATGATATTTTGGGAATGCCAATTATTGTTGAAAGTAATATAATTTTATTCACATTATTCATATTTTTATTGTTTATCTATACTAAATTAGTAACAAATAACATAATTTTGTTATACATAGTAATTGTACTATAATTATAAAATAAAAAGAATATAAATAATAATTAATGTTTTGGGAAAGATATAATATATTTTAATTTAATTATTGGGATAATTATAATAAATAAATTATTATGGAAGCTTTGAGAAAAAATATAAAAACACAAAAGAAAAAAATGGTAAGCTTTTATAAAAAAGAGACATCACACTTGAAGAAGGATGAGCTTTAAAAAAAAGTCATGCAAAAAGAAAAGGGAGAAAAAGAAGAGGTGTGATAGTAGTAGAAGGATAAGAGGCAAAAAGGAGAGAAGGAAGGAAGGGAAGTGGAGAAGGGAAAATGAGAGTGTGAGTCAGAGAAAAAAACAAGACATCACAAGTGGAGAGAGGACATGAAACAGAGAAGAGAAGGAAGTAGAGGACCTTCTGGTATTGACTGAATGCTATTGAAAAGGTTAGTAATGTTATTTGTATTAGACTAAGAAAAATTATTTAATCCTTTAGTGTTGAATTACATTTAACAAGTGAGTTATGTGAATTGGGAGAATTCAATAGCTTATATCTAGAATAACTATTTTTCAATTTTTGAGTATTCAAATAGTGAAGAGTGGGAATAGATTGAGTGATTCATATAGAAAACTATATAAGTTAAAAAAACCAAAAATGTATATTCATATTAGGTATATTCATCTTATAAAAACCAATGATCTATAAATAAATATGAATAATGATTCATATAGGAATATATGTATGGATTGTGTGTTAATCAAAATAAAAATCTGTGTAATGTTAGTCAAACAATGAACATGTACCTAAGTGTATGGTGCACCATTTATCTATAAATCATGGTGATGAGTATATGAGTGGGCAATGAGTGCATTTGATAATCAAAGTTGAAGAATCATATACATATATACCATGTGCATCTCCCAATTCAAATTGTGTGTGTGTTTGCATGCACATGTGCGCATGTGTGTGTGCGTACACACGTGTGAATATGCACATGTGCATGTAGATTATGTGTTTATTTATCACATAAAACTAGTGATATATTTTTTAGAATAAAATACCATTATATGCATTTATTTTTTGTGAAAAAAATATTGGCATATCTAAAAATAATGATGTAAATATAAAAAAATAACTAAGTTTATATATTCTTATATAATATTTAAAAATATAGTGATATATATATATATATATATATATATATATATATATATATATATATATATATATATATATATATATATATATTAGTTATCCAAGGTTGATGGCTTAGTGATAGGGACATCACAGGTTTGACCCATGTTATTCACTAAACTAAAAGTATATATATTTTGTTTCCCAAACTATGAGACTATACATGCACTATATAAATTCATTGTATAAAAACCATGTGGCTACACTGAGTGTTTAATATCTATTAAAATAGTAATATGTGTTTTTATATTATGTTTTATAATGAGATAGAAAACCATGGCATCTTAATAAATGATTGGTTCATTTGTTTTATTGAAACCATGGAGTAAAAGTATATGAACTGGTCTCATTTATTTTGTAAAATCATGAGAATATGAACATAGGAGAGGATTGTGTTAATTAATTATTTTAATAGTGTGAATATATACAATCGGTGTATGTGTTGACATTCAAAATTACAAGATAATACAACTTTAGATGTTTATTGGATTGAATTATTTAACCCTTTATAAAGATTGGAAATTCATTTTGAAGTACAAGAGTTTTATGTAAAACAAGTTGATGGAGTCAAACTTGTAACAAAATATATAAGATAATATGCATAGACGATTATAATAAATCATGTGAGTGATTAAATGTTATAATTAGATGGAAATTTAATATGGATATAAATATTATCTATGATAATCTATTCATTAATATTAAGGGAATATTTATATTTTATAATAAATCACCAACATATTTTTTAATAAGAAATTTATAATGATTAAGTCTTTGAATATATTTGAAAATTATTATTGACATATATATATATATATATATATATAATTTATATATGGTACATATCATGAATATATTTAGTATGAACAAGTGATGAGTTTTATGGGATTAACGGGCTATTACAAGAAGTTGATTCTCAATTTTCCTAAGATAGTGAAATGGATTACCTCTCTATAGTGTAAGAACTAAATTTTTATCTGGTTAAGTAAGAGTGAAGTAGATTTTTAGTAATTGAGAAGACTTAATTTAACAACAGTGCTAAGAGTTCCTAACCCCAATGGTCAATTTTTAGATCATATATGCATCTGGGGATGGACTAGGAGTCCTTATGTAGGACAATGTAGTAGTAGCTTATGAATCAAGGAAGCTAAAGCCTTATGAGATGAAATATGCCCCTCATAACTAGGAACTTGTATAAATTATGAATGATTTGTAAGTTTGGTGGCATTACTTGTTGGGAAAACCATTTGAACTTAAGACGGATAAATTGGGACTCAAGTGCATCTTTACCCAACTAAATCTAAATGATTATTAGAGACGTTGGATAGATTTCTTGTCTAATTATGATTTTGATATCAAATATATCAAAGGAAATGAAAATATATTAGTTAATGACCTAAGTTATATAAAGTACATAGTAGTCATGGCTACTATCTGGAGTACTTTTAGGGATTGAGTAATTAGATTCTCACTAGGAGATGAATTCTATGATTAGGTTAGAAAAACATTGTCTAAGAATGCTTAGAATCCTCAATATAAAGGATTTAGATTAGAGAGTGATGGTTTTTTGAATTATAATATAAGGATGTATGTGCTAGATCAAGAGAATCTAAGGAGCATAGTGATAAAGGAACTGCATAATGCCCCATATTTAGGACATCTAGGAGTAACCAAGATCATGAAAGATCTTAGATCACTTTATTTCTAGAAGGGAATCAAGAAACATGTAATGGAATTTGTGGCATGATGTCTAAAATGTCAATGAGTGAAAGTTGAACATGTGCAATTAGATAAATTGTTATATGTGCATGATATACTAGAATGGAAGTGGTAAGTGATATGACATGATCTTATTATTAGTTGACAAACTAACCAAGGTAGCTCATTTTATACCAAGAAATTTGATAGATGATGCACCCACTCTTATGAAGAGGTTTTTAAAGGAAGTATATTAGTTGCATGGATTCCTAGAGAATATAATTTTAGATCATGATCCATAGATGACTTCTAGATTTTGGGTAGCTTTAAATTTAGCTTTAGGTATGCCATTAAACTTTAGCACCACATATCACCCAAAGACTAATGGTTAGATTGAGTGAGTTAATCAAGTGTTAGAATATATTTTTCATATATATTGCATGGATTAACAATACAAGTAGGAATACTATCTTCCATTAGTTAAGTTTACTTATAATAACTCAAACCAATCAGCTTTGAAGATGGCACCATTTGAAGCATTGTATATAAGAATGTATAGGATACCAATCAGTTCGGATAAGTTGGAAGACAAGGTAGTCTTTGGACCTAAGATGATTTCAAAAATTAAAGATCAAGTCAGACTAATCAGGTAGAGATTGGCCAAGGCCAATGATAGGTAGAAGAGTTATGATGATATGAAGATAATAGATAGGCAATTTTTAGTAGGTGATAAAGTTTTCTTATGGGTTAAGCCACAAAATATCTTGATTAAATTTGAGAAGACAATGAAACTTTCATCAAGATATGTAGGACCCTTCAAATTTTTAAAGGTGGTCAATCTTATAGTGTATAGGCTTGCATTGCCAATATCCGTAGTTGTATTACATAATGTATTCCATGTTTTTTTATTTTAAAAAGTATATAATTGATCCTTCACATGTGTTAGATTGGAATGTTTTGTAGGTTATGGATCCTGAGGTGGTCATGGTAGAACCAATCAAAGTAATTGACACTCACAAAATTCATTTGCATAATAGAGAGATGCCATAGTGCAAGGTCTTGTGGGACCAATACTCTGAGGATAGTGATACTAGTGAGGACTATGATAAGTTTTAAAGGTGATTTACACATATATTTACTTGATTTGATGCATCATACTATGCTACTTATATATTAAATAATGTTTTTAATTTAGAACTAATGTTTGAATAAGTGTCATTAAGATGATGACCAGCTTTAGGGGGAAGGATGTCATATTTTGATTCCTCACTATGTAAATTTACCTGATTATTCATGGGTTTTAATGGTTGATAATTTGATTTGATTATTATTCAAATAAGCTATAAGTCATATGCTATTATGAGATAGTTTTATGTTACTTTAATTTCATGGTTGCATTATTATGAGTTTAGCTGTATTATATATGTTTTACATTATGATCATTTTGATTTCTTATTACAATATTATTTTATGATATATGCTATGATATTATAGACTAACTATTTTCTTGTAATGATTTTTATGTAAGAGATATTCATCCCTTAGATCATGATAGAGGGAGAGCATCATCAACGAGGGTGACATAGATGGAGGTGTTGAGGGATGATAGAGGAATGGCTAGAACCCATGCACACACCATGTTATATAGCACTCATTATATGCATAGATTAAATTTTTAGCCTAGTATATTTTTATGTTGTCTACATTTATATAATTATTTATGCATGATTAGTCATGTGTTAGCTTAGTTTAATGCTTATGTATAATTAATCTCATGTGATTACATTATGATAGTTATAAGTATATTTAGATGTATAATGTTACTATGTGTCTATGTCATGATTATTAATGTTTTTTGAGAACATAAATTTACATGAATAGTATTTGGTTACCATCGTATGTAGACTAACCATCATGTCTTAGTAATGTTAAGAGCATAAGCTAGTTATGTTTGTGATATTTTAGGAATACCAATTACTATTGAAAGGAATAAAATTGACTTCACATTAGTCATATTATTATTTTTTATCTATACTAAGTTATTAGTAAATAAATCAATTTTGTTATAATTAGTAATTGTATTATAATTAGAAAATAAAATGAATAAAAATAATAATTAATGTTTGGGGAAAGATAGAAGATATTTTTATTTTATGCTTGCACAAATTAGAATAAAATAATGACTATGGATGCTTTGATAAAAAAAAATAGAAAAACACAAAAGAAAAAAATGGCAAGCTTTTATATAAAAAGAAACATCAAACTTAAAGAAGGGTGAGATTAAAAAAAAGGTCATGCAAAAATAAAAGGTAAAAAATAAGAGGTACAACAGTAGTAGAAGGATAAAAGGCAAAGAAGATAAAAGAAAGGAAGGGAAGTGAAGAATGGAAAATCAGAGTCTGGGTTGGCAAAGAAGACAAGACAATGTAAGAGGAGAGAGGATATGCGATGAATAAGTGAAGGAAGTAGAGGACCTTCTGGTATGGCTTGGATGCTATTGAAAAGGTTAGTAATGTAATTTGTATTAGACTCATACAATTTTTATATTCCTTTAGTGTTGAATTACATTTAACCTATAAACTGTGTGAGTTGGGATAATTCAATAGCTTATATTTAGAATAATGATCCTTAGTTCTTGAGCATTCAAATAGTTAATAGTGGGAATAGCCTAAGTGATTCATATAACAAAATTTAAAATTTAAAAAGAACTAATGATGTATATTCGTATTATGTATATTCATCTTATAAAAACTAGTGATCTATACATAAGTATGAACAATGATTCATATAGGAATATATGCATGGACTATGTGTTAATCAAAATAAAAATCTGTGTGTAATGTTAGTTAAACAATCAACATGTACCTAAGCATATGACACACCATTGCTCTATAAAATATGGTGATGAGGATATGAATGGGAAATGAGTGTGTTTGATAATCAAAATTGAGGAATCATCTACATATATATTGTGTGTAGTCCCCAATTCAAACTATATATATATATATATATATATATATATAATGATATATATTTGAGAATAAAACACCATTATATGTATTTGATTTTTATAAAACAAAGATTAGAATATCTAAAAATAGTGATCTAGATATATAAAAAAAGAACTAAGGTTATATGCTCTTATATATTCTTTACAAATATAGCGATTTATATATATAATTATCTAAAATAGTAATCCAAAGTTGTTAGCTTAGTGATAGGGACATCATAGGTTTGACCCATGGTATTCACCAAACTCTATATATATATATATATATATATATATATATATATATATATATATATATATTCCTAAACAATGTTACTCTACAGGCACTATATAAATTCATTATATAAAAACCACATGACTAGACTAAGTGTTTAATGTTTATTAAAATAGTAATATGTGTTTTTTATTGTGTTTTATAATGAGATGAAAAACCATGGCATATTAATACATGATTGGTTCATTTATTTTATCAAAGCCATGGAGTAAAAGTATAATAACTAGTCTTATTTGTTTTACAAAATCTTGAGAAGATGAACGTAGGATAAGACAGTGTTAATTATTTATTTGAATAGTATGGATATATACAAGTGGTGTATGTGTTGACATTTAGAATTACAAGATAATACAAATATAGATGTTTATCAGATCAAAGTATTTAACCCTTTGTAAATAATGGCAATGTATTTTAAAGTACAATAGTTTTATGTAAAATAAATCAACAGAGTCAAACTTATAATAAAATATATAGGATAATATGCATAGACGGTTATGAGAAATCGTGTGAGTGATTGAATGTTATAATTATATGGAAATTTGATATGGATATAAATGGTCTATTTTATATGATAATCTGTTCATTAATATTATGGGAATATTAATATCCTATAATAGATCGTTAATGTATTTTCTGAATAGGAAAGTTATAATGATTAAGTCTTTGATTAGATTTACAAATGACTGTTGATATATATATATATATATATATAGTATTTATATATATATATAGTATTTATATATTTTTAAGTACTCATATATGATACATATCATGAATTTTTTTAGTATGAACAAGTGCCCGTATAAACAAAAAATATTGGTATGAGGACTTATATACTCATATGTATATACAAAATATAGAGATGTGCCTATATCTATTATAAATAATAATAAGTCATAAGATCTTGAGGGATAAGAAACTATAACTATATGAATGTAGTCTATTAAAAAATATAATAATTTGTTTAAATGAAAGATTATGTTTTTGTGAGAATTATGACTTTCTTTATTATGATTGATTGTTGAAATTGAGTAGAGTGTACATGAAAATGATGGACTATGAAATTATTGCTTGTCACATAATGTACTATATTTGTATCTACTTATAAAAATTAGAAATATGTAGTATAATATATATTATACTTGGTTGTATAAATTATACTTGTTATGCTTATTATTTATGTGATAAATAATATAGTGGAGATTCATTCACGTTTGATGGACTAAATGTATGAAATTTGAAAAATATATAGGATAATATGGATAGATGGTTATAAGAAATCATGTGAGTGATTGAATGTTATAATTATATGGAAATTTGATATGGATATAAATGGTCTATTTTATATGATAATTTTCTCATTAATATTATGGGAATATTAATATTTTATAATAGATCGTTAACATATTTTATGAATAGGAAAGTTATAATGATTAAGTCTTTGATTATATTTGCAAATGACTATTCACACACACACACACACACACACACACACACACACACACACACACACACACACACACACACACACACACACACACACACAGGAAAGTTATAATGATTAAGTCTTTGATTAGATTTGCAAATAACTGTTGACATACACACACACACACACACACACACACACACACACACACACACACACACACACACACACACACACACACACACACACACACATATATATGCATGCATACATGCACACACACACACACACACACACACACACACACATATATGCATGCATACATGCACACACACACACACACACACACACACACACACAAATATATATATAAGTCCTCATACCAATATTTTTTGTTTATATGAGCACTTGTTCATACTAAATATATTCATGATATGTATCATATATGGGTACTTAACAATATATATATATTGTTAAGTACCCATATATGATACATATCATGAATATATTTAGTATGAACAAGTGCTCATATAAACAAAAAATATTGGTATGAGGACTTATATATACTCATATGTGTATACAACATATAGAGATGTGCCTATATCCGTTATTATAAATAATAAGTCATAGGATCTTGAGGGATGGGAAACTATAACTATATGAATGTAGTCTATTAAAAATATAATAATTTGTTTAAATAAAAGATTATGTTTTTGTGAGAATTATGACTTTCTTTATTATGACTGGTTGTTGAAATTAAGTAGAGTTTACATGAAAATGATGGACTATGAAATTATTGCTTGTCATATAATGTACTATATTTGTATCTACTTATAAAAATTAGCAATATGTATTATAATATATATTATACCTTGTTGTATAAATTATACTTGTTATGCTTATTATTTATGTGATAAATAATAAAGTGGAGATTCATTCATGTGTGATGGACTAAATGTATGCAATATGATTATTCATGTTTTTAGAATGTTTTATGCATGTTATTAGGAAGTAATATTTATGAATATGTTGGTTATATTCATGTTAACCAAATATCGTATTATTGGTACTAAGTAGTGAAATAGAACTCACTAGCTTACTAGCATCACCAATGCTAGATGAAGGTAATCCAATCAAGTGGTGTGTATAAATTTGAATAATCCTAGAGATCAATAACTATTTGAAAACTTTGGCCAAAGTAATGCTAGTTAGACATTGTCATTTCATATGTGTGATATACATATTTATGCGATATCATGCTATAATGTATTTTATTTATGGTACACTTTATGTTCCTAGAAATCATAAAACACATGGGTACTAGCTTGTCTCTTTGGATTCCTACACCATCACTATCTATTCATCCATGAAGGGAGGGCCATTCCCTAATGGGGGATTGTGCAAGAGATTTTTTTTCCATAGTTGGTGTGAAAAAACACTCAGATGATGCTCTCCCTCCTTATAGTAGTACTTATTTGGATAATACACTTAAGATTTCCATAGATACAAGAGTTTAGAGAACTCATACTCCCTGGAGCCATGTATCTTGTATTTTATTTATTATTATTGAAACATTGTCCTTGATGAAATTTAATTATTTACTCATCATACATTGATAGTAATGGATGTATGTTGGTACTAGCTATGGATGGAAACTTGTAATCACTTTCTATATTCAGTTATGTTTTTTTCATCAGATGATAGTTGTTAGTGATAGATAGATGTTATATGCTTATTTTATAGTTAATATGATTAGTGAGTTATACTTGGATCACTAATTAGAATCTCATGGTGAATTATAATGAAAGAATACATTGATTAAAAGTTTAAAAAATCACATTTTTTAAAGTAGATCCCAGTGGGGATATTACAAAAAACAAAAGTGTGGCATTGGTCTAGCAAGATCATGCACAAGAACTAAATGTAATTCCAATAAAGTGAACCTACTAAAAATAGGTGTAGTGAAGAATGAATCACCCTAATGTAATGAAAGTGTCTACCATGTTCTTGATGGATCTCCAACCAAGGTGTAGTCCCTATATAAGGAAAGTGTTCCTCATGCATAGTAAGAAGGCAAACTATTCTATGTAATGAGGGTGAAATGAAAGTAAAGGTGGTGAAGGATTTCATAGTGATTTTTAGCTATAAAATGGACTACCTAATGTTTGATGAGTCTTGGATACATATACCTACACCCTATAATGTTTTAAGTGGACCAAAGGTAGATGGATTAGGAAATGATTCCTCAATATCTATAAAATGGCAATGAGCTAGTGGAGGTGTGTCCACATCACTATTGTATTCATATGTGTTATAGAAGGAGTCATTAATCTCAAAAATGTGCTTAAGCCCAAAAGTGTCATAAATTACAAGTGATTATGATGAATAATAATGACATGGAACATTTGTCGAAGGACTGTCCATGGGAAGTGGAAAGCACATCTCAACAACTCTCAAATCTGAAGAAGAGACTAAAGATGAATCACACAAATCTATAGTCTCAATATCCACATGAAAATAAGAGTCATCAATTCTATCACAAGGTATACTCTCACTATAAATAGTAGAGTCCTCCATAGTACCAATCTATGATTTTTCTAGATGAGAAACATCATGCATAAGAGTGAAAGTAGAATCTGTTAGAGGTACAATCACTAAGAGGTGGGGTGAATCAATGAGCCCAAATAATCCAAATTCAATTTTGATCATTAAAAAAACTTAATCTATTACCACAAACATTCATGAAGCATACACATCATTCATGGCAATGAGCAAGAGAGACAATGCAAGATCAATCACATAACACATGACATACGTGGGAAAACCTCATGGGGAATAAAACCCATTGAAACTTACAATTAGACAACCATCTTATAATAACAATAGCTATTTTAGATCAATTATAATTGATCAAGGAACTACAATCCCTATTTAGTAAGACTATAATCCCACAAGGTGTTACCACACCTATCTAGCTAAGATTTTATAAAAACTAGACCTTTTAGTAATTTTCACCTTACAAGGAGGTTGCAACCATCTTAGATGCTGAGATGCCACAATAACCCTATGAACACATCCACATTTTAACTGATGTATTCAACACTTGATGATGGACCTCTACTTACCACTATTCACCTTCATTCATACTCAAATAACAAGAGCACTATCTTGCCAATAGAATTATGACCAACATGTTAGATAAATAGTCCTCAAATTGATCTACTCAACTCATCCAAAAGGCACTCTCCCCTCCTTCATTCCCCAAATCACACACACAATCCTCTCTCAAATCTCTCCCAAGTCTCTCGCTCATAATATACTCTCTCAAATATCCTCTTGAGAAACTTACTCATTATGCCTCCTCTAGGATCATTAGGTCCAATGACTTAAATGTCCTTCAGTGCCAACTTAATCAAAAAAGCATATCTAATCCTCTTCACTCACTGCTAGTCCTCACTAACATATACCTTACATTTCAAAGGTTCTTACCTTCACTTGGATCCACATTCACACTACCTCATATAACTCTTACAAGTCTAGAAATCACCATATTTGATTTCAATATTTATATAATAATCATGATCATCACTATTTTAGTTGACCATTAGGCATGCCATAACCCTTAAGACAACTATCTTATTGAGACATAACTCATTAAAATTTTCATAGGTTAGACATAAAATCTATGGGTCACCCTTAATTATCTACACCTTTTAATAAGGCTCTTATATCTCTTATAGATATCATGGAGACGTATTCACCCATTTAGCACATCATCAAGCAAAATAAGAACATAGGACCACTCCTTATGTCCCTTTGGATATCCTTAAATGATCATAATAATATTTTCTCACCTATATGTATGCTTAAACAACTCAAATACTCACCAAGTGCATAGGAAAATTATGAACAAACACATAATCAACTTATTACCCTTTGGTCAAACATTACCTTTTGAAAAATTGACTATGGGGACCATTGTAATCTATCTAAGTAGCTAATTTTGAACCTCAATAAATTATTCTATTCTTACTCACATGATCTCAAATTTTGACCATATGATATCCTCACATATGAGAATCCAACCATGTGTCAAACTACTCTTGAATCCTTCTCATGTGTAACATATAACTCTATTAAAATACCTTCTCAAAATCTTATGTCACAGAGCCAACTATGTCAAAAACTACCTAGGAAGGCAACTTTGCACTTTCATAAATTCTTTTGCACTTTAATGCATGACCTCAAAATTAGTGAAAATTAAATAGGTACAAAACTAAATAAATCCATATGATCACCTTATCTTGAAACATCCACATGTACAAGATATGCTACCATCAAAATTCTTACTCAAATATTTCTTGCCTTATGCAAATTTTGTTAAGAGTGGGAAAATACTATCAATATGTTGAGAAACCAACTTTAAACCCACATATATTTTAATTCACTTAGGTGCATGACACAAGATTTAGCACATAAGAACTAGTCATAATATTGAACAAACCCATGTGACCATTTCCTTTTGACTCATCCATACATGGCAATGGTGATGTCATTAAATTACCTACTTAAATTTTATACTACTAAACCCAAAGTGTCTATATGAAAACTATGGAAAACCATATGAATTACACTTATTTATACAAGTAGTAAAAGCTTAGAAAACATCTTAGGGACTTTTTTCACATGCTCAATATTCCATATTCATCTTTGAACATCTCTAACCATGCCAAAATAGAAGATCAACCAAGCCAACTACAAGCACACTAGGATAAGTAGACTATAAACTTTGTCATTATTAATTAGGCTATCATATAACTTCATCCACTCAATAGGACACCTCCATGACATCATTGACAATATTGCAACAATCTATCTTCAAGCACTCCCACAATAAGAACTTTCTCCTTCTTTAACACAATGACAAATTTGGCACCAAATGATCTTGAGGACCTAAAAAAACCATAAATAGGAAAGAAAAATCTTATAAATATGATAAAAACTCCCCCTTACCTTAATTCTACATTTTCTTGCCTTGGCAAACTTCCTCTTTCTCCATGCCAACACTCTCTTCAACCAAGCACTATAGTCAATTAAGAAAGAACACAAAAAACTATAAAAATATGATGAAACACATCAATAAACATTTGAGAGTGACTCCCCCTAAGAAATTTTATCAATTTCACCTTTTGAGCATCTTTAGATCTCCACACACTATGAAGAACCAATCATGTAGGCTTACTAGCCTTCTCTCTCAAGCTACCACAAGAACCACCAATAGAACTTCATGACACTAACCAAATAGGAAACATACTCTCAAAAAACATAATAAATATCCTTAAAACAAACATACTTTTTTCTTTTCAAAAAACTAAGCAAAAAAGCACTCTTCTTAAAACTAGGCATGTCTAGCCTCCTTGTATCCCTACCTAGAACTTTCATAGCCCACAATTTTTAGTAGACATTTTTTCAAGACTTGAAACTTCATATTTGGATTACTCTCATATTCCCCCTCAATCACACCAATTTTAATCACTAGGCCCATCCTCTACAATTTACTTCCTTCACAAACCTACTAGCCAATTAGCCCTCCATATTGACAAAAACATGAATAAATTGAGAACCAAAAACCTTAAATATTTTGACAACCCATTTGACCCATTAAATAAATAAAGAAGCCTCAAATCTTAAATTATAAGGTAAATTATTTTTCTATCATATCCTAAAACCCTAAAATCTCAAAACAAATAAAGTCAACAAACCTTCTTCTGGTCAATACACTCCTCTAAAACTTATTGAACACTTGGAGACACCCATCACACACTTATGGACCAAAAATTAAGCCACCATAACTTTGGTAACATAGACTTCCTATAATCCATTTTAGGCCTACTTGTCCTTAAGCAAAAAACTAAGAAAACTAAGAGCACTTTATAAATATTCAATTGGCATAAACATACCTTCAGACCACAAAATCACTTGGTGAACATCACAAAGAAGTGAAAAAATGTTTCTAAATACCAAACTCTTCTTGAAATTCCATCAATATCATTAGGCCACCTAGAGACACTCATTATGATCTTGTAATATAGCTCCTTCACAACTCTATAGAACAAGCTCATGATCTTATTGCTCATCCTTAACTAAAGACCTTTGATTGGAATTATCATCTTGAACACACAAAATTTCTTCTCCACACCTTCTTTCTTAGACTCAACTACTTAGTCCTCTAATCCTAGGACATGACCAATTACAAAGTACCCCCTAACTTCATGCTTCATTAGGAACATGACATATTCAACAAGTCTTCAAATACTATCCAATCACAGTCAATACTCATATAGAGACACCTCATCTTTATAACACTATAAATATACATGGCATACACAACTATTCAACAAGACTTTAAAAGGCTTAGCAAGATCTAGGATAAAAAATTAGAAGAAAGGCCTTCAAATTATAGGCTCACCTAGCATCTACCACAAAATGATATGTAGATAGATATTTGAAACTTGCATTTATACCAAAGCATCCAAACCATGAACAACAAGCTAACTCCTTCTCAAGATATAACCATTAAAATTATTCATAAGATTCTTTTCTCCAACAAAATATATATAAAAATAATTCACAAACATACCTTTTTTTCATACCATCTCATCAAACAAAATTTGATAGCCACCAAGCTTCCTCTAACTGACAAGTGTCTCCTTAAAGCCTAAATAGAGACACCCTAACCCACAATGTCCTAAATCAATGTGAAATCATGATTTTCCCACAACTCCTCATATTAATTTTCTTCCTTGGTCATATGATATTGATATTTCTTCTTATTAGGCTTAGAACTAGCCTCAATCAGCACCTTGGCTTTCTCCTTAAGCTTGACTTGAATTGAGTTTTGTTTTCATTTTTCTATCTGGATAGTTGACATATTCTCTACTTCAGACTTGTCAACAAATGTTGATAACAAAAACTCTTGATTTTCCTTCACTTATGATCCCTTTTCCACATTGTCAATGAATCCATCAAGACTCTTGAAAATAATAAGATTAGTCTCCTTAGTGTTTACTACCTTAGATATCCATACAATAGTTTGACTCTTCTCATCTTCTGCATCCAACTTACCAACTTGATGTTTGAGTTTAGATTGGTCTAAAACATAGACTTCTAGAGTAACATTATTATCAACCTTATGACTAGAAGAATTGGCAATGATTACCTTTGGTTTACATACCTAAGTTTTTCCTTTCTCAAACCTTCTAGGAGCTCTTTATCCTTTGACATACCTTAAAGACCTCTTAACAATATTTAGATAGAATCTAGCAATATGTTCACTCTTATGACAATTGAAACAAATAAAATCATTCGTAACTTTTAACATATTTGAATTGTGATCAATATTTGGCAAAAAACTCCTTCTATCATATCTTCATGAATGTCCATACTTGACTAACTTTATTATATAGTCCTTAGCTCTATGACTACATATTACATGTATAACAATGACCATGAAATAAAATAGCATACTTTGAAGCATTTAGTTGTCTAATAGACCTTCTTGTATTGCTTTGAAATCTTACATTATCTTTGACATACTTAGGCTTCTCATTCTTTTTTTTCTAGCTTATCCAAGTTGACTATAACAAGCTCATGCTCAACCATCAATGAACCTAGTTTGGTTTCCAATTGGATGATCTTATCCTCTTTACCTCTTACACTTTAAATTGTAGCCATTAACCAACCTTTGAGAACTTGGATAGTCTCCTTATCACTCTTACCTTATTTGTCCATGTCATCCTTTATTATACATGATTCCTCTATCAAACTTCCCTCAAGAGAAATAATTTGTGCTTCAAGACCTTTGATCATATTTCTCATCTTATGATTCTTATTCTTTTGATCCTTTAGTTCACCAAGTGCACCCATGAGCTTAGTTTTTAGATCAATGTTTTCTTCCTTGCTATCATCTTCTATATTGTTATGGTAAGATTCTTTATCAAACATGATGTCCTTTTATTTTGAATACAAACTTGTCTTGTCATATACAAGCTAAACCTTGAGATCATTGATAATATTCTCATCCTCTTTGGAATCTTTCTTCAAAGTAATTATATATTCTTCAAGTGCCTTGATAAAATCCTTCCATTGTTGATTTTATTTATTCAACTACTTAGCCATATTTTTTCTTGCTTAGAATCACCTTCAAGTTATCATGATTCCTCTAAAGTACCCACTCTAATACCAATTATTATAGGTAAAATAACTAAGGGGGGGGGGATTAATAATCCCAACTAATCCAACTTAAACTATAATCTTTAAAAACACTACATCTTTTACCATAATAATTCATGAAGCATACCCATCATTCATAGCAATGAGTAAGAGAGACAATGCAATATCAATCATATAACACATGACATATATGGGAAACCCTCTTGGGAAATAAAACCCACTAAAACCTAAAATTAGACTATTATCCTATAATAACAAGAACCAATTTAGACCAATTGTAACCTATTAAGGAATTACAATCCCTATTTAGTGAGACTACAATCCCAAAAGGTATTACCATGCCTATCTAGATGAGTTGCTACAAAAATTAGACCTTTTAGCAAGTTTCACCTTACAAGGAGGTGTTAGGTTGTGGAGCTAAAAGCTTCAACCTTTGCAAACTGAGGAACAGATGGTTGCTGAGTTCTACAGGAACCAGCGTCGGCAGCAGGACCAACGTCGACAGAGACCAGCGCAGATGGCCACTAGCGACGGCAGGAAGTCGGCCGATGTCGGCAGAACCAGACAAGCAAGGACCGACGTCGATCGCCTGTGTGTTCCAAAACTGCTCGTTTCACAGACAGTTAGTTAAGTGAATGAAGAGTTTGCATGTTGAGACCAGTTAGAGTCTTGGGCTGTGAAGACAATTGTCTAAATTAAGAGTCTAAGTTATTGTTTGAGTTGGGGATCTATTTATAGACCCATTGGCATGTATTGTTTAAGGCATGAGATAGAAAGGAAGAGTTCCTTCTAGTTGTAAGATCTGTGAGTTGTAGGTTGTTGCAAGCTCATTGGGGATCTACATGTAAGTTTGGTCTTTGAATTGCAGGTTACAGGTTCATGAGAGATCAGCTTGAAGTGCTATAGAGTGCTTGGTGTACCGGCAGGGTTATTACTGACTGGTTGGTGAGGTGAACACCAATTTTGTGTGTGAGTTGGTTGTTGGGACCGTTTTTGTGTAGGAGAGTGTGTGTGAGAAGAATTACTGAACACTTGAGGTGTGGCAAATCTCTGTAAGGTGAAAGAGTGTGGCGGCTCTTTGTTGTATTCTTTTCTGTTAGTGTTAATACAAGATAGTGTATTGTCTCTCATATTTTGTGCTATTGGTGAATTCTAGTTACTTGTGTTTCTGGTTATTTCCGCATATTCAATTGCTTATATTTGGTAATCATACTGTGCTCTTTCTGAGGAGCAAGGTCCTAGGAGGTGGAATTAGAACAGGTGTGTTTGTTCTTGGTTTTATCTTTCCACCTCCCCTCCCAACAAGTGGTATCAGAGCATGTTTGTTGTTCTAGATTCCTGACAAGTGGTATCAGAGCTTTTGGTTGGGATACTAACAGATTGGTGTAGATCTGGGTAGTGTGTTTTGATTACAGGTTACTCACAGGGTTTCTGTTTGAGTGGGAGTTGAGCAATGACAGAAAGCAGTCAACTACGAATGGAAAAGTTTAATGGCAAGAACTACCAATTATGGAGGATGCAGATTGAGGACTATCTGTATCAGAAAGATTTGTACTTACCGTTGGGTGGGGTTGCTAGCAAACCTGTGGATATGAAAGATGAAGAATGGGAGGTTCTTGATCGAAAGGCTCTGGGATCTATTAGATTGAGTCTTGAATCATCTGTGATTTCTAGCTTATCACAGTGTAAGACAACGGTGGAGTTGATGAAATCTTTGGCAAATTTGTATGAAAAACCCTCGGCTTCGAATAAGGTATTTCTTATGAAGCGTTTATTTAATTTGCAAATGTTGGAAGGTGGATCTGTTTATAGCCATCTTAGTGATTTCCATGGTTTAGTAAACCAATTAAGTTCAGTCAATATTGTATTTGATGATGAAATAAGAGCTCTCTTAATCTTGTGTTCATTACCTGAAAGTTGGGAAGGTTTGGTAATGGCAGTTTCTAATACTGTGTCTCCTTCAAAAGTCCTAAAAGTGGATGATATTGTGAGTGTGATCTTGAATGAAGAGATACACAGGAAAAGCACAGGTGAATCATCTGGAGATGCTTTGAGTGTTGAAGGAAGAGGAAGGCCAAGAGAGAAGATAGAGTGTGGGAGATCAAGGTCGAAGATGGGCAAGAGATCCAAGTCCAGGTATGGCAGAATAACCTGCTGGAAATGTGGAAAGCAAGGGCACTTAAAGAGAGATTGCAGATCGGGTACAGATCAGCATGAAGAACATGAAGAAGAAGCAGATGTTGTAGGTTACGTTGCACAGGATGCTCTGGTATGTTCTTTGGATAAAGTAGAATCTTGGGTATTAGATTCTGGTGCCTCTTTTCATGCATCCCCACATAGGGAATTTTTTCATGAGTATGTCCAGGGAGATTTTGGAGAAATTTGTGTAGGGGATGGTAAGCCTTGTCAGATTGTTGGCAAAGGCAAAGTGAAGCTGAAACTACAGACAGGTAACACATGGGTGTTAAAGGAGGTCATGCACGTCCTAGTTCTGAAGCGGAATCTGATTTCTGTCAGAAGTTTGGGTGAAGAGGGTTGCACAGTAACTCTCACAGTGGACTCTTAGAAGGTTACCAAGGGTACACTTGTTGTAGCTAGAGGTAAGAAAGTAGGTACACTTTATCTATCTACTTGTTTTACTGATTCTTCTTCTGGGTTATCTACTTCAGCTGTAGATTCAGAGATGTGGCTTGATAGGCTTGGTCACATAGATAAGAAGGAGATGCTGGTTCTTGAGTCAAAGAGTATGCTTTCAGATTTGGAAGGCATGGATCATGATTTCTGTATGCAGAAGAAGAAGGTGAGGTTTCTTGAGGAATCCGATGTTAGTGACAAGAATAGGAAAGCCTTGGTTTTCAAGGAGAAAGTGACGGACAGAGTTCAGCACAAGATGTAGAGGAATTCTGAGCAGAGCAAGGGTGTTTTGGACAAGGGTTTGATCCAAAAGGAGCTCGCGGGAAAAAGTCAGGTCTCACAAGAAAAACACAGAGACCGACATCGGCAGGAAAACCGGCGTTGGTGTCCAGACAGGGACCGACGTCAGCTATGTGTAGCCCGATGTCGGTGACTCAGGGCAGAAAGAGACCGGCGTCGGCCAGGGGAAACTGACGTCAGCAGGGAGGCAGTCGCAGGAAACTGACATCAGTCAGCTGTAGACTGAGATGTGACCGGCATCGGTCACTGAGACGAATTTTGGGTGGACAGCAAGTTGTCATGGAGTCTCAAGTGCCCATATGGAGGACTGAAGGTGTAAGTAAGTTCTTAAATTCATCATTTCCCTTCTTTACACTACTTGTTGCTCACTTATGGCATAGGACCAGGAAGTTATTGAAGAAGCAGAACAGGTAGATCTAAAAAATAGTGGGAGCTAGGCATGAATGAGGATGTGATTCCTTAGAGGAGAACCAAACAGGTGTTTTGGGTAGAGTGTTGCCGGCTGGAAGTAAGCACTAAGAGATGAATGGATGTTAAGGATAAAGAAGAGCAGAAATGTATACGTGAGATGGAAGATTAGGGTATTTGATCTTGTATTAGCTGCAGAGCAATGGAGGTTTGCTCATTGTGTTTCTCTTTACCAGATTGGATAGTATTAGCTACACTATCCTATTTTCTGTATGATGTGCTTGTTGCAGGGTTACATATACAAGTATTGTTGAACTAAAGGTAAAGCTAGTTCAGGTGTTTGTCATGGAGAATCTGGTAGCAGCAAGATTCTTTGGCAAGAGTGTGTTCTAGAGACATGGAAGGTCATGTGTTGACTTTGTTTCAGGATGATTGTGTGAAACCGGTTAGCACGCCGATGGTTAGACAGTTCATAGAACAGGTGTCTTGATTCACATAATGAGGTTGAGTGCATGGTATGTACTAAACCTGAGTTTTCCCAAGTAGTGGGAGTTGTCACAAGTTAGGAGCCAATCTGGGAGAGAACCATTGGAAGGTAGTTCAGTGGATTCTTATAGGGACTAATAGCAGGTGCACATGCTATGCAAGTTCAGGTTTATTTCTACATGGTTGTAGATGTGGATGTGGCAGGTGATTTGGATGACAGGTTTTGCACCATGGATTTTGTGGTGGTTGGTCTTCAAGGGTGATTTTGAAGATGGATACATAGCCAAGGGAACAAACTGGATGGTGTACAGGTACAGGTACAGGTTGCAGCTATTTATCTCCAAGTGGAAGATTGTTAGGTTGTGGAGCTAAAAGCTTCAACCTTTGTAAACTGAGGAATAGATGGTTGCTGAGTTCTACAGCAACTGGCGTCGGCAGCAGGACCGGTGTTGGCAGTAGGACCAACGTCGGCAGAGACCAGCGCAGATGGCCACCAGTGACGGCAGGAAGTCGGCAGACGTCGGCAGAACCAGACAAGCAGGGACCGACGTCGATCGCCTGTGTGTTCCAAAACTGCTCATTTCATGGATAGTTAGTTAAGTGAACAAAGAGTTTGCATGTTGAGACCAGTTAGAGTCTTGGGCTGCGAAGACAATTATCTAAATTAAGAGTCTAAGTTATTGTTTGAGTTGGGGATCTATTTATAGACCCATTGGCATGTATTGTTTAAGGCATGAGATAGAAAGGAAGAGTTCCTTCTAGTTGTAAGATCTGTGAGTTGCAGGTTGTTGCAAGCTCATTGGGGATCTACATGTAAGTTTGGTCTTTGAATTGCAGGTTGCAGGTTCATGAGAGATCAGCTTGAAGTGCTATAGAGTGCTTGGTGTACCGGTAGGGTTATTACTGACTAGTTGGTGAGGTGAACACCAATTCTGTGTGTGAGTTGGTTGTTGGGACCATTTTTGTGTAGGAGAGTGTGTGTGAGAAGAATTACTGAACACTTGAGGTGTGGCAAATCTCTGTAAGGTGAAAGAGTGTGGCGGCTCTTTGTTGTATTCTTTTCTGTTAGTGTTAATACAAGATAGTGTATTGCTCTCATATTCTGTGCTATTGGTGAATTCTAGTTACTTGTGTTTCTGGTTATTTCCGCATATTCAATTGCTTATATTTGGTAATCATACTGTGCTCTTTCTGAGGAGCAAGGTCTTAGGAGGTGGAATTAGAACAGGTGTGTTTGTTCTTGGTTTTATCTTTCCACCTCCCCTCCCAACAAGTGGTATCAGAGCATGTTTGTTGTTCTAGATTCCTGACAGGAGGTTGCAACTACCTTAGATGTTGAGTTATTACAACAACACCTATGAACACATCCACTTTTGAACTAATGTCTTCAACACCTGATGATGGACCTCTACTTATCACTCTATACCTTCACTCATACACAAATAGCAAGAACACTATTCTACCAATAGAATTATGACTTATAGGTCATACAAATAGTCCTCAAACTGATCTTCTCATCAAATCATCCATAGGGAACTCTACCTCTCCTTCACTCCCTAATTCACACACACAAGCCTCTCTCAAATCTTTCCCAAGTCTCTCACTTACAATATACTCTCTCAAATAGCCTCTTGAGAAACTTGCCCATTCTGCCTCCTCTAGGCTCATTAGGTCCAATGAATTGTATGTCCTATAGAACCAACTCAATCAAATAAGCATGTTTGATTCTTTTCACTCTCTTTTTGTCCTTACTAACATATACCTTCTCTTTAAAAGGTTATTACCTTCACTTGGATCCACTTTTGCATTACTTCATACAAGTCTTACAAGTCTAGAAATCACCATCTTTGATTTCACTACATATAAAATAGTCATGATCATCACCATCTTGGTCAGCCATTAGGCATGACTTAACCCTTAAGTAAATTATGTTATCTAGACATATCTCAATACAATCTTCATAAGTTGGCCATAACATCTATGGGTTACCCTTAAGTAGTTACACCTTTTAATAAGGCCCTTGTAGCTCTTACAGGTCTCATGGAGAACTATTCACCCATTTAGCACATCATCAAGAAAAAAACAAACATAATACCACTTTAAAATACATGGGTCCACTCCTTATGTCCCTTTTGACATCTTCAAATGATTATAGTCATCTTTTCTCACATTTGTGTATGCTCAAACAACTCAAACACTAACCTAGTTCATAAGAACACTATGAATAAAAAAATAGTCAAATTAATAACCTTTTTTCATAAAAAATATCAATTGGTCAAATATCCAAAGACTATATAGATCATCCTCATGGAGTATAAAACACTCCCAAATAATTAAGTCATCATAAAATATCAAAATAGTATCTACATAAGCTCAATTACTCTTCTCAGGTTACTTGAAGAATAAGCATGAACACACATTCAACTTGGAACCATAATATCTTTGATTCTACACACTTTCAAATCTTCAAATCCATATTTCTAGATGTGCCTTGGAGTCCTCTACCAATTTTATTTTTAAACTATGAGTAAATTCTATATAGATAAATAAATATATCCATAATACAGAGCACAATTTTTTCCTTTACAAATTCAAATATTCACATGAAAACAGTCATAGTTAAATTTGAACACTAATTCACATCTCAGTTCCTCTCATATTTATATCAATCTTGTGCCATTGATCTTCTCTAAAATTTAATGCATAGGTTCCAATACGTAAATTTTAAACATCAATCACTTTGACCTCATCTCATGTGCCCTTGAAACTTTGACTCAATTCACACCATCAATCTTCTACGCGTAGCTCAGTCTTTAACAATGCTAAAAAACTATTACTTTAACCTCTTGAATTTAATATGCATGATTGATATTGATCATTATGAACAGCCACTAATCGTATATCCTTTAAGAAATCTTGGTATTTATATCTATTCAACATTAAATAATGAACACTTGTCCTCATCTCATTACTTCCTAACTTCTTGGAGAGAATATGCATCATCAATCTCTTCAAGAGTTGCTAAAAAATTACCTTGTGAAAAATTTTCTATGGGGACCATTGCAATCTATTTGAGTAGCCAACTTTGAACCTAAATAACTTCTTTTGTGCTTACTCACATGATCTCAAATTTGGACCATATGATCTCCTCACATAGGAAAATCCAACCATACATCAAAATTCTTTTGAATATTTCTCACATGAAATCTATAATTCCATTAAAATTACTTCTCAAAATCTTCTATCATAGAGCCAACTATGTCAAAAAGTGTTTGGGAGGCCAAATTTTCACTTGCATAACTTTTGTTTCACTTCAGTTCATCACCTAAAAATTAGTGAAAATCAACTAGGTAGAAAATTGAATAAACCCGTATGATCACCTTCTCCTAAAACATCCACATGTGTGAGATATGATACCATTAAAATTCTTGAATAGCTATTTCTTGCCTTATGCAAATTTGGCTAAGTGTGGGAAAATAGTGTCAATATGCCTAAGAGCCTAACTTTGCACCCACATATATTTTAACATTTCTTAGGAACATGACCTAAGATTTAGAACATAATAATTATGCATGATACTAAACAAAACCATATGACAATTTAGTCCTAACTCATCCATATGTGGTAATGGTGACATCATCAAATTGCCTACTCAAATTTTTTGCTACTGAAATCAAAGTATCTAAATGAAAACTATGGACAGGTAGATGAATTCCACTTATGTACACAAGCACTCAAATATTATAAAACATCTTAGGGACCTTTTTCACATTCTCAATATTCCATACTCATCTTTGAACATCTCTAACCATGCCAAAATAGAATATCAACCAAGCCAACTACAAACACTCTAGGATAATCACATTACACACTTTGTCATTATTACTTAGGCTATCAAAGAACTTCATCTATTCAATATGACACCTCCATGACATCACCATGACATCATTGAAAATACTCCAATAGTTTCTATAATGGGATAACTAAGGTCTAGTAGAATCTCATCCTATAATGGTAGCTTGACTAAAAGAAGAGCACTATCCACCATAGATGTGTCATCAAAAGAAATAGAAGTAGGAAGAAAGAATAAAATAGTATTTGAAGAGGCACCAAGAATTTAAGGAGGAGGTGTGCTATAAAGATTAGTGGGATATTCAAAAAGAGATAATAGGATGCTTCAAATAGTGCATGGACACTCTGTATGCTCCACATGGTAATGAAGATCCATGGAAATATGTAATAGTAGGGTACCAAAAACTTTTTCACAAGTGTTAGCCCAATTATCTAACTAAATAGGATAAGTGGAAATAAGAATCTATCCATATATAAATGGAATATGATTTTTGTGTGTGAGCAATTGCTCCATGTATGCATGCCAAGAAGCATAGTTAGTCTTCCTAAAAATAACCACTGGTGTAAGATCAAATCTCCTAATCTATAATATCTCAAATGGAGTTTGTATAACTAATAAAAGAAACTAAGGAAGTGCAAGTCTGCACAAAAAATATATAAAGATGCTATAATTCTGCATGCTCAAGAATGAGACATCAGACAACTAAAAATGCATCAATATGAATAATTAGTGTAAGAATTAATACAAGTAATGTATGCTTAGAATAAGGATGTTGGGTATGAAAAAAAAAACATCCATATATGATTAATAAGTGCATGAGATATAATGGAGAAAATAAGAGGTTCTATAACATATGTAAACCCCCCAAAAATGACACTTTATAACTTTAGTGCATTTACAAAAAAATTAGGCCAATGAAAAGAGGACCAAAAAAATGTAATTTTGTAAAAAATGACCCTTAAATTCAAATTATTAATCAAAAGTTATAGAAAATTACATTTCCCATCATTAATAGCGTATTTAATGAATTTTCACTAAACGTTTAAATCCACAAGTGGAAAGGGAGTAAACATAGCCTTCCAACCATTAATTAGAACCAGAATGAAACTAATGACCTCCTAAGGTCACCCAAGTAAAAAAAAACACCCTATCCATACACCCCTACATGCCCTTTATTTTAAAAGGCCTCTTTGAGGGGGTTTAATAGAAATTTAAAATGTTTTAAAATTAATAATTAAAAAATAACCAAATTTTACAAAAGGAATTTTAGGGTAGACTTAGGTTTTAAACTTTATCTTTTGGAGAATGAACTAGGTTGTATGGCACTACCACTTTAGATAAAAAAAACTCAAACAACATTATAAACAACTAGAAGATCAAGAGGATGCCATGGGAAGCTACAACAATAGGAAATTTTAGATGACAAAATAATGATGTCTAAGACTACGAAGGAGGAAAGTAAGTGATTTCAAGATGGGTTTCCATTTTCTAGAGAGTCATGCCATTGGAGGAGGCATGTCATGGTCATATGGGAGGCATTGAGGCTTGTTTCCACCTTACTAAAATCATGAACTATATCACATCCTAAGAACTATGTTTCCCCTCAATACACAATTAATGGTGGATTAATCTTATAGTTTGGAAAATGCATCATAGTCAAAGAAACTATGTTTTCCTCCACAAAGTGTAGTTAATGTTGGGATGTGGATGTAAATATATTTATTTTATGACTTGTCATGCCTAGAAAGCTAGGTTGCATGATGTATAGCATGTTATATATAAATAATAGTTTATTTTTCCACAGTCACAACCATAGTGACAATATAATCAATCATGAAACTTGTCAAAACTGACATATGACTACTAGATAGACCATGGAAACCATCAAACTCACTATGTAATGGTGGATGAGATCTACTTGATGTATGTTGTGATGCTCACTTGATTTTAAAAATGAGTTATGGTGGAAGGAACTAAATTTAAGTATTTACATTCACTATGAACACACCAATGAGAGGCACTAAGGCTAAACTAGTGAGTAGGATTTTTATGGAGATCAACTCAGTAGCCTATTTAATGTAAATAAAAATAGCAAAAAACTCACTCTATAGGAAAATTATAGTAATAGGAAAAAGGCATTTATTTGTAAATGAAAAACTCAGGATTTTAGAATATCCTAAAACAAAAAAAATTGGTGATCATTACCAGCACCTATATTCTACTACCATGTGAGAATCATCCATAAATAAATATGTCTAAGACCGATGACTGTAGATTAAACACACATAATTGTTGAAGTAATAAATCAAAGAGAGTAACAAATTAATGCAAATTCCTCCATGAATATCTCACTAATGCTAGATGTACAAATAGTTGAGTAAATGTGTAACTCCCCCTAGAATAGTGGAAACCCTCAAACCCAAAATAGTTGGTCAATGGTCAATTATTTAAAGGAGTAACTCCCACTATTTAAAATAAGGTAGTCAAGGTAAATATATATGACGTACATACCTAAGAAAGCTAATCTCACAAGTGTAGGAAAAACATAATAAAGGAAAAATAAATACCTACACTAACACTTAACAACCCTTCGTTTAATTTCCACATTATCATATAACTATCCAATAATATTCTATTTAGCCATTTTGTTTATAATAGTATAAGATAAATATAAAGGTGTTTCCCTAGTACCTTCAATTTTGATTATATTTAAATTAGGGGAATACCAATAATCACTCATTTTCCCAATGTTTATCTTAATATTTTTGAATAACCTAGGCATTTATACCCATAGATGGCCTTATACACCATCGTATAAAATGTTTCTATGATTCTATGAATTTGCCTCCTAAATTTGTATATGTGAATAATATTTAATTCATCACAAACCCTATTTTTTAATACTTTATAGATGGAATCCAAGTTTCTACATAGGATGGATACACTGCACTGTAGTAGTTATATCATCTACCAAGTATGACATCATATAAAATTTGTCATCTAATAGGTTTGTTGGGTTACTGATTCGATGTATAAAATTAGAGCTAATTATTTCTCCAAGGGAAACAGTTTTGTCTAAACCTAAAATGATGTCGACTAACAGGACCCATATCTCATGAACATAATATATACTCAAGAATTTATATAATTGATTTAGCAAAGACATGGTGATTCTCACCCCTAACCTAAATATGACTATGAAATAGAGGAAATTGGGCCTTTGATCATAAACTTTCTTTGGTTGGTAACACATTATTTTAATTTGTCTTTGATTCAATTTACAAGAAACCATGACTTTACCATAGCCTGGACGTAGGTTATATCGAGAATAGGGAGCCTATAGTATCTCTCAAATGCATTTCCACTAATGTAGGCCATAGGGGTATTATTACATTGGTAATGAAATATTTTATTAGAAATTCATCCATTTTTAGATAAATCATAAATAAAGTCAATGTAGGTCATTAATTTTAGTTTCATCATAATGTTGTGTAGTCCGACTACCTTAATAACCAAAATGTCATCATTGTATCATTGTGTGAAGGAAGACAATTGGTCCCTTGCTCTATATGGCTATATGGCATCCATTTATACCCATATTTACAAATAATGTTTAAATTAGTGCTCTAATGATACTAAATCAAACATTGTGTCCATAAAATTAGTCATCCCAGTAATTGAATATACAAAGGGAGGAGGAGTGTAAAATGAAGAATCCATTAACACTATGTAAGTATTCTAAGTTCCATGAAAATATTGAAGTCTTCTAGTCACTAAGGATCTCAAATTTGTAAAATTCACGTGATATAAAGAGGGAGATGTAATCAAATCATGATTTATAAACTAATATGTCGCTTAGAGTTTTTGTCTCTAAGAATTAAAATCATTGAATTGTGAAATAATGTGAACTAATTATAAGCATCAATTTTTTCTTCATGACCTACTTATTCATTTCTTGAATTTTAGTTTTGAGTTATCGAATTTTAGTATATTTATTTATTTCCATGTATCATCTTTTTGAACTTCTCAGTGCCTCATCGTCTTAACATAACAAATGTCTTCCTTTCACACTTTCAGAGCTTATTTACATTTTTCATAATTACTTGACCTAGTCAAAGATATGTGGTAACATATCACTTTTTCACTAGGTGTTGGACCTTGTCAATTGTATTTTTGATCCTTTGATAATAGGTTCTTGAGATGATGAGACTTGGAAAGATCTCATAGATATAATTACCTAGTGTGAATTTTATTTAATGTGAATTATGAATACCATGGGTTAATGAGATTATGACATTGTTTTTGATCCATTAGAGGGTTATTGAATTTTTAATATGTACCTTGTTGTGTCAGACTATAGGTTGTTAGGATGGTGCCATGTGGATTGATCTCACTTTTTTGGGATCGAACCTATGTACTTATACTTTGGTAAGTTTTAGGTTGCTAAAATGATGACACATAGACAACTATCACTACTCTAGATGAAATTTAGGTTTTGATTATTTAATTTGGTCCTATAAGCTATGGGTCATTGGGATGATGACATGTGGTGAAATATCACTCATGCATAGGGTATCAAAGCTTTGAAAATTATGTAATAATATGTTAATCATGGATAAATAGGATTGTGACACATGGATGGCCTAGAATGCTTTAGATAACTACCATGACTTGAAACATGCACAATTATCAAAGTATATGCAAGTGATCAAGATAAATATACGTGGAATGATATCTATCACTTAGGTTCTCAGATAACTCTGTAGACTATATCTTAGACCTAAAAACCACAAATAAGTGAAATTATGATGTGTGGACTAATTTCACTTGCTTAGGTGAATGATATAGTTATAATTTTGAAAATCATGAGTGAGGAAGCTGGATAAAGTCACATTTCAAGATCTCAAGATGTTAGGGCTAGCCCACACACTTATACATAGAAAAAACTTTAAATAAAATATTATATTAGTTAATTAGTTCAATAAATCATAATCATAGTTCATACTATCTGAATATTAACATCAAAAGGCATAAAATATTTGTAAAAAATTTGAATTTAAAAACACATTTAAACTTTTCAATGGTCATATTTTAAAATTTTAAAAGTTGAGCTCTAAGATATCAATATAAAACATATTTCAACCCAAATTTAACATGATATAAAAGATGTAAAATAAATTTGATAACCTTAATAGTTATTGAGAAATCAATGCCATTTTTATGTGAGCTATACCTAAACATGCAATGCATAAGATATGATTATGAAAATTTTGAATGAAAATTAGGTCTCCATCTGATAATTTTGAAGGTGGGATGTGTTAGTCATAATAAATGGTGACTCAATGGGGAAATGATAGAGTATTTTATAACCTCTAATCTTGGTTTGATCATGATTTTTTTTTCTTTTACCATAAATAAATAAATAAACCAAAAAATTCAAGGAGACTCCAAACGTAATCATGCAACATATTAACACTTTTAAATCTTTGGATTGTGTGTGATTCTATGAATAGTATTTCCCCTTATTATAAGAGTTTTAACAAAGAGTTAGGAAAAATTTAAGGTTGTATTGATCTTATTTTCCCAGATTATTTATTTTTTAATTACTAAAACAAGGAAAACTAGGCATTGCTTTGCTGCTAGCCAGACGTCCATATCCCCAATAGATATACCTTTAATTCCACTCTAAGAATTGATTGATTGCTAGCCAGGCATCCATAGCCCCAATATATATACTTGAATCACCCCTCTTCTATGAGTTTTATTATTTTATTTATTTTGAAACTTATTTGGAATAAAGGTTGGGAACCACCATGAGCTGGGTATATGAGAATATAATTTATCTTAAATCAAACATTTCTTCACTCTTTGACCTTAATCATTGTGTATTATCTCTCAAACAAGTCTTAAATATATAAGTGTGTAGATAATATTTTATAATGATAAGTTTTCTAAAATTTTCATGAAGACATCAGAGCAAATTTCAATAGTTTGATAAACATATCCAATTCAAATAAAACTTTAAGCTTAAGTATGACACATACCTTGATCTGATAACCCCAAATGCACTAAGAATATTCTACACAAAAACATTTAAATTTTATTTCCTCCCACCTTAGGATAATATTAATGAAATCATAAAAACATTGGATTTCTATGAATTTAAATAAACTAGTCTATGAAAGCAAAATAACTACTCTAGAAAGTAGGAAATGCTGGAAATGGGAAATCTATCCTAAAAAAGTGAGAAACTAATCTATAAAGTAGGGAGTATAATCTAAGAAAAATAGAAATATAATCTAGAAAAGATATAAATATAATATATGCCTATCATTAATGTAGACTCACAGTCACTCAAATGAATTTCTAATTAAAGCAATCATGAAACAATGTTTTAAAAATTACCCCTTCACTAGAAAAGAAAGATCGTTACCTTGGAGGTCTTTTAAGCAAAAAAAATTATTACCTAAAATATCAAAGATTTGATATGGAACAATCCATAAAGGATTTAACTTATCATGTTGTCTTTTATTTTCATGTGCCTTATCCCATAATATCAGTAAGTTTGAAATCTTAAATGCTGTGATTTTGGATATTTTATCAAACCACCTCTTGACAATGTTTTGGTGCTTGCTAAAGTTATGCAATGATTTTGTTTATGCATCCTCCATTTGGAATATGTCTAGTAACCTTGAATAAAATATTTCATCTTCTTCCATACATTCTTGCATAAATTTATACATTGGTAACTTGAGATTTATATGAAAAACTAGTTGTTATCCATATACTAGTAAGAAAGGTTAAGTCTTGAAGACTTGCTTATGTATTTTTATATCTACCCATAGTGCATACTTTAATAGTAGATTCTATTCTATTTATTTTTCTTGTGTTTATTTATTTATGGAAACCCTAAAATTCTTGTTAGTGGACTCAACAACTCCATTCCCTTATGGATAGTAATTTGAGGAAAACTTGATGGTAATCTATTTATTGTAGGTTTAATTAGTAAATTCTATAGATTGAAAGGATGAACCATTATCACACACCAAATAAACTCATGTTATAAATATAGTAGGTATGTTCTCTTTAATAAATTTAATCACATATTGAGCTCTAGAATAATTTTTAGGCACAATCTCTATCCACCTGGTATAATAATTAGTATTTAAAATAAACTTATGTCATGTTGGATAATTCAAATTGATTACTCCCACAAAGTCGAGACCCCATTGAGAAAAAAGGGCATCTTTCAATAACATAATGTAGTGGCATGGCTACATGTAATTCACTCTTTCTAAATAATTTAGATTCATGACATGTTATAATATGATTATGAGCATCCTTGAAATTAGTAGGCCAATAGTATCCTATCCTTAGGATCTTGTGAGTTGTAGCATTTCCAGAAGGATGTCCACTACCTATCTTTTGATGTAAATTATCGAGTATGTTTTTATCTTCTTCTCTTGAAACACACCTCAAATAAATTCCCTCCTAATTATTATTTTATAATACTCTATTTTTTATCATTTAATGAGATGATTTTATCCTAAGTACTTATATTTACTATCTATTCAATTTAAGAGGGCATGCACATGTAAGTAGGTAGTAAATAATGTGGGCATACTAATCACCTATATCTACCTATGTTTCATTGATCTGATCGATGTACATACATGGATTTATTCCTATCATGAGGTGGATAATTATTTGGAATTATACCATCTTGGTGGGTCTCCTTTTAAGATAAAATTCTTGTAATTTATCCATTCATTTACCTCTTATTTTTCCCAATTCATTTTTTTCCAAGTGTGAGCTTGACAACTAGTTATAGAATAATGGCATGTGTCTTATTTCATAGAATATAGTGCATGAATTTATTTAGTATTTTGATCAATGCATATATTTTTTTTATCTATCATTGAATATTTAAATTCTACATCCTTTAGATTAGTACTCATTAAGGCAATTAGATGATCACTATCATCTACTTTTTATAAGTATTGTTGCTATAGTGGTTTTTGAGGAAAATGAATATAGAAATAAATATTTAGTAAAATCAAGGCTAATTAGAACTAGATATTGAGTTATATTAGTCTTAATATGTTGAAAATATTTATTATATTTGGTTGTCCACTCTATTTTAGTATCTTGCTTGAGCATCATGTTCAATTGTTTGATAATATCTGCAAATCCAAAAATGAATTTTTGTACAAATTTTATATTGTTGAAGAATGATTTCACTTATTTTATACTATTATGGGGTGTTATATTTGAAATTACTTTAATTCATTCTAGATCAATATAATCCCATCTTTGGTAATGATGTGGCCTAGCAGTTTTCCCTCTATAACTCCAAAGTTGCTCTTCTTCAAATTTAGTGACACTCCATATCTTTTACACTTGTTAAATACTTTATGTAAGTAGTCATATGGTCAGATTTATTATTCAAAAACATTTTAAGATCATCCATGTAAATTATGATGTGTTTGTGAATGAGTCATAAAAAATTGAAGTCCATGCCATGCTGAAAAGTTGTTATTTCATTAATCAGGCTGAAATGCATCCTTTTATATGTAAAAGTTCCCCACTTGGTGGTAAAATTAGCATTCATTGGATGTTATACTAATAATTTATTGTATCCTGAGAAACTATCTAGAAGGGACATCATCTCAGACCCACTAACCATCTAAATTACTTGATCTAAAGAGGGTAAAGGATAATATCCTTTTTATGCTCTATTCAAGGTCCTAAAATTAATGCACAACCTAATTTTTCCATTCTTTTTTTGGTAGGTACCAAGTTAGCAACCCAAGTGGAGTGACTAATTGGGAATACAATATTAGTGTCCAATAGCTTCTAAAATTCTATCTTAATGAGGGGATCTAAAATAGGATTAAGTGGCCTTTAACACTGCCTAAATGGTTACTTCCTTGATTCAAAGGAATGGTGTGTCTAATCACTCTAGGATCAAATATTTTTAGATCTTCATAGTTCCAAGCAATCACATATTTATATTATATTAATAAGTTCTTCAATCTCTATTTATCACTCTTAGAAAAATTCAAGCCAATGTTACATGATGATAATGTTCATCATTCCCCAAATTTTCTTTGATGAAATTGAATTCAATTATTTTTAGTTTTTTCTATATTTGTAAGTTACGCTATTCTATTTGAGCTATAAGATATCATCATATCCCAACTCTTTTGTGTTCATATGCTCAAAATCATTTTCATCTATTATTTGAGATTCAAAGGATAAACAACTATTCATAAACTATATAATTTATCGATATTCATCAAACACTAAAATTTCTCCATGTTATTTGGGATCGATGGGAAAGGAACCAAATCCAAATAAAAATTATACATTTTACATATACAAAGTAGTGCTAAATTTCTAGTTGAAGTGGCTAATGAATATGATGTATAGTTTTATTTCCTTAGAATAGCCTTGATGTTGAATTCTTTGAATGAATCAATCAGATCCTAGGCCTAATACTTATAATTTTTAAAGTATTAAAGTTTTCACTAATACTTACTTTTGATCTAGTTGATAATCACTTTTGAATTGCCAAATATCAGTATCTTCTTGATATCATGTTTTAGCATAAATTATATGCCCAAAATTAGATCTTCATGTTCAACATGATTGTTGGTGCAAGGGAATTACAACCTATATGTAGTGAGATATTGTTTCTAATCTAGGTCAATTAAAGCTATGCCAACACCAAATCTTTCCTTAGATCTAGCTCTATTTAAATGAGGAGTCCACAATTATGAAGGACCTTCAAATTATCATTCATAAGATTCATGTTTTTTAGTAAATGTATAAAAACATGCATGTGATTCTAAAAAGTTAACCCTCTCATTTTTGGCATTATATTACGTAATCAAGTACTTCATCTTTGATTTTTAGTCAACTCAAATCTGATTTGATACTCCTTTCCATGGTAACTACATGTGTGAGAAATCTATTCCAATGTATCCATTCAATGTGTTCAACCAATCACAACTCAAAAATAATCCATAAGATTTAGGAATGTCAATGACTAAAAATATATATACTACTGGATACATGGCTCTCAATCCAAATAAATGTGAACATTTAGTAACCCCCAACAACTGAGATTGTAGTATTGTATAGTTGAAAAACTACCCCTTGTACTTATTTAGAGTGAACCCTTGTTGTAATAGCTGTAGGCATGATGCTGGATGAAGCATATGAGTCTACAAAAACATTATTCACATTCTTGCCAAACATTTGATATTCAATAGAAAGGTAGTACCTTAGAAATTATATGCATATAGATATGTTGTAATCTATGTTTTCCCCCAATCCCAAAGATGCGAAAGGGATAAAAATATCAACAATAGAAGTGGTAACGTGTGGTAGGGTTGAAAATATGAAAAATGGTTATTGTTGTATATTGAGAGTAGAATGTTTGGATTGATGCACATTTTTGGAAGCTAAAAGGACCTAAAATACTTTGGGTATAGCTTGTGGCATTTGACCAAGTCTTTTTCAAAAATTGGATAAACACTGAACGTATTATTGATTTACTCCGTTAAGGTCATCAAGATGAATCTTGTTTGAACCATCATGGGTATCTTGTGCATTTTGATCATATTTTTTATTTTTATTATGTGCTTGAAAATGTTCTTTAAAAATATTTTCATCAAAAGAGGAACCAATGTATGCATTATAAGAATCCATTTTAATAGTTTTTAAATGAATATGGATATGTTCAATTGGAATCTTACTTATTCTATCACTTTGACTTAAATGAGTATTAGAGATAAATTTATTAGATGGTATAAAAGGAAAAGTTGAAAAGAAAATTTTAAGTGAGAAAATAAATGACTCAATTGAAAATAAAAGGGGAAATTTTACACATTCTAATGTAATAAATCTTGAATATTTATAAGGTTGGAACCCTAAGGAATACCTAGTGGTTAACAATGTTTGAATAATACATGGGTTCATCAAATGTTTTATGATTAATTAAATTAATATTGAAACTAACTCTAATTTAAATAAATGGAACACATTAAAATATCATAAATTAAATACAATTTAATTAACAAATTGAAGATAGATGATTGAAAATAACAAAAAAAAGCATTTATAAACAAAACTTAATTATTCAATTTAATATTGAACTTATCTTTTTTATCCATTAGGTTGACTATTTTGACAAAAATGGTGTAGAAATAGGTAAATAGTATTGAACCCAAAATTTTCCCAAAAGCTATATTTGATCTCACATAAGGACAAAAATATTGGATAAGAATAAGAACACTAGTATTTATTATCTATGTCTATTAATTTTATCCTCTTGTAGAAAATAGAAATTTAGGGAAAAATCACATGTGACAAAATAATATAGGATTAGATGCACTGATTTGATCTTAGGAAATTCACAAGAGATCTATGAGTATCTTCTTAAAGTTGAAAAACCCTAGTATGGCATAAAATTATTGAGTCACCTATTAAAATGTGTTAGAGGACTGTAATTGAGCTGAGTTGACCCTAATCACCCCTAATATAATTGAATACTATCAAAATATCTAATACTCTAAAGAGGGAAATCAAGCCCAATGTAGTTCTCCCACTTAAGTGCTTTGTGAAATTGTGCTCCTTTGACTATATAAATGCATCTAGAATCAAGATTAATACTTGATCACGTGGGTTTAGGTTTGTATAAAATTGGTTTAAAAATTGGTTGAGTATTATTTGAGGTGCTTAAAACCTAAATTGAGAAGAATAGGGAACATTTAATCAATATGTATTTATGTCAATATGCCTTTGAATTAACATTTATTAGTTTTTTAATAATTGATTTGAGTATATATATATATATATAAATTCAAATGGGATGACCACATACTAGGAAGCATACAAACATGGACGATGACTTTAAGGAGAGTTTAATTTGAAAACCATTGAGTCTCAATCTCTATAAGTGAATGCCTTAAAGGGTGTGATAAGAAATGGGTGTGTAGACCATTAGTGTTTCACAATATTGTTGTCCCCTATACCACCACTTGTAACTAATACAAGCATCTCCTATACACTTTCCTACGTTTTGAAACCTTCCTTACACACTCTTCCAAGTAATTCACCACCTTAAATATACACTAACTAAGACAAAATATATTTTTGACATTTATCAAATAATGTTATCCTAGGTTCACCCTATACTTAAAATATATTATCATGTTATAGGTCTAGGTTGGCCTCGATCGACCCATATCGGGACCTAATTTGTCTATATTAATTAATGATACAAGGTCAATTAGACCAACTTTATCAGCTAAACTTTTGGAAAGGTTTAAACTTATATCCAACTATATATACACATATTTTTCACCATTTCTTAGAGAGATATAGAGTTAATCATTCAATTATGCTTCTTTAACATATACTCTTATAACATTATACTAGAGGAGTCATTACTGATAGTTTACACTTGGAGAAGAATCTTGTATTATGAAAAAGTCTTGGATACTTTGGCCTATCTTAGTTATCCTTAAAAACCATAAAAACCTTTTAAAAATCACCTTTGGATAAGGGAGAGACTGAGTCTCAATGGGTTCATCTTCAAGGTAAGTATCTCTAACTCTTATTCCTCTATTTTAGTAGATATAAGTAGCATAAGTAATGGATTTTGAATGTATTTCTCTCTCTATACATTAGGGTATATCTATAATAGCTAGATTAGAATTATTCTATGTATGTTTATGTTTATTACCTCCATTTTGTGCCACAATATTTGGTGAGCACTATGTTAGATTTTAATTTATAAACATAAGAAAATAGAGGACCTAGATAGGGTTTTCACATGGTGTTTCTTGAATAGAAGATTTGGAACCCTCTCTAGTGATATCATTGTGGTGAGGGACCCCTTGGTTAGGTCTAGTGGATCCATCTTAGTTATTGGACCCCTAATTATAACTAATTATTTTGGATTTTGGTGAGGAACCACCATGGTACAAAACCAAATTAGTGTGGAAGGAAATAGTGTAGAATATCATAGAATGAGAAGGCCCAATAAAAGAAGAAGCATAACAAATGGAGGACCTGAGAGTGAAGGACTTGGTATATCAATGAAAGGTTTGGCGATCACAAAAGAATTAAGAAATATTTGAGGAGTGATTCTCAAGGATATAAAAACCTTTAAGCACTAGCCTACACAAAGGAGGACATTTGGAAACAAGGATCCAACACCAAATGTGAATATAAGAGCACTAAGGCCTAGGTCCTTAGGAAAAAACAAGTAAATGATTTCCATGACTCTTAGTCTACTAGAGATCATTGACTAGTCACCAAAGTGTCATAAATAATTTAATAACTTGGTTAGGGAAAATAAGTATAAATACCCCTATGTAGAGATTTGTAATGTGGCTGAACATTAGTATTATGTAAAAATTGATTGTGGTAATAGTAAAATCATGAAAGTTACTATTAGTTTTTATGTTATGATATGGTTTTTAGTTAATTTATAACATTGAGTTATCAATATGTTTGTTATGTAATATGTGGTTTGTATTTGACTATAATGAATAAATTCTACATTATATAAACTTATGTAAAAAACTTTGAATCTCATGGCAGTTATCTTCATAATATTATTGTTTTACATAATTCAAATAAGGTCCATAGTCATGTATTTTCCTTTCCATGTGATTAGTAATTAGATATATGAATAAACACCATTATATTCGAAGTGTGTTACTACACAACATAACCCATGGGAGCTAATTTCTTTCTGCATGCTTTAGGTGAGTGTGAAAGAGTTTAGTCTTGCATGAAATGCCAATGTGTTAGATTGTTTGGAACTAAACACTTCAACACCATAAGGAAAAGTTTATAAAAAAACAAACATTTTGGTTTCATTATTGGGACCTATAGCACTTGTTGCATAATAATAGAAAATGATCGAACAATTATCACTTGATAATATTGAACAATGGCTTACCAAGGTTGAGGATAATTTTTCAATTCATTATCTTGAACTATGAGTTTATGAAAATGCATGGGTTAAACAACATCTATATAGTTATTCATATGAACATTTATTTTTTGAAGTCCCTATTCATTTGCATGATTGGCTCTTAGCCTATGCTCAATATCAATCACAAAATTTTGGAAGGAGGCAAGCTTAGAAAATAGAGTGTCAAAGGGCTTTAGCACATTTGGGAAAACTGTGGACACAAGATGTTAATATCTAGTGGAGAGGGGTGTTAAATAGATACATCTTGGAGTATGATGTAGCCACTTACTCTTGTCTTGAAGAAGTAAAATTATAATTTATTTGATAACCAAATGATTGATATATTAGACATTTACCACTAGAAGTAAATAATTATTTATTTATTCTAGACTCTAAACTCTACCTATGGAGGGCTAAACCCATCCTTTCATGGTCAACATAATTGGGAGGGAAATGCATGGTTGTTGGTGAAGGATTTTTGGTTTAGAATGGTAGCTAGTTAATAGGAGTTATGAAAGTGTAAATATGATGAAGTTCATCAAAGGATTATAGGTGAAATTAGAGTAGGAAGGGGATGGAAAGACTTAAGAAGTGTTGTTAAGATCCATAGGGAAGTGAGATTATAAGGACTCACCAAATTTTAGACTATAACCAATGCTAGCTTTGTCATATATGGGAGAAAGTAGCTAGATAGTGGATACTAAAGAACCACATTTATACCAACCTAGTTCCCCAACCATAATGCAAGATTATAATTTTGAACCAAATTATTTAATTATACATAACTAGGATATAAATAGTGTAGATTCAGAAACTAACCCCGCAAGAGAACCTATTTCTGAGCAAGTTTTAACTCATAGTAAATTGACAATTTCTCCTCCTCTTCAAAGTAATTTCATGGCCCAACTTGTTATGCTTGGTGGACTTGACCTCATTAGTGGGAAGAAAACTAGTCCAAGTATTATAAATCAACCTGTTACCATGCCCAATGTCTTAGGTGTTGTTGTTGGAGGTGCAGGAGGTGGAATAGGAGGCAAAATAGGAGGAAGTGGTAGACTTACATACCAAAGAACATGACTTAGGAGTTCTCAACATCCACCATTACAAGTACCTCAACTACTAACTATGTATTATGAAATGATGTTTCATTTACCTAAATATTAGGTTATGGAGAATGTCGTAGAGAATATTGTGTAAAATCATTTGGAGGAAATGTGGTATAACTTTTTCTAAGCAAAAAGCAGCAAAATTTTCAACCATGCTTATAAAAAGAACACATAAGTGGTATAGTATGACCCTCAATAAGAATTAATTGACTATGACCATCTCAAGACAACATTTATTTAGGAGTTTTGTATTCTAGAATTTTAGAAACAAAGTATTCTTGTGTTACAGGATAGAAAACAAGAACTAATTGAAAGTGTGAATGAGTATGATGCATGATTTAAAACACTATTTTCTAATCTCTCATTTGAGATTAATGCTGCTCAACATGCCCAATGGTTCATGGGAGGCTTGTTACTTCACTTTAGATGAATGTTATCATAAAGGACCTCTACTAGCCTATATGAGGCCCTATAAGATACCCTCTATGTTGAAGCTATTGGTAGCATCGACACTAGAATCAGTCCTTTTATGGAAGCTCAAATAGATTTAATGGCATCATATTTAGAAAATATAACTACAAATAATGATTATGACACTCATAGTGGTATTTGGTGTACCGATTATGAGTTTTAAAGGTCATATTAGAAGCAACTACCCTCAAAAGAACATTTACACTATACTAAAGTAGTCTTGTGAAATTTTCCATGAAGAACATGATGTCCACTCTTGTCCTCTATTATAATGAGATACACATTATAAAGTGTCTAATTACTAAAATATATGTGATGCCTATACCCATGACATAAATTACTACTACTTTATCATCTATATACATGAGGCACATACATGTGGTACACATCAAACCTCTATTTTAAATAATCGAGATAATGGTGGATATCATGGAAGAGGCTGAGGATGGGGATGAGGAGGTGGGAATTTTACACAAAGAAAATTATATAAGTTTGGATTTACAAACCACTATCAACAAGATTTTATAGTCTATCAATCATGTGATTTTTATAAAAAGGAACATTGATTGGAGGAATGTCTTGATTTTTACAAGACCATCTCTAAAGAAATAAATTAAAATGGTGATAGTATGATTCATATTGAGAAACCTCATTGGTGAATATTATTGGGATATTGATGTTAAGTGTTTTAATTTATTTATAATAGTAATTATCAATGAAAAATTTGTCTGTTAGTTCATAGGATGAGTGATAATTTTAGACATGTCTTCATGTGCTTTAGAGGGTGCTCGAATTGTGCATTATGAGCCTGAGAGGAAAATCATTATGTTCATCAGCTCATTTAAACTTTTATTGGGGAGATGATAATTTTTTATATGTTTAAATAAATTTATAACAAGGTTTTACAAGTATTAGTTCATGGATTAAGGCTCTATTCTTTATGAATAATTGCTAAGAAGGTAAGCAGGTTTTTATGTGTAAATAGGCTAATCTTGGACCCAATATGAAGTATATTTATTGTAAATTATAAAAAATATGGTGGATGGACATGATAATGATTATATTTTTCATAGGAATCCTCTAGTATTTTTTTATTGTTTTTATTTAATCTTATTATTTGTGGGTTCCACATAAAAGTGCTTCTTAATAGTGTTTTTGATATTGTGAGAAATTTATGAAAGTAAATAAGTGAAAAAATGGGTGTGTGATGAATATTTTGACTTGAATAAAACATTAATGAAATTTTTTAGGAATATTCATTTCTCTGTGTCAAATATATAGACCCTTAAATTTTCCTAGTTGATATGAAGGAAAGGGTGCCATGAGTGAGAAAAACTAGTCAGAGTGAGAAGTGGAATTAGAAGGCTTAATCAGTGAGTAGGGATGAATATGATGTATTTATAATGTGCTATGGGTAATATATGAGGTATTATAAGATTTATATCATAATTTTTATGAGTGTAAATCATATGGTGCTTAATTGTGTTCATCTAGGCATATGTGGTCTTTTGACAAATTTATGTTAAGTAAACAGATTGATCACATCAAAATTTATGCATATAGATGATTAATAGGAATATGGTTATATTTATGAATTAAAAATTATAAATAGTTTCTATGGTACAATTTTAAAGTATTAAGGATGTTTGAGTCAAAATTTATGATAGTGAAAAGTTGGCAGATTTTGTTGGTTCCATACTTAGCCAAATTTTCAATATCTAGTGATTAAAGGACAAGTATGCAGTGTTATTGCTATATATTTTGATGGAGATGTAATTTAAGGATGAATTAAAAACAAAAGTGCTATATAAATCTGAGGGGATTAAATAAAATTGAATTTAAGGTATTGAATGTCTGTAAATATTAAGATATGGCTGACCAAAGTTGACTATTTTTTTTGAATAAACTAGAATGCAAAGAAGTGATTGTATAAGACAATATATTGATCGTATATTGTTCGTATAAGAATAAAATATGAAATATAATTAATATATATCATTATAAAGTTTATTTTGGGTCTTTAAATTTATTACAAGTGAATTTATTGAATATCAAAGTTGACTATTATTGAAAGTATTTATTGCAGATCCGAGTGGGCTTCTTGTAGAGGTGTTTATGAGACTTAGTAGGCTGAATGAAGGTTTGTCATTGATTTGATGATGTTAATTCAGTATTAATATTTCAATCCATATGTGTATTTTACATGTAAATTATATATTAGTTTAGTTTGAGCCTTTTTGGTGAAGACAATGTTTTTGGGCTAGCTAAGCCTAATAGGTCTTTAAGACCTAATAGAGGTTCCTAAGGTGAGAGAATGTTTCACGAAGTGTGTAGTGATGGATATTATAAATTGAGGGTGTATTAAGGATAATATTTCATGGATAAATGTCATTTTTAGTGGTCTTGTGTTTCTAATTAGCTCGTTTTAGTGTTAAAAAGATGAATAGGTCTTCATGAGACCTAAAAGTGCCACTTAGGCCTAATAGAAAGGTATGGTTACTTAAGGGTGAGATATACTATGTTTTGGAAGCCATATGGAGGTGATTTTGATATTTTTATAAGTGTTTTATAATCCTTAAATTTTTAATAAACATCTCTTGTCTGACCAATAAGATGGTGATGTTGTAGATTCTTCAAAAGAGCACATTCAAAGGTGAAGGTTAGACTATGTGTGGGGTTTGAGCCCTTTAAATCATGATCAACCTAATGGATGAATATGGAATGAATTATTTGTATATATAATGATATTTTTATTTTATCCATGTTTCTAAAATATATATTTGCTGACCATGAAAGTGTGTGTTATATATACAAGGTGTTTTGTGCCTTTTGGGTGTGAGAATCAAGCTAGACAAGCAAGTGTGTGTGTTAATATTTTAAGAAATTGTGCGAAGGTTGTTGGGGGTATTGGTGACCAATGTTTGTATAATATTTATAATAGGAAAATTTAATTAGACTCATCATATTTTTCTAATTATATTGATTATTTTTAGTATATTTATGAGTGCATATTTGAATATGAGTGAAAGATTTGTGAAGGGGTTATTTACTTGTGTTGAAGAGATAGCTTGGTGTTGGTGACTTGTGTGGAGTTGAAGACTTGGAGAAGAGTGTTGTTATATTATTTCTATATAAAATTGATAAAAAAATTAGAGTTAAATAATTATTTATTTTATGGTGTTGTCTTGGTGCTCATTATCTTAGGCAAGTTGGTGCTTGTCATGTTTAGGGGTTGGTACTCCTTATGAAGTGAGTGCTTTAATAAAGTCTCATGTTTGTGATAATATTATAGGACAAGAAGTAATTTTTTTTTTTTTTAGTATTGAGAGTGGGTTTTATTACCCATGAGGGTTTCCCACATAATTTATGTGTTATGTGCTTTGATCTTACATTGTCTCTTTGTTCATTGGAATGAATGGTCTACATGCTTCATGATTGATTATGGTTGAATGGTTAAGAGTTTGATTAATTGGAATTAAATTTTATTTACTTGAATCACTTATTCATTCCCCCCAAATCTCAGTAATTATGCTTCCAACAACTATGATTTATCACTTTGATGGCCTAAAAGGTTAATATCACCACACACAGTGGAGGACAGTCCCAGTCTACATCTAGTCCATTTATTGAGAAGATACAACATAAAGAGCCTCATGCAATGAAGTATCTTGATTCCCATAAACATAAAGACATGATCTAAGATAATATGACCTTGGTATGGGAACTACAAGGATAAATTCAATTTCATAAAGACTAATAAAATGTTTAATGTGTTAATCTACAAAAAGCCATAAAACCTCAAAATGTGGCATGTGATGATTTCCAAAAACTTTGCAAGCATCTATTAGAAGAATATATTGTCCCAAAATTGATTAATTGTCTTAAACATCAAGTACCAAGGCCAACTAAAGATCATTGATTAAACCATGCTCAATAATAATATACTCATATTCCTATTAACCTTTAAGAGGACAAATAAATAATGGTGAATGATACCATCAATGATTGGGTGATCTAATACATTCTAGTTGACATTGGTGTTGATTTAATGTCCTAAAAATGGTGGATACCCCATCATTAAAACCATCACCTCATGTTTTTTATTGCTAGTAAAACCTGTGCTCTACCAACTGGCATTCTTAAAAATGTAAATGTCGATATCCTTGGAGTACCTTTCAAGGATGACTTTGAAGTTATTTAATTGGATAAATTTGATGATTTTATAGCCCTATTGGGTCATCTTTGGTTATATGAAAACAATTCTAATTTAAACTTCAAAAATAAATATATGAGTTTTTAAAATACTAATCAGTGAGTCATCATCCCATTGGACCAAACACATGGTCCCCCATATGTATAAACTCTTAGTGTAGATGAGGATATTAATCATATCTACAATTTCATAGCTAGAGATGGTGAGCATCATGATCCTATTCTTGATGGAATCCTCTAATGGATGCACACATAATAATTTTTTAATAGTACAAGTAATGCTTGTAATTTTTGGTCCCATGGTGACTACAACCTCACCAGAAGAGTGTATAATGCCATTGGTAGTTATAAAGTCATTTTTTGCTAGTAAAAAAAGCATCATAGATTTATTCCTCTTATTATTAGACAAGATATGTGAGGACTAATTATGGCTACCCCATTATAAAGGCTTGATTAATCTCCATCATTTCATGGGAAAATAGAAGTCCACAACTTAATCTAATGACTCAAAGCCTTTGATGACTTTGATATTGATCATATGCATTCACTAGTTCAAATTTTTGATGGTATGATCAAAGGATGGTGGAGAATACATAATAAGCATATCCTTCATTAGGAATAAGTACACTCTAATTTACAACATTGATTTCATCATGATAACCACATCTAGGGTATAATTAGCTATAGTGGAGTTTGAGCACAAAAAACACACCTAGAGGCTTATAAAACCATATGGTTGGTTGAAGAATCCTTCTTTCCATAGTACCTATGGGTACATGAATTTTAAAAAACTTTATGAACATGGGCTAGAGCATGGTATTTTCATGAATAATGATATTTAGGTACCTATTTTTGGCATAAATAGCATGGTCTCAGTGTTATCTTATTCATCCCCAAGGATGGAATTACACCTCACACTCCAAGCCATGTGTTAATCAATAGTTGGTGACCCTAGTCCTATCAAGGATCAGAAATGACATATACATGGTGTAATAATAGAAGGCTTAATTATACATATACACAATCCTTCATTGCACTAGAACCTATCCTCAATCAGACACTGTGAATAAATTCATAAAGGAAAGCAAAACTAGTGTTTCATGTTGATGAAGGTTAAGGGTTCAAACCATTTGCCTCATTGACAAATCATTTAAAAGTCCACATAGACTATGGCACTCAAAATGTTCATGATATTAGTACTGATTTAGACCACTCATACTCAAAACCTATTTAAACCATATAGTACAACATTAGCATGGAGGAAGCATCAAATATATCAAATGTGGGTAACTACTAGTCTGATACTAAGATTTTGAAAGTATACGAGTTTCTAAAAGAGTACCAAGATATTTTTCCAAGGAATTATAGTGAAATGAATGGTGTTCCTATATCCCTAGGCAAAATTCATATCAAATTTATTGAATGTGCTCAACCGTTCATGAAATGACTATATAGGTGTTAAGAATTGTTCTTATTATTGAAGTTTGCCATTAATGTTTTCATTGATGTTAAAGGTTCTTAAGAAAGGTGTTCATGAGATCATTTAACAATGTCCTTATTTTATAGCATCATTAAGAGGATGCAATTATTTGTGGAGAATGTAAGATGTGAGCAAAGTATAAGAGCATCAAAAGTGTTTCAAGTTCAATTTTCAAGTTTCAAGTACTTGAAAAGCCTAGTCATGACACTAGTCATTATATAAAGAGACCTTGTAAGAAGGTGTGAGCTTGGTGGACTAGTGAGATAGATGAAAAAAGGCATAATATGTTGTATGATTTTGTTTGATAATTATTATGAGTCATTATATCATTTATGAGAGTCTCAGAGTGAGCCTACAAGGGTAGTACTTACAGACCTTGTATGTAACTGGACCACCTCTAGACCTTGCCTCATTTAATGAGGTGTCATAAAGAGTTTTCAAGGCATATGAAGGATTTAAAATAATTTTTTATCATTGGATATATTTTTTTAGTTTATATATGAGGTGTTGAGATCTTGGACAATGGATACAAGGTCAATTTTAAGCCCTAATATGGCTTACAGGTCAAGGCCTAGAGAGCAAAGAGAGAGAGCATGGCCTAATGGGGTATGAGATTTTGTTTCTAAGTCTAATATAGACATGTGATAATTTATATAAGTTTTTCATGTTTTTTCAATCATTTAAAAAAAATTTTAAGTAAAAATTTGAATGTTAAGGCAAGAAATAGTGTTTTTGAGGTCTCTTGTGCGCACATAATGAAGGTTCTTAACCCGAGAAGAACTTTCAAGTGTTCATTAGAATATATAACCTATGAATGGGAAAATTAAATATTTATGAGTTATGGGTAATGTTCCTAGATAAAATATCCATGTATTATTTTTTTAAATGAGGAGTAGTCCTTTATAAATAATGTTAACACCAAAAATAGTGTTAATCCTCTCTAAAACCCTAACATTAACCAGATGTGAAAGATATTGTTCAAAAAAGCCTAGAATGGATTTGTATGTATATATAAGCTGTTATATGTTTTATTTAACTCTCATAGGCACTTCCAAGTGTGATTGGTTTGTCAGGTGAGTTAATGGACCCTATAGGAGAGGCCTTGTTTCTTAAAAAATTGTTGTAGTAGTCAATGTCGAGCAAGTCAAAGTTGATAAATAGATGGAGGAAAAATATCAAGAATTATATTTTATGTCCATGATTATTTTTTATTATTTTATATACCTTATGTGTGATAAATCTCTCATCCAAGTTGACTAGTCACTAATAGACCTAATGATGCAAAAAGTGAAAAAACCAAGCAAAAGTGAGAAATTGATTAGGGATATGTTATCATTGATTAGGGATGAATAAAATTACATAGAGAAGTTATTAAATATATTTAATATAATTTAATTTTTGATATATATTTTGGATATCAATGAATATGATGAAAACATTGCTCATAAGTTGAATTATCTAGTTTATATGAGACAATGAGGCACAAGACTATGAGATTAGTCTACAAGACTAATATTACCATTTGAAAATATTATTTATCTATCTAATAATAGTGAAATTACATAATATTATAATTTAAATTCATTATAATTCTCTTAAATTTCTTAAATGGGTGCTTTAGATCATTATTTCCATGACTATGTTTTGAGGCTAGTTGGCAGTTATGAGTGGGCTACTTATAGAGAAGGGTTTGAGTCTTTTTGCCTTGTTTAATGAATCCTAATGAACTTGGTGGAGTATTTTAGGTGTTTAATTTTATATTTATATGATTTTTATCCATGGTTTTTTTTTAAACTATGTTTTTGCTTCAGTTGTTTAAGATAAACTTTTTGGGTATGCACATGCCTAATTATGAATAGTGCTAATAACATGCTTCAAGTGGTGGTTGGAGATAAAAGGTGTAATATAAATAAGATGAGACTTTTATGGATATATTTTATTTCCATGTGATTATTTAAAAATTTTCCAAGGATTTTAAAAGGTAATGTGTGCTAATGAAGGCCTAATTAAATTAGGCCTCCTTAAGGCCTAAAAGGGGTTTTGGTCCTATATGCTATGACCAACCTATTTTAGTGTATAATTAATGTTTTTATAATTTAATAAGGCATATTTTATTAAAAATATATATTTTCAAGTGTGTATGATCGACCAAGAGGTGCATGAGCAAGAGCCTAATATAAGAATAAGGCCTAATAGTGCTAATTGGCTAGTCGGAGAATGCATGTGTTGAAGTAGAATATATAGAATTTTTAAGAGATAAAATAGGTCTTATAGACCATAATTAGGGTAAAAATAAACTATCATGAATATATAATAGGGGTAATATATATTAATATCAAGTTCAAATAACCCAATCTATCTTGAAGAGACGTAATCAAGTGAAGGAGCCTATAAAGAAGTTTGAGAGGGATAAGAGTGTGAAGAGATGAAGAGGTGTTCATAATAAATTGGTTGAGAAAAAATATTTACTAAATATGATCAATTAAATTATGTGGTTGAGATAGTGCTAAGTCATCTAGGGGGTTGGTGCCCCCTTAAAGGTAGGTGCTTACTAAAGCCTAGTCAAGTGGGCATTTGGATAGTTGGGGTTGATACTCCAAGTGAAGTTGGTGCTTCACAAAATATTAATTTTTGTTTTATAAGGATATAGTAAATTTAAATAATCATTTATTTTTCTTCCCCTTGAGGGTTTCCCACTTAAATGAGTGTTCCATGCGTTGTGCTCTTGTCTCATGCTCATATCTCTTAAATGTGTTGCTACTTCACTATATTGATTTGATAGTTCATGAATGATAAGGTAAAGTTGTAAAAGTTTTGAATACTGATTCACCCCCTCTCTTAGTCATTATTCTTCCAAAAATAGGATGAATCTAAATTTACGTGCATGGGTGAAAGAGGAAATTGATAATACATTATGCATTGGAGTTATAACTCTAATTGATGAGTCTAGGTGGTCAACCCCATGATAAGAATAAAGAAAGATGGGAACATTATAATTTGTGTTTATTACCAAACAATTAACACATCATATATTATTTATCCTTTTTTGATGCCATTCATAGAATAAATCCTTGAAGGTGTCATAGGATGTGAAATTTACACTTTCATAGATGGATTTTCTAGGTACCATCAGATCCAAACCATAGAGAAGGATTGACTTAAGACTAAATTTTCTACTAAATGGGGGTATTTTTAATATACTATCATGTCATTCAGGTTAAAAAATATACCTGATGTATTCTCCCATATAGCTATTAAGGCCTTTAAATACTTTATCCATAAATTCCTTTAGGTTTATTTAGATGATTGGATAGTTTATAGCCTAGTGAAAGACCATTGTTCTAATCTAAGGATTATGTTTGAGAATTACCAAGCTCTTCAAATTTCACTTAATTTAAATAAACTTCTTTTTTATACACTATTTGGCATTCTCCTTGGTCACATTATATGTCTACATGGGCTTCTGGTGGGCCTCACTAAGGTAGTTGTCGTCCTCTATTTACCATCATCAACATCCTAGTGCATGTTTTGTGCCTTTCTAGGTCATATTAGGTATTATAAAAAATTCATCCAAGGTTATGTAAGTATTTTAGTGTAATTAGAGGAACTCCTAAAACACAACAAACACTTTATTTAGACCTACTTTTATTAATAAGCCTTTGATGCCTTGAAAGATAAGCTTATCATTACACCAATTCTCTAGTTCCCTGATTGGACTAAACCATTCCATGTCCATGTTGATGCTTCTAGTATGGCCATTGGTGTGATACTTTCACATCTTATAGAAGGTAACCTTTATCACCCCATCTACTTTGTAAGTATAAAGCTTACTCCAACTGATAGAAACTATACCACATTAAAGCATAAAACACTTTCCATGGTTTATGCTTTAAAAAGTTTTTGACAATACCTATTAGTGACTCATTTTATGTTTTATATAGACCATTAATATTTTAAATATCTAGTTAATAAACCTATGTTACATAACTGCATCTACCACTAGATTGTGTTATTCTAATCATTCCAATTCTCTGTCATGGTCAAACTAGGTAAGACCAATTATGGTCTTGATTATCTCTCTAGAATTGATTTTGGTGAATTAGCACAAGCCATTGAGGATAACTTACCTAATGTAAAAATATTTCACATTTCACATGTTCTTAAAGAGTTAGAAGATATAGTATATTTTTTAACTACTAGCATATTATTAGATCATTTGAGTCTGTAGGCTAAGAAGCAACTAACCATCCAAGCCACACCATCCTAAATCATTGGAGGGGGCCTATAAAAGCTTGGATGAGATGAAATCCTTTGATTTTGTATCATGAAACATGAGTGTCCTAAATTTTTCCATGAAATTAATGAAGGAATTACTGGTAGACACTATGTTGGTGAGGCTACTATGTGTAAAGTATTGTTAGCTGGACTATGGTGGGATACCTTTTTCAATATGCCAAGTTGCATGTTAAATAATGTGATATTTGCCAATATGTGGGAAATTTAATCATTGGGATTCCATGCCATTACATCCTATTCTTCACAAGAACTATTTGAGAAATGGGTCATTGAGTTTATCAGCCTCATCAACCTAGTTAAATGATGTATAGGTTCCTTTTATATCATAATAATAACTAATTATCTCATGCATTGGGATGAGGCCATGCCAAGAAGGGATTTGTTTACATCAACCAATGTTCACTTCATATGGGAACTTATTATAACCCTATTTGGTTATTCATTAAGTTTTACTAGTGATCATAGTACACACTCCATCAATGAGACTATCCACATATTATTCATTAAATTCATGGATTCCCATCACAAGACAACACTTTATCATCCCCAAGATAATGGCACTACTAGAGCATTCAAAAATATCTTGGGTGTAACACTTATAAAAAAATTAATATTGGATGCATCGATTGGTATGATTAGGTTAGATAACTTATAAGTGCCTCAAAAAGAGTACACCTTTTAATCTAGTGTTTAGAACCAAATCAGTTCTTACAATTGAATTTTTAATACCTTCTCTTCGCATTACATGCATTAGATAATTAGATTATGAATCACCATTAAAATCATGTTTGAATGCTTTTTTATAGTTCTATGAATCATGTTTCCTTCCTCATTAGAGTCAAGATGTGGATAAATGGAAACAAAAGGCATGGCATGATCACCACATTAAGCACAAGATAGTCACCCTAGGAATGAAAGTTTTACTCTATGACTCCAAGTTTGTATGCCACTTTGGGAAGCTCCATGTTCATAGGGATAATCATTTTTTTGTTCATAATATTTCTCCTATTGGTGCATCTCATTCAAAAATATTGGATGGCCAATTTCTTCTTGAACATTACAATGGTAGTCATCTATGCCCATATTTCTCTACTTAAAATTTAATTTCAATTGTATCAATAAGGCATATGCCATTAGTTTAATATTTATTATTTACAATAAAGTGCTACCTTAGTTATGTGACCCTAGGATTATATTAATTAATTTATTTTTGTAACATAGTACTTATGTTTTTGTTGAGAACCATAATGCACATTTAGTGTGGGGTAAGGGGTGTTACATGTGTTAATAAATGGTAAATAAAGAGATGCACGTGCAAATAAAGAGGTATAAGGATAAATAGTCCAACCAATGGTATGAATATTCTAAGGGTTTTATAGCTATCATGTACTCTAATAACAGTGTGAGACAAGACTTGCCATTAATATAAAGAGATAATGGTTATGATAAGTGTGCCAACATTGTGTCATGAAGATATCATTAATCATATTTATGGCAAGAAGTGATAGTTGAAGAAACAAAACCATTAAAACACATTTATTAAGAGAAGTGATGGTCAAAGAGAGGGGGTAGTAAATTCAAGTTACCCCCTTGAGCATGTAAAAATGCATTTAGAGGCTCATTTTAATTTGATTTTATAGATCTGAAGAGTGAACAAATAAATTTAAGTGATTCAAAGATAAATGTGGAGTATTAATTTCTCATTCATTGATTTTTGAGAATGATATTATTTGAGTGATCAATCAAAAGATGACTAAACTAAAATCACATAGATTAAATTTGGTAATTACAGGTTATAGAGGTCAATGTCTATGATTAAAGGGCATCTAAATAGGAAAGTTGAGATACTTCCTTAGCAAACACACATTCTTCTAAGAATATTGGATGTCTGTGACTAAACCTTTGGGCTCCATGAAAGGTAATATAGCCTAAGAAAAAGTCATAGTGAGCCACTACTAGCCATTCCTAAGGAAGAGGAGCTAAGTATTTGGGGTACAAAATATTTATCAGAGATGAAACACCCAAGGACTAGAGTGAGTGCATGGAAGGTAAAGATATAGGAATGGCATGATAAACTAAGAAGAAATCCCAAGTACCTACACCTCCACCTTTGATTATAAATGAGATGTAGTACCCAAAAATGGTGTTACACATGGAGAATTGGGAATTAAATGTACCCACCTTTACCATTTTTGACTATTACCACCACCAACTTGAAAATGAGGTAGAGCTTTAGAATGACTAATGGGTAAATCACCAAAACACCATGAGTGAATTGGTGTATTATTTTAAAATATTGAATGCCTTGGAATTTTTAGGGATCTTCTAGCTCTTTAACCTCCCATATTTTGTAAAATTGGTAGAGGCAGTAAAATTTCTATTTTCATACATCCATAAGGACTATATCTATTTTGATAGGCATTACATGAATATTATAGATAAAATAATCAATAAGGTGTTAGGGTTATATTTATCTAGCATACACCTTGAATTTGATTTGGAAGACTCAAAAGAAATAGAGAAGACTACCATGACACTAGAATTCCAAAAGTTGGGCCATGCCATGCACATTAAGAACTTACAATATCCTACCCTTTGAGTAAAAATGCACATCATTATGAGAAAGGTTGGTAGCACTAATCGATGGAAAAAGGTGGACATGGTAACCGAGGGGCTAAAGTATGACTAGGCAATGTATTTTGTCAAAAATATTATACTATATGTAGATATAACCCACTAAATACTAGAATTAGGTTCTTAAGGGGTGTATTTTTTTATTGATGGTATTTTATGAAATTGGTGTACCTGATTACACCTCTAGATAACTAAAGTGGTTATACCCATTAGAGCAAATGTCCCCTCTATAGTGCTATAAGGCATTCACATGCCTTAGTTATATCACTCAAATTTTTAAAATCAAGATGAAGTCATGGTATGATGGAATGAAGGATGCCTTTGGAAATGAATAGTGCATTCCAAAGGGCTTACCCATTTAATTTGGTGAATAATACAAATTTTTCATCAAGCAACCTTTTTATCTAGTGCATATTAGGATGCCCCTCTAGAGAGTTCTCTATTTGGTTGAAGCTGCCCTATGATTTCATAGTGTGGTACTTTGTCAACTTGGTGAACCACATATGTGATGTATATCCCCTCACCCTTGAAGTAGAATGAATTAACTCAGAGATTCACACTCCCCATAAAATTTATGGATATCTTGGAAAAAATCCATACAGATAAAAACATGGGACATAAAGAGTTGACTTCAAGATTAACCAAACCATGGTCAGGCAAACGATTCATAATCTATTATATATGTTGTAACCTAATAAGAAAGATTTAAGAGGCATAGATCATGAAAATTAGAGAGAATCTTCTTATAGTACCACCACTTGATAAGAAGAAGTGTATCAGGTAGGATGCCAACACAATTTTGTGTCCAAAACCACCAAAAAGGCAAATGACTACCTAGGCACCACCACTAAGGGTTTCACCATTAAAGGCATCCCTACCAAAGGAATCACCACCAAGGACTTCACCCAAACAAGATATAATGGTAAGACAATTAGAGGGTTCAATACCATCACCATGAACCAATCCATTTGAACATGAAGAGATTAATGGTCAAAGGGAAGAATTGGAGGAGTCAGACTCAAAAAAATACCCTCTCTAGTGTAAGAGGAAGAGACTACCCTTGAAGAGGCATAGTTAGATGTGAAAATCCCACTTGGTAAAGAAAGGGATGGATTTAATGTAGAATAAATAAGTGGCATGAACATTGATAAAACTTCATTGGCACTAGATATGGATGTTTAGATCCTTGAGAGGGATCCCCTCAAAGGGAAATAGTTGGTTGACTCTAAAGTTAAACCACCTTTGGTTGATCCAACCACCAATTTTCATTCACAATACTATATAGGCATTCTTGATAGGTTATTAAATTTATATTCCCATTTTCATATAGAGGAAGTAACTATTGACACTAGGAATCATATATCATTTTTATTGGACATATAGAATGAAGAATGACATTTTAAAAATGTTTTTGATAGCCTAGTTTTAAATTATAAATCAATGACTTTACCCACTTCTATTTAGGTTGATACCCAATAAGTCTCTCCTCTACAAACTAGCATTGCATTTTTGAAAATGGCCTTTAAAGTCACATAACATAATGTGCTTTTAGATTATGATGTATACACTATAGATCAAAAACATGGCTAGTGGTGGAGATGTATGATAAAGAAGTTTATGCTTTAAATACACTTGAAGAGGAAGTGGCCACACTAAAAAAACAATTGGAAGAGGACACAATAACCAAAGTTAAAACTTTAAATTTATGTAAAGCTATTTTGGGCCAAGAACCAATATTGGCAGATGGGGTCCCTTTATAGGGAAAATTTGTTGATAAATTTGAGACCCTTGTAAATTTACTATTAAATTAGTGTAAGGAGTAGCCCATGCTTAGAAATTAAATATTATGGGTGGATGAACAATTCACCAAGTAGTGGAATTTTATAGATATACCTTACAAAGGGTTGGGGAAGTGATCCCTATTTTGGATGAGATTTTTGAGAAACTAACATGGTCCAATAAATTTTTGGAGGCTTGAATCTAGGTAGAGGATTCTCAACAAGATTAATTGGTGGATGTTTCTCTATTAATAAAAGATCACACTGAGTGTGTTAAGGCATTTAAGAATGTCAAAACCATGGAATAAATAATAAACATGCATCGGTAGAAAGTAAATTCCAACTTTGTGGATCTTTGAGGACAGGTTATAAATGAGGTCACTACATTTGAAGAGGTTCAAAAATATTCTTCCACATACCTAAACTAATTGGTTAATAAGGCAAGTGAGTACCTTGATCAACCCAAGGAAACTAACAAGTTAAAAGTAAAGATTGAAGAAATAATAACAAGATTGCTCAACACCTTGTCATATTGGGAAGGTGTCAAGAAGTAGATTGAATAGGTTGGCCCTAAACTTTTGGTTGAGGTCAGGATTGGTGCTTAGTCCAAGATAGATTAAGAGTGTATTGTGGGGTGATATTAGACCCCTAATTTTGACTAAGTATTTTGGATTTTGGTGAATAATCACCAAGGTGTAAAACCAATTTGGCATGTGAAGATCATGGCATGGAATATCATGCCACAAGAAGACCTAGTCAAAGAAGGGGCATAAAAAATATATGACCTAATATTGAATGACTTTGTATATCAAGGAAAGACTTAGGGAGTGCAAAGGAAGTAGGAAATGGTTATGGAGTAATTATCAAGGACAAAATATACTTTAATCATACACAAGTTTTGTACCATCCTGCATGAATGAGTACATTTTGCAATAAGGATCTAGCACCAAACAATAATATAGGGTCACTAAGGTCTGGGTCCTTAGGGAAAAATAAGTAAAAGACTACCATGACTCTCAGTCTACTAGATATCATTGGCTAGTCACCAAAGTGTCATAAATAATGTAATAACTTGGTTGGGGAAAACAAGTATAAATACCCTTATGTACAGATTTGTAATGTGGTTGAACATTAGTGTTATGTAATGATTGATTGTGGTGATAGTGAATTCATGGAAGTTACTATTAATTTTTATGTTATGCTATAAGTGTTAGTTAAATTACAACATTGAGTTATAAATATGTTTGTTATGTGATTTATGGTTTGTATTTGATAATAATGAATAAAATCCACATTATATAAACTTGCATAATCAACACTTTGAATCTCATGGAATTTATCTTCATAATCATTGTTGTTTACATAGTTGAAATAAGGTCTATGGTTATGTATTTTTTTGTGTAATCAATAATTATATATATGAACAAACACCCTTATATGACAAGTGTGTTACTATGCAACATAAACCATGAGAACTAATTTCTTACTCCGTACTTCTAGTGAGTGCACAAGAGTTCAATATTACATGAAATGCCATTGTGTTTACTTATTGGGAACTATAAATTTCTGTTCCCTAAAGAAAAGTTGATATAAAAACTCAATGTTGGTCATGACCTTGATTGTCTAAATGTATAAATAAGTAGAAGGGTAAGTGTGATTTATCTTCTTCGAACTAGGATTGATTTGTAGATCAAATCCACTTTCCCTTGTATAAATTTTAGTGAACCAAACATGAATATAAACCTTGTGGTTTTTATTTCATGCATTCCTTTATTATTATTATCTCAAATACTTTTATTTATATTGTAATGTATCAAACATGTCGATACAATCTAACATTCCATATACAGGTTTAACACATAGTCACTCTTATTGACTATATTTTTATGTGTAGGTTTTATGAAATAATAGGTAATTGGATCAATCAACTTGACATAATTATCTTTTTCAACCATATATTTGTAGACTTGATCAACCTAGTTGACTTTGTTCATAACTTATTTCTAGCATACAAGTTTTGTAGACTTCATCGACCTAATCGACTCTGTTCATAGATATAAAAATTAGCATTTGAGAAAGACAACATAAATAGAAAAATAAAACATCTTAAAAATTTATCAAGGTTAATTATTACCTTGTTAATAATTTATTTTTTTCATTTAAAGTCATACTTTTCATAGTTTTTAGTCTATAAAAATATAACCCTACAACAAACTAGGTCAATTAGATTTCACAGTTCTATAGCTTCCTTTCTCTCTAGAAGACTCAGTCGATATGTTTAATTATTTTCTTCTAGATCTTACTTCTCTACATGGTAACAACCCTGTCAACTCTATTCTAAAATATTTTCATACCTTGTTAACTAAATTGACTTTGTACTCTTAACAAATAAAGGAATCAACCTATCTTGTTAGTAATTAATTCACTTTTCATTTTTGTGGCTTGATTGCTTATATTAACAAACATGGATTTAATAGGAGGCTTTAAATTTACTAATTTAGTCATGATATTTTTATTTATCACACACTTCCAAATCACTTAATATAAAAAATCATTAAATAATTTCTTACTAGGCTATACCTACTTAGATGTCACCACCAAAGGGAAAGACAACTTGGTTTTTTAGTCAAGTATAAATATGTAGTTGATGGTATATATTGGTAAATCCCCCAACACCCTTATCACTGTAGGATTATGAAGTGAGGGGATATAACCCAATACCAAGCCAATACCATCACCAATATAGATCCCTTTTATCCTAAACTACCTAAAACTATCTATATATTGCTTTTCTAGTTCCTTCTTACACCTAACTCCTATCACATTAATTTCAAAACTTACTATAACTTAAAAACATTCAAGAATGACCACATATATTAGCATTTACATTCTAGTTTTTCTATTTTCTCTTTTCTTTTTTCACATTATATTTTGTATTGTAAAACTTGTATTGGCCATCATTGGTACAAGGTTTATGATATGTGCTACAATTAGATCAGACACATTGATCTAATTACTTGTGTGTTTAATTAAATTTGCTTAGTTATTATATTACACATTTTTTCCCTATCTTTATAAAATAATTGGCCTTATTGACTCAATCTCTTACAGATTGCTTATTCTATTTATTTTCAATATATAATCAACCTATCTAACTATGTGTCTCTTAGACTTCCTTAGTTTTACCATTTGAATAACACAATAGAGTGATTCAACCATGACTTTTACATCCTATTCTATTGGTCTTTCCTACAAACTCTATCGACCCAGGCTACTCAGTACCTATTGACCAATACTATTATGTGTTTATCCAACTTTGTCCCTATTTTTCATTTAAGCATCATGAAATCCACTATCATAATCTTTTTGGACAACTTAAATCCTTTTAGACAATATATGGGATGTTTTTTCTTCTTAATTTTGATACCCAAGAGGATCTTTACTCTTGGAGCACTTTTTCTCATCCCTCATCTTTGGAAAACAATATGGTCCAAATTACTCCAACTAATGAGATTGATGGATCAGATCCATTCTACACTTCTCAAGATAATTCTCTCATTAAGGAACCTTATTACACTATGGGTGAAATTAACACAAGCATGACCAATAACCCCATAGGAAAACTTCTCAACACCAACAACCCACCTCCTATAAACCCTCCCCCTAATACCAATTTAGGGAATGTTCATCCTACCAATCCTAATAATCCTCCTCCAAACACCAATCCACCAGTTGATACCACTCAAATTATTGCATGAATATTGTAACAAATAAACACCATACAAACATATAATACATCTCAAATGATGCAACTACAAAAGTATTTGATAAACATGGATAATCAACCTCCTATTCTTCTTCCCAAAATTTCATCCCTCCACCTCTTAAAGATGTCACAAGAAATTATTCCCCAATGTATTATGCACAACAAGATGCTTCAACACATTCAAAATGAACCTTTAGCCCCCTTCATTATATCAATTGATATTAGTAATATATATCTAGCAATTAAATATGATGGAACTAAATACCCCACATCTTTCCTTGAAGCATTCGGTAATATTTAGAAAGAGTGGATTCAAACTAATACCTTCATAACTATCAAAATTTTAGTTAAAAAATTCATAGGTGACATATTATAATGGTATAACCAACTTCCCTAATAGTCTATATGCCAGCTTGAGGATTTAGTCAATCTTTTGGTTAAAGAATTTCAACACAATGATCTTTCTAAAAATTGTCTTTGTAATTTCATTAATATTAAATAATCCCCTTCTAAATTAGATCATGATTTCATCAAACATTAGAAATATTTGTCTCATAAATATGATCACAACATGATTAATGATAACTTGTTCAAACTCTTCATAACCGACTTAACACCTTCCCTCTAATACAAGGTTCAAACTTTTGCTCCCTAAAATCTTAATGATGATATTGATCAACCTAGGTGACAAGAATTTCTAATGAAATAGGTTAAAACCAACACTAACCCCATCAAGGGATATTTCCAACACTCCACCAATGCAATCACTAGTAATCCTCATCCAAAAAAACTAGGAGTATCTAGAATGGATAATCACAAAACTTTCCATATGATACTAACTATTCAAAAAATTAAATAACTTTTAGCACCTTCTAAACCATTCACTTATTCTACTAATATACCTACACGGTATGACCCAAACAATTTTTTTCATGTTGATGTCAGTCATTCCCATGAAACATGTCATGGGCTTACCAAATTTGTCATTTATTTTATGATATGAGATACATTCAATCATGATACTATGATCAAAATACATCATCATGATTATGTTATTACTTCTCAAAATAAACAAGCTTTCAAGCCTTCCTCCTTTAATGACCCAAATACATTTTCTACCTCCAACCCACCACATTCAACCAAATATATTTGTGAAATTTTTGTTGACTATGATCAATACTATACCAATTATTAATATGTGAATGTAGCTAAGGTCAATTATTAATTTAAACCTACCCATAGATATCCCATTATAAGGCCAAAAAAACCATCACTCGAAGAATAACTTCTTAAAGATACCACTACCACTAACATACCTTCTAAAACTAATGAGGAAACACTTACCCAATCCAAACCTCAAACTACCTCTCTTCCTACCAAAAAAGTTTTTCCTTCCAAGCCTCATGTTGGTTCTGCATATTCAAAACCTCATTGGAATTTCTTATATGAACTTAAATCTATGCCTTCAAAAAATTTTAATGCAAAAACTAAAATAATTTGAAGAACCATCTTCCTTAGAAGTAGAACAACCTCCTCATGAGCCTCCACTGATAGAAGTTCATACTATTGAAACTATTTATCCTTATTCTAATCCTTCCATAGAATTCCTTGAATAAGATATGAACAATGATTAAATTATCTTTTGAGATGATGACCCACCTCTCTTCATTAAAATTTCCATTAATACCACCCTTATTCGAAAAGTCTTAGTAGATAAAGGGTTGGGAATTAATGTGACATATCTTTGGATAATTTAACAACTTGAATATAAAAAATATCATCTCAAGAAAACACATCTAACATTTTTTATATTTAACTCAATCAAAAACCACTTGGTTGTATTTTTATCCCTCTCACTATTGGACCCAAAACTAAATGTACCAAGCTCATGGTTCTCAACTTACCTTTATACTATAATATACTCCTAGGTCACTGATGGACACATCACATGAGAGCTATTTCCTCTTTTGATAACCAATGTATCAATTTTATTCATAATGGAAAATGTTATAAACATGATGCTAATCCTAATCCATGGATTATTCATATTCTCAACCCCAAATCTTAGTATCAGATTCTAACTATTTCATGAATTAATAGTGCACATTTACCTAAATTCATGAATATGAATCAATATTTATAGGTCAATCTTTATAATTCTAATGATGATGAGCTAAATGACTTGAAAAACACTTTAAATACTACCAAGATACCTACTTACATTGTAGATTGGATCTTCCTTCCTTATTACCTTGTGATCATACCATCCCTCTCATCGATGAGATCATTGACCTCTCACCTCCATGTAATGCATGAGAAAAATATTACATATAAGATAGACTTCATATGTAATGAATAAGGAGTTGTCAAGTTCTTCCAAGACCCTTTAACCATGTCACATCACAAATTTATTGATCTAGGTGTATCTCCTTTTGACACTCCTTTAGAGACATAAACATGTACTATATCTCACACCTATGATGATAACTACACCATGTCCCAAAATTAATCATGGGACTTGGATGTTCAATACTATCAACACACCTTACATAAAATACATTATTTAAACTAAGATGTTCATATCATTTCCACTAATAATGATTTATAACCTTAAGGTCATGTACCTCTAGTTAATTATCCACTTCTCAACACCCCTTGGATTGTTTAATAAATATTACCTCTCACACATTCATAACTTTTAAAAAAATTCTATACCTTATTTATCACCAATCACTCTACTAAATCACCTCCCTTCCAATTATTATAAAGATACACCTATTATCAATCCAATTGAATCCAATTAACCTTCCTTAATAATTCCACCTACACTTGAGATTATCCTTGATGCCAAGGAAATAGATGTATGCCAAATACATTATAAATATGATCACCATGGTAATAAAATCATTGATTTTGAAGTAGATATGGAATAATATTCACCCTTTCCTATACTACCTAATCATGTAGCCATACTTGAGTTACTCTATGCTAGAGAACCTCACTTGCATTGCAACATCATAAAATTGGGAATTTCAAATAGAAAGCTCCTTATTTTATTAAATTCACTGCTAGCATATATCCCAAAATCAATTCAATTTATTCTCTTCCCAATGATACATATCATTTTCAATATGGAAATTCTATTTTCATTGAATAAATCATGAAAATAGAATATGGTACACCCTCATGTCCTCAACTCATAACAATCTCTAGAGAAATCATACCAACTGAGCAAGATAACTTTAGCCTATTTTTGATAAATATAATGAAACTTTTGCATGGTCATATGAGGACATGATAGGTATTGACTCTAGTATCATTGTGCATAAAATCATCAGATGCCTAGATTCCAAACCTATCTAGAAAAAATAATATAAATTACACCCTATGCCACAAATAAATGATCAAAATACTAGATGCCAAGTTTATTAAACCTATTGATTATTTCAAATGGGTGTAAAAAATTGTTCCCATTCAAAAAAATTCATCATGGTTATTCCCATATGAGTCAAATTTTACAATCTTAGTCTTGTTTGTCTCAAAGATAATTTTCCATTAGCTTCAATAGATGGCATCATAGATTCCACTTCTAGCTACAAAATGTTATCACTCATGGATGGTTTTTTGAGATATAATAAAATTCACATATCCCTTAAAGACCAACACCAAACAACATTCACTATGGAATGAGACACTTATTGCAATGTTAAAATGTTGGAGCTACCTATTAATGTGACATGACTCACATTTTTCATGATCTTATAAATAAAATTATGGAAACCTATATGGATAACCTAATTTCTAAATAATTTTTTTGAAAAACACATTTATCTAATCTAGCCATCATATTTGATCAATTAATCAAGTAAAAATTTAGACTCAACCCTTACAAGTGTTTATTTAGTGTTACATATAGTAAATTTCTAGGGTTCTTAGTCCCTTTTCATGGTATTAATGTCAATCCTACTAAAATCATTGTTATAGTCAACATGCCCATTCCTCACTCCATTTTAGAGATGCATACTTACCTTAGAAAGATTGGGCTAATTTGATGATTCATCTAGGAAATGGATTACTACATAAACTTTTTTAATTCCCTTATTAAAAAAAGGTAATTCTGTATAATGGACTGATTCCTATTAAAAAACATTTAACAATATTAAATAATATTTACTCCATCCTCCCACCCTTCATCTACCTTCCAATGATCATCCTTTAATTTTGTATGCCTATTCTACCCCCATACTAGTTGGGGAAATGCTTTCCCAACAAGATGACACCAAAAGAGAATATGTATTAGTCAAGGCCTCATTGATTATGAAAAACATTATACTAAAGTAGAACATGATTACCTTGATATCTACTTCGTAGAATAAAATCTCCATCACTATATGATTTATCAAACCACCTATGTCATTATCCATTTCTATCCAATTTGTCACTTTTAATCCAAAGAATTTATACCTAGAGATAGAATTAAAAAATGGATGGTTCTCTTGATGGGATTTGACCTTTGAATCATAGCACAAAAATCCATCAAAGGGCAAGTCATTGCCCACCAAATTGTAATGGCACCCATACCTAATAAAAATCACCTTTAATATAATCTCCCAAATTATAATATTATTTATATTTAAGGTCTTAATTATGATATCTCCCTTAAATATATTTTCCATAATTTCACTATTGATTTATAGGCAAATAATCAAGAAGATACCTATATCATTCCTGATATTATTAAATCCAAAGTAGTTATCGAAGAGATTCTTGAAGTCACCCCCAATTTTCATGAATACACATGGAACCCCCAAATTTATGGCACAAAATGTCTCCAAGGATAATGGGAAAGCTGTATTCTAACTAACCCTCATTTTAATATCATCCCTCTGGCATTTAGGATAATCTTTGATGTCACTAATAACAGGGCATAATATGAAGCTCTCATCTTAGGTATGAAAGTGGCACTTGACTTAGATATTCCATATATTTATGTTTTTAGTGACTCAAAATTTATCTTACACTAGGTTATTTATGATTACCAATGTAAATTTTAAAACCTTATTTCTTATCATTAAATGGCAACAACGCTCACCAAAGAGTTTGCCTATTTTACCATTGAGCTAATTCCAAGAGATCATAACTCTATCATTGATTATCTTACTCATTAAACATATATATTTAATAATAATAAATTACTTAATGATCCCTAATTTATTATTCAAATAATAAATTCACCATCTTCTATCCAACCATAGGATTTGCATATTTTTCACATTGAGGCTATCATTATTTGACAAAGCCCATGGTACAAAAACACCATCCAATTCTTTAAACATTAAATCTATCCTCCAAGCATGGATTATCATGAAAATAATATAATTAATAAAAAATATTTTAAATATTTATTATTATAAAATATTCTTTATTAATGTAATGCAAAATGTACCCTACTCCACTGTGTAATGAAAGAAGAGGTTCTTGTTGACAATTTTACCACCATTGGTCAAAGTTGCTTATGTGTAGGTTTTAAATAAGGATAAATTAATGGAATTAATAATAAATAGGTTATAAAAATAATAATACAACCCTCATATATCCAAAATCATGCTCATGAATAGCTCATAAGTCCAATTTTTGATAGAGGCTTCTTCTATTACTCTAACTAGCTAGGTGTAAGCCAGTGAAGGCAATTTTCAAATGTTCATTTCATGAACAAGAAGAATAGTTGGTTTTAATGGTATTAGGGTATATAAGGTAAAATATTACATAAATTTTACATGTATTATTTTTAGGTTATATGATAATAAATTTTTGAACAATTGTAAATAAGGAAAGGTGCTCTAAAACCCTTCTTAAGCCCTAATAGGTCGATTTTAAGAGATGTATTTGCATTTTTGAGTTATTTATTTAAAATTAAAAGTTTTGTGAGATATTATTGGAAGTAAAATACATTAATAATAATTCATAAATAAAAATTTAAACTAAAATAATGGATAAAGGTAAAGGTATAGTTTGTAGGGTTTTAAGCAAGTAAGAAAGATAGTAAAAAAACATTGTTTGAGAGGTTTAAGAGATTGTTTGAACACATACATAATTGAAATGATTAGAGGGAATATTAAATTTAATAATTAAAAATTAATTAGGTATTTATGTGTAAAAAAAATCAATAAAATAGCAAAATACAGACCTACAGGCATTCATAAATGAGATTGTGCAAGCTAAGAAACATCAAAAAGTGCTTATTTTGAGTTTTATTGAATGAAATATCTTGAAATTATAAACGGAGGTATGTTTTGATGAAATTTAATTTTTTTAAGTGTTTTAATATCTATAATATACCTTAGGATAGATAAAATGATAAAACACAAGTTTGTTCATGAAGGAAATTAAGGTTTTTCACTATTTTGCTCACAAATGGAATTGAAAATGAGTGTTTCAGAACCTTACAATGGAAAAAAATGATTTGGAAAAATTTATAATTAATTTAAATTTATTAATAAATTATAATTAAATGAAAAACAATTAAAAATAGGTTCAAATCAATGAAAAACTTCTATAAGTCACTTCGCAGGCATCAAGCATACATTTTTTATGGATTTTTGTTTGGGAGTTTAGTGAAGAGTTTTGGATATTTTAAAAATTTTAAATGTATTAAAAATTTTAACCTATAAAATTATAATATTATTAATTTTTTTTTATTCTTATAACTCATTTAGGCTCCCAAATCTAAATCAGGGGTTTTTGAGGCCTAGAGAACACAAAAGAGCAATTTTTGAAGTTGTATGTAGAATTTGGAGCTAAAAATTTATTTAAAGGTATGTGACATTATGTTGATTATTTTAAAATAATATTTAAACTCATCATATTTTAAAATCATAAAAATTAATCAATTTTTAGGTTCTTATGGTGCATTTTAGAAGCTTGCCAAAACCACAGAAGATATATATGTCCAAGAGGGACTAGTATGGAGAGTTGTGATTGTCCATTAGATAATGAAATTCACAAATGATATTTCATGGATTTTTAAGAAACATAAAAAAAAAATATCTCCCACTTATATTCCACCCTTGACGAAGAATACAATTCACATATTTAATCAATGCATTGTGCATTCAATAATCTTACATTGTCAAACACATGTGCTCTTTGCTAAGTGGATATCAAGTAGAGGTTAAGTGTTGGTTTTAAAGATGAAATAAAGGTTAATAATGAGTATAAATTCATTAAAAATATATTCTCTCTCTAATATTCCCCATTTGAGCTAAATTTATAAAAAGTCAAGCAAATAAGAAGAAGAAACATCCATGCAAGATGCAAGTCAAGAAGATCAAGTCAAAATCCAAGTTACAAGTCAAGATAAGTCAAGTAAAAATATTAAATTAAATAAAGGTAAATAAATTCAAAATTTAATATTCATGCAATATCAAAAATAGTTTAGTGCAAGATCAAGAGGAGTTAACTAAATATTTATTCAAGATTGAAGACCATTAATACATGCATGAACCTTTGACTTTTCTAACAATTCAAATAAGATTATCTCTCTAAATTATATGCCATATTCCAATGACATAAATTTAAAATCATGTATTTAATATGTAGTAATTTTCAATTTTAGGTTTGAGTTGAAGGTTGAGTTGGAGTTAGTTAAAATAAGAGTGAACTATGAGTTAACATGTTCACTCATCTAGTTTAGGGCTGTTTTGTCTCCTCTCTCTCTTATTTATTTCTATATGTATATTCATTTTTTTATAAAAATTGTTAGCTTATACTTTTATCTTAAATAAAATATGCAAAAGTTTGTATTACATCACCTTTGAATCAATAAAGAGCTTATTTTTCCTCTATTTTTACATTGTTTATGAAGTGTATGTCTCATGTTTATTGATGTTACTTAGTGAATGATTATTTTTTATATCTAAATATTTTACCTTTATTAAAAAAATTATAATTATTTAAGTTTATATAAAGTATATAATTTTGATTTCTACCTAATTTGGAAGTGAATTCAACCATTATTCATTCCTTCCAAGCTAGTATGAGTGTTTCTCTAGACCTCTATGTGAAATACTGATGCAAGAGTTATTATATGACGATGAATTGAATGTGTGAAAGTTATTTATCTTCCAAATTATGTCAAGTATATGCATAATTGAATAATTGGTGCATCACCCCAAATTTCTAGTTTTCATATTTATTTTTAGCTTGAGCATTGCTCCTTCTACCCTTTTCTTAGTCAATAAAGCACAAAATTAGAGAGCTTAGAGAGAAGTGGGTGAGTGTACCAAAGGGAACAAATACTTTATCTATATATTCTCTCAAACATAAGTTTTAGGATTTTTGCCTCCCAAGGCCAAATGCTAACCCCTATAACCAAAAACTTCTCATGATACTCTCCCAAGCTTGCACATGGTGATATCTTGCATAAGCAATGTCTTATTTAGTCTCAATTTCAACATTTTTATCATTGATTAAAGTTTTAAATTGTGTTAGATTATAATATAAATATCTTATTATTTCATTGCTATGTTAAGGTCTATTAGTGATGTTGCAATAGTCATGATGACCCTTGAGTGAGTAGGAAAGTGTTAAGGTGTCTTGTGCGGTATAATGGGTGGTTCTAAACTTATTTGATAAGTTTAAGGATCTCAAATCTACTGAATATCGATTACTAATATATGTATCATAAATGCTAAAAATATACATAGTATCTAGTACCAACAAAAATTAGTTGTGGGGCATCCCCCACTAGCAATCATAATTATCAATGGTTTACTATAAAAAAAGCTATAAATAGGTAGCATAAGAAAAATAAAAGAGTAGTATCAATAGAAATGGTGCCAAATAGATAGTTGATGAAAATAAACCAATAGTGTCAATAGAAATGGTGATAAATAGGCAATTAATGAAACACCACCAATAGTATCAATAGTTCAATGGAAATAAACACCAAAGATTAAATAGAGCCCACCCCACAAGTGATACAATCAAAGATACAGGTCTAAAACCCTACCAGAAGAAACACCTTCTTTATCATAGTCACGCTTTGAGCCAGTTGAAGCATGTCCCTCTAAAGAGCTTTTATCACTAACATCTCCCATCTGGGTATGTCCTAAGATAAACTTAGTAGGGTAGTGGTTGAATTTATCCAAAATTCCTTTCATATTATTTTATTTCACATAATTAAGGACATCTTCAATGTCCTCTAAGATGCCACCTTTAATCAACTTCTCTAGCTTACTAGATAAGGTGTTTATGTTATCATCAATCTATTTCTAGACTTCTTCTTACACTCCTTAAGTAGAAACATCTGGAAAAGGGCCCCAAGAAGAATGACATATCAATGCATTTTCATCTCTAATTTAAGAAAAGAGATTCAGGTCAAATAAAGTGAAAATTTTTATGGCCTCCCTGATAATATAACTACTATGCTCCTCATTTCAAAAATATTGAAGAGAATTCTCATTTGATACTACCCATTCACCAATGCCATTGTTGATAGACTTAGATGGGGTGATCCATTCCTTCAATGGATTATCAACTTAGTCAAAATAGGCATCCTTAATGTAATCACATTCAAACTCAAAAATCTTGACTTCTACTATCATCAAATGGCACATGACCTAGTCTGGATGTGGGCTCAGTTTAGGGTAACCTTCTAAATCAAGCAATTATTCTAATGTAACTTTGAGAAAATATATATTTAGAAACTTCTCAAGTTGGTCCTAAGGAATTTTAAGCTAGGGGAAAATATACACGGGCAAAAAATGAAGGATGACTTCAATTGTGAAGTTAGGAAGCACTCTAGCCTTACCTTGAAATACCTCCAAGTTCCTTTAATTACACAAAAACAAAATAAATTTATTAGAGAAAACAAGCCAAAATTTGTGAAAAAAATAATGGAATTTAATATTAGGACAACTATAACCAAAAGTAATGTTTAACCATCTAATTTCACACCCAAAAATAGTATACCAAGGCTTAAGACAACTTTTCTAAAGTTTATCAGCATATGAATAGGAATAGAAAATATGCTCAATAGATTAAACATCACTAAAAAAAGAGAAGAGAGGATTGAAAAGTCCATAGTTATTCAAAACAACACCAACAACCAGCTTTTTATACATTAGTAACCAATGAAAGTAAGACTTCTTAGGTTCAAGATAGGAGGACCAAATCATAGAAAACCTGAAAGACCAAGCATACAAAGGATCAAGCACATATCTAATACAATTTAGGGTGAGGTAGGGGACATTAGAAAAGGAAAGATTCTTGTAAATAATTTAAGTTGAATACTCAAGAAGAGGTTGGTCTTTTTTTCGCTTCACACTATCCCAAATCTCATCCTCATCTTTCATAAACACCACATTATTTTTCCCTTTGAAAACTATTTGGATAAAGGTGTATGTTCTTCACTAAGAATGTGGGAACTAAAATCTATCCTTGAGATCTGAACATGAAGCCCAACCCTCATGGGATTAGATATATTTAAATCTCCTCAACCCTTTAGTGTACTAGTTAACGTAGAGCCTCCCCTGGTGAAGGTCAGTGGAGTCTTATTGACACTCAAATTACACCATATAGATCTATAGCCCTAACATGAAGTCCCAAACTAGTTGAATATCTATTTTTCAACAATGAAGGGCTTGGATTTATCCCAGGTAGACCAAATGGATGCAAATATAGGAGAGCTAACAATTTTGCCTATGAAAGGCCTTAAGAGTAGATCAATAATATTTAATCCTTTCTAGTTTGGATTCCCATTTGGAAATAATATTAAATATTATGTCTAACTAGTAATTTCTAGGGCTCATTCCCAATGGATGATTTGAAAATCCATTTAACTATCAAAGTTATTCCCTGTAGTCAAATGTCTTTTAATTCTAGTCCACCAATGCTTTTGGGTTTTGTGTAAAATTGCCATGAGAATGCATGCCTTTTCTTGGTCCCTTTCCCAACCTGACCATAGGAAATATCTTATAATTATGTGGAGAATGTTTAATTGTATTTTACCAATTGTCTATTAGGAGGCATAATATATATTGTATGAAGAAAGAACTACTTAGATCCTACGTGGTAAAGATAGCAGGTGGCCTTGCCATTTACCAATTTTCTTATTTATTTTATCAAAGACCCATTCCCACATACTTTTAAATGAAGGTATTATGGAAAATGGAATCCCTAAATATCTAACCATCTCATCTGGTCCTTTGTAGTTATATCCAAATGTGGCCAACCAATCAAATGGATGGTTTTTCCACCCCAAAATGTGTGATTTATGCATTACAACTTTAGAATTAGAGGCAAATTAGTAGTTATCATTCCTCTTTGTAACCTGATCTAAATTATTATACTCCAAGGTAAAAAATAAGTCATCAATTAAAGAGTCATCATTTGGAAGCAAGATACCTTTAACTAGAGGCCCAATTTCTAAGAACCTAAAAAGGTAATGCAATGTTCTGCTACCAAAATAAAGAGTAATAGGGCAAGTGAACATCCTTGCCTTATGTAATGTTGAAGCACAAGAGAATATGCTAGTTCACTACTGAATTTAATTACTACTGAATCATATTTGAATATAACATTAACCATTCAATAGAATATATCCTAAAAACCAAGGCATGCAACATTTTCTCAATGAAAGACCACTCAATTATATCATAAGCTTTCTCAAAATCTAGTAATATCACTCCAACATCCTAGTTCAACTTTCTTGCCTTATATACACCTTCTTAGTTGATGATTATATTATCCAAAATCTATCTCCCTTCAACAAATATATTCTGTGTCTTTGAGATGATAAAGGGTAGATGCAAAGATAGTCTCTTTGTAAGGATTTTTGCTAGAATATTATAGGATACGTTAATGAGGGTAATTGGTCTCCAATTCTCAACTAAAGATAGGCTGCCATCATTTGAGATAAAATTAATCACCCCTCTATTGATTTCTATTCCAAGTGTTCCAAAATTGATGGCCTCATTGAAAACCTCCAAGCAGTCCTTGGCAATCCATTCTTTATTGATTTTTTAGAATTCCATGGGAAATTTATCCATCCCAAGTGCCTTATCATCTTTTAATAAATAAATGGTATTTATGATTTAATCAAATGAGATGATATCCTCCAAAAAAGTGGTTTGAGTCTACAAAACCTTCTTAGGAATGCATGCCTCACATAAGGCTCTATTATATTCAATACAATCACTAGATCCATTAGAGCAAAAAATATTAGAATAGAACTCAAAGAAGGTTCCTTTTATACTCATAACATCCTGCACATTCTACCCATTGAATTTAATTTATTTAATCTTGTTTTTTTTATTCTTAATTTTCAAAAACTTGAAAAATAATTTGGACCCGCTATCTTTGAGATTAATCCAAGTTAGCCTAGAGTAGATATGTGCCCCTCTAGCAATGTACTATTGTGACTGATGAGCTTGGTACTTTAAAATGTTAAGCTCTTCAAGAAGATCCCAATTGGTTGGGTCAAGAAGTAATAATACTTATACTTATATGAGATTCTCTTGAGTAACCCTTTCAAACTTTCTATGTTTTCTATCTTTGATCTGTCCATATGTCCTTGCAAAGTTGTTGGTAGTCTTCATACTGGGATTCCAACAGTCAATTTTAGAATTGGAGTTACAAGCCAATTTGAAAATATTCCAAGAATCTTGAAAACATTTTAAAAATTCCCTATATATTACATGAATATTAAATGCATTAGTTTTAGGTTATATGGGTTTAAATTTATGAACAATTGTAAATAAGGAAAGGTTCTCTAAAACCCTTCTTAAGCCCTAATAACTCAATTTTAAGAGATGTAATTGCATTTTTGAGTTATTTATTGAAAATGAAAAGTTTTTTGAGATATTAGGGGGAATAAATTACCTTAATAATCCTTCCTCAATATAAATTTAAAGGCAAATAATGGAGAAAGGTAAAGGTACAGTTTCTAGGGTTTTAAGCAAGTAAGAAAGATAGTTAAAAAAAGCATTTTTTGAGAGGTTTAAGAGATTATTTGAACATATAAAATGATTGTAATTATTATATGAAATATTAAATTTCATAAATAAAAATTAATTAGGTATTTATTCCTAATAAAACTTAATAAAATGACAAAACTCAGACCTATAAGTATTCATAAATGAGATTGTGCAAGTTAGGAAACATTAAAAAGTGCATATTTTGAGTTTTATTGAGTGAAATATCTTGAAATTATACATAGAGGTATTTTTAATTTAATTTAATGTTTTTAAGTGTTTTAATATCTGTAATATATGTTAGGATAGAGAAAATGATGAAACACAAGTCTGTTCATGAAGGAAATCAAGGTTTTTCACTATTTTGCTCACAAATGGAATTGAAAATGAGTGTTTCAGAACCTTACAATGGAAAAATATGATTTGGAAATATTTATAATTCATTTAAAGGTATTAATACATTCTAATTAAATTAAAACCAATCAAAAATAAGTTTAGATCAATGAAACACTTCTCTAGGTCGCCCTGTAGGTAGCAAGCATACACTTTTTTGTGAATTTTTGTTTGGGAGTTTGGTGAAGAGTTTTGGATATTTTGAAAAAATTAAAAGTATTAAAAATTTGAACCTATAAAATTAGAATATTATGATTTTTTTATGCCTATAACTCATTTTATACTCCCAAATCCAAATCAGGGTTTCTTAAGGCCTAGAGAACACAAAAGAGCAATTTTTGAAGTTGTATGTAGAATTTGTAGCTAAAAATTTATTTGAAGGTATGTGAAACTATGGTGATTATTTTAAAATACTATTTACACTCCTTTTATATTCAAATAATATAAATTAATCAATTTTTAGGTTCTCATCATGCATTCTAGAAGCTTACCAAAACCACAGAAGATAGATTTGTCCAAGAGAGACCAGTATGGAGAGTGTGATTATCCATTATATAATGAAATTTTAGAAAGGATATTTCATGTATTATTAATAAAAATAAACATACAATATATCCCACTTCTATGCCACCCTTGAGGAATAAGACAATTCACAATTTTAATCTATGTATTGTGCATTTAATAATCTTGCATAGTCAAACACATGTGCTCTTTGCTAAGTGGATATCAAGTAGAGGTTAAGTGTTGGTTTTAAATATGAAATAAATGTTAATAATTAGTATAAATTCATGAAAAATATCTTATCTCTCTAATATTCCCCATTTGAGCTAAATTTATAAAAATTCAAGCAAACAAGAAGAAGAAGCATGTATGCTAGATGCAAGTCAAGAAGATCAAGTCAAAATCCAAATTACAAGTCAAGATAAGTCAAGTAAAACTCTTACATGAAATTAATGTAACTAAATTAAAAATTTAAGATTCATTAAATATAAAAAAGAGTTCAATGCAAGATCAAGAGGAGTTCACTAAAGATCTCTTCAAGATTGAAGACCATCAATACATGCATGAACCTTTGACTTTTTAACAATTCAAACAAGCTTATCTCTATAAATTCTATGCCATATTCCAAAGAGATAAATTTAAAATCGCATATTTAATATTTAATAATTTGTAAGTTTGGGTTTGAGTTGAAGGTTGAGTTGGAGTTTAGTTAAAAGAAGAGTGAACTATGAGTTAACATGTTGACTCATCTAGTTTAGGGTTGCTTTGTCTCCTCTTTTTCTCTTCTTTATTTATATATTTATATTAAATTTTGAATGGATATTATTATATTATGGTTTTATCTTAAAAAATCTTAAAAAAACTGTACTACTCTACCTTTGATGTAATAAAGAGCTGATTTTTCCTCTATTTTTAGGTTATTCATGAAGTGTGTGTCTCATGTTCATTGATGTTACTTAGTGAATGATTATTTTTCCCATGTTTATATCTAAAATTTTCAAATTTATTAAAAAATATATAATTATTGAAGGTCATATAAAGTATATAATTCTGATTTATACCTAATTTGGAAATGAATTCAACCATTGATCATTCCTTCCAAGCTAGTGTGAGTGTTTCTCTAGATCTCTGTGTGAAATACTGATGTAAGAGTCATTGTATGAAGATGAAGTGAGTGTCTGAAAGCTATTTATATTCTAAATTGTGTCAAGTATCTACATAATTAAATTTTACATTGGTACATGACCCCAAATTTCTAGTTTTCATATTTATTTTCAGCTTGAGCATTGATCCTTCTACCCTTTTCCTAGTCAATAAAGAATAAAATTAGAGAGTTTAGAGAGAAGTGGGTGAGTGTACCAAAGGGAACCAAACCTTCATCTATACATTATATCCAATATAATTTTTGTAATTTTTGCTTCCCAAGGCCAAATCCCAAACCCTAAAACCAAAAGCTTCCCATGACACCCTCCCAAGCCTGCACATGGTGATCTCCTACATAAGTGATGTCTTATTTAGTCTCAATTTCAACATTGTTATCACTGATTAAGGTTTCATATTGTGTTATAGTATAATAAAAATATATTCGTATGTCATAACTATGTTAAGGTCTATTGGTGATATGGTAGTAGTCATAATGACCTTTGAGTGAGAAATAAAATGTCAAGGTGTCTTGTGAGGTATAATGAGTGGTTCTAAACTTATTTGATAAGTTTAAGGATCTTTTGACAATATTAAGGTAATTTGACAAGTTTGAGGTTATTATTTCTTATGGTATATGGGCCTTTTTCAATCTATTACTTATGAGAGGTGATTTATAAGCAATGTGAGGGGTGTCTAAACCTTGGTCAAAGTCATGGTATAAAGGTCCAATAGTGTTTCTAATGTCATTATTTATGGTCTGGTCATTCAAGCAATTTCAAGCTTTCATACCCCCCCTAAAGTCATCAATAACCATTCACACACCTAATATGAGTATATTTTAATTGAAATTACTTGAAAATATGATAATTTAAGTATTTAGTTGTTTAATAAATGTCTTAAAAGAGTCCCATAGTCATGATTAGGCATTTTCACATCATAAAGAGCCACTTTAAGGGTAAAACTCACCTCCCACTGGCTAAATAGATCCTAAACATAGGAAAAATGTGTCTCTCCAAATTAACCACCATGCCACTTATTTTTAATTGTCATTTAACTCATGTGTTCCCTCCCTTCATCCTTTAATGGCATCCTAAAGTCAAAAATTTGAAGATATGTACAAAAATAAGGTTTTAAGGTATTTTTTATAGGTTGTATATACTTGTAAAGTTAATCCATAAAAAAGGGAGTTATAGGTTTTATTTGGGTTAATATTGGGTGTCTTTGTGAAGTTTCATGGCTTGAGGATTCAAAACAACCTCAAAACTAACCCTTGTACTCCATTGAGCTCCTTTGCATCCCATAATAACCTTCTAAGTTTGTAGATGGTACGAACATGAGAGAAAAGATGAAGGTTTTAAATTTTGGGAAGAGGAGGGGAACCTATATAGATTCCATTTTTGGTAATTTGTTCTCAAATTGACTCCTCCCCCTTTATGAACAATCACTATCAAGGTAGGGTACTCACAATGTCTTCTCCATTTAGGTAGGGTACCAGTTTTCTATGTTTTTTCCTTTATTGAGCATGGTGAAAAAAATGGAAGGTTATAGAGATTTTAAGGAATATACACCACCTTCCCATGCCATTATCCAACCTAATATCACACATGTGAGCCCAAGGAGATAATAAATCCTAATTATAAGTAGTTTATAGGGTGATAACTATGTTTTCTTGATGCCTTGAGGGCCCCATGGTTAAAGGTATATTGGTGAAGCTTCAATAACTTCCACACATCCTATTGAGGTTATAAAATTTTCCCTTACTACTTTCATGATCCAAAACCTCCATATCATGATGTTGGCCTATAATCTTGATCAAACACATAATAAATAGGTAGAATATAGAGGTCTAAGTCTTACATAGGAATCATGTGGTCATATTGAAAGTTACCATATCAATATAAGATGATAAAGATATTCACCTAAATTCCATGGATTTTTTTAGTGCATGAATCATATATGAAGAGGATAAGACCCAAGATCTATTAGTGGCAAATTTTAAGATTATTTTGTTTACCCATATGTCTACAAACCTATAAGTGGATGTTATTGACTTATAAAAACCCATTTCATATTTTACAAAGGTTTGAAAAGACATAATTGATGTCTCCTAGTATTAACTTATCCCTAAGTATAAACACAGTGTCATAATGAGGATCATATGTGCGTGAATGGTCCCCAAACCCAAAGTAAGATAGTTAAAAATCCTAAACTAACTCAATGAGAATGCCTAAGGTCTACCTTCTAGGAAATGATAATTATTTCAAAATGGGATGGTTAGGAGGGAACATGAAAAATTTGAGGGAAGCTTTAAGGAGTTAAAAGTAATGGTATAGAAGCATCAACACACTACATTCATCCAAGGGAGTAATGAGACAAAGTTTATCCCTCAAAATGATCATACTCACAGTCATGATAGGCTTAAAATCACCTTTAAGCAGAGTGAGGGTTCAAGAATTAAACCTTGTAAAAAGAATGAAGATAAATGATAAAAGTGGATCATCTAGATTATTTCCTAAAACAAGCTTATGTAGATCAGTTGAGGGTGTATACAGACTTGGAGGTTACTTTAAGTTGGAAACATTTGAGAGAGAAGAGAGGTTAGAAAGTGGACAAGTGTTATAAGTGATGATACCCCCAAGTTGGTAAAGCAAAAAATCACCTAGTAAGTCTAAATAGGACTAAAATTGATACACATAGGCCTATGCAAGTAGGCATAGGGAAAAAAGGCAAGTCAGTAAGAAGTGTGGTCTAGTGGGAGTTTCCAAAGTGTCTATACTAGTGGAGGAACTCCTTTGAATTATGGTTCTAATAGGTTAGTGATTGAAGGCACCAAGAAGGGGTTTTTTGTTTCACTAAATTTTTTATTTATTTCTCAAAAAATAAAGTTCTAAAACTTTAAATAAGGGTGAGGTTAATATAACCTATATTTGGTTTATGCTCCATGATCCAGATGGTTGTAGATACTCCTCTTTGGCTTGGGAGGAATGACTTGTAGATAAGAAATCACTAAATAAATGGTTGATTAGTGAGATATCATGGTGGATTGCCTATAAATATGGACATAAGAAGAAAAATCTTCATGGGAGGCTATCCACACTTTTAAACTATCAAGTTTTGAAAATGAAAGATGATTTGCTTGCATAAATAATAGAAGATACTAAAATCAAATACAAGAAGTGATTAAAAAGAAATGAATTCAACTAATCATATAAATAAATGGATGAATATTAATTGTAAGTGAATCATACATGGTTCAAAAAATAGGTTGATGTTCTATGATCAAGTAATAAGTTAGAAAGTGGGATTTGATTGGGATTTGATAGGTGTAATTAGCTTGCTATCAGAATGTCACATAGTGACCATCAGTAGTTGGGTGAACCATTGATGGTTGGGTAACCATCAAAGGTTGGATGAATATTCATGGTTAGGGGTAGACCATCAATAGTTAAGTGATTAACAATGGTTACTATTATATTTGGCTTCGGTAAGGGTAGGTCTAGTCTAGAAGGTGGTTGAGTGATTATGAGAGGTAGGTTTAGGCTAGAGGTTAGCTGTGAGATAAAAAAAATAACTATTGGGCCTCCTTTTGTACCATTATTTAGACTATGCCACTTTTCACATATTGATATAAGGTAATCCTTAGAGTGGTTTCTCCTTTTTATACCTTTTGGAACCAACTGATAAAACTCTCATGGATCTTGTGCCAGTTGGTAAGTAGTCATGTGGTGCCAACTTCCAAAGGACATCTCTACAAGGAATTATACATGGTGAATTGAGGAGTAAAAAGTGTTATAGTATTAGATTAGGTGGGGAAAGTGACCCCTAATGTTAACTCATCATTTGGCATGTGCTTATCTAACCTAGGTAGCATAGTGGAGTCAATGGGATAACAACCCTATGTGACAGCTCACTTCTTGGCATGCACCCTTTTGACTTGGAATAAGATGCCCCTTTTACTATAAAAGGAGGCTTGTTTTGAATAGAAGATAGAGGAAACCAAGGTAGTGAAGATTTAGCAACATAAAGAGTGAACCATTAGTATTTATTATTTTACATATGATAGTTTAGACATCTAAATGTATAGTCCAAGCTTGCTTGTGAGCTGCTAGGCATAATTAATATTAAGAAATAACATAGACTCTATTTTATACTTGAACACTATATAATGAATGGTGAAGAAATGAAGAATATGGTTGAAGAGATGATGTGTTGACTTTTGCTTATTTCTATAGAAAGTTATGTTTATAAGTTAGTTTCATTTGAGTAATATGGTAGCTATTAATTTGAATATATTATGAAATAGAGGTTCATATTTGGTTGTTAATGGCATCATTTTTCCATATAAAAACGTTGACTCACCTATAAAGTCACTTAGTGGTAGAATCAGGATGCACCAAGGCTCAAAGACCCATACCTAGAGTGCTACCTTGAGGATGATTAGTTGACTCTAAGCCATCCTTATGATTTTATTAAATAATTGAATGGCCCTATATTAGCTATTCTCATAGATACACCATCAATACCTCAACCTAACTAGTTATGAAATTGCACATTAAGACTTATGCCCTTGAAAAGGTTTATACCTTATGAACTACCCTTAGATAGCCTAGTGCTGGTAGGCCACCTAAACCTATATTTACCATGGCTAAGTCCTTTAAAACCTCAAATTAGACCATGTTGCAACTATCCCAACACAAGCCTGGTCCCTTCACTATTATGCTTCGGGTGAGTGCACAAGGCTTGTGTCTTATGTGAAACTGATGCAAACATAATAGATTATTAAATGTTGTTTGTCAAACCTTATTATGATTTTGGTTAGCTCCACCAAGTCTATAATCAATTTGGTTTGATATTTAAGTGCATGACTAAGTGCAAAATCCAACCTAGTGAACTTTTCTATAACATTTTGGTTTCATTGCCAAGATATGTGCTGAATTTAATTGCTATGATGGTGAAATAGAGTGATGCTCCAACTATCACTCAATAACATCAAGTTTTGGCTAGATAAAGTGGAAGATAGTTTCACATAGAAGTATCCTACATGTAAAGGATATGATCTAAGAAAATAGGTGTAAGCCAATCTGTATGATGCTTTGTATGAGGTATTCTTTTGTAAGCTACTTAAGAATGTGTATTGATGGTTGGTTGCCTAAATTACTACTAGAAGATGAAGCTATGGATAGTGCTTCAAGTGGACATAGAGCACTTAGAGAGGTTGGAGAGCTTGCATGAATATTGGACACATGTTCTAGACAAGTGGTGGAGTGGTACGCTAAACAACTATGTGTTGGAGTTTATAGTGTCAACCTTCTCATTCCTTGAAAAAGTAGAGTATGAGTTTTTTATGAGCTAAAGGGAATATTTATTAGAGGATTGATCATCAAATTGAAGAAACTCCTAGTGAATTATGGTATAAAAACCATGAAAATAGAAGGCTAAAATCCTTGCACATATGAACAAACATAAAAGGTGAGAAGGGGAAGTGTAGGTAAGGTGCAATGGAAGAATAACAACAACCTAAAATTCAAGAGCTCTAGAGGCTAAACTATAATAAGTGAAGGCATAGGATGATGAAATATTTAGAACCTAGAAGTGTTGAGAGGACTTATAGTGAGTGGGAAGGGTATGGGGAAGGATCCCTTGAATTATAGAAACACAAAGAAGGAGAGGAAGAAGCAAGAGATTAGAATCCATAGTTTGGTGTAAGATGTAGTGGGTTCCTATAAGATGTGGTGCTTGAGAATATGTTAGAAGCACCTATCCCCTTTGAACCTAAATCATAAGCTCATACGCTAGATTCTCTACTAGAAAACAAAAGAATGGTAACTAAACCTATTATCAACATAGAATTTGATAGGGTCCAAAATTTGGATTATGAATTTGTAATTAAGCAATTAATTATTTATAAAGAATTGATTAATAGTACAAAAAATATAGCAAGTGCTAAACTAAGATCCTTGAACATAGGCACATGAATTCCTATGCAAAGAATGCTAGCTACACCGATTGGGTAATATCCTACAAGAAGTGGCCCAACACCACTAGTGAGTGGTACTACACCAAAAAGTTCAATAGCATAACTTACTTCATCAAGGTCAATTCTTAACCCTACAAGTGGAGGTATTATATGACCACCTCCAAGATATATGCAAGGGGGATAAGCACCTCAGAACCTAGTTCCATCCCCTCAACAGATCTACTATGAGATGGTGATGCACTTGATAGAGTATCATAGAGTTAAAAATTCTATAGAGCATGTGCTAAAGTGTGAATTTCAATGGTGCATTCAAGTCATCACTCATCATGAGTAAAAGGTAACCCAATTCATGACCACCTTTTTGGATCATGCCCATACCTAGTATCATAAATTTGATCCAAACTAGGCTATGATTAAGTACAATATGTTAAAGGAAGCCTTCTTGAAAGAGTTTAATATCCTTAAGTTTGAGCAATAGAGAATCATGGTGCTCAAGGAGATCATCCAAGGATTATCTAAGAGCATGCACCTATATGATGGATGTTTAAAAATCTTCTCTCAATACTTTTGTATGACATCCACCCCTTCCAACACATATAATGGTTTGTTGGAGGCCTATTAGTACCTTTCAAACAAGTGATATCTATGAAAACCTTCATATATCCCACAAAGTGCTTGAAGTCACACTATATACCAAGATAATATGCAACATGAATATAGGGGTGAGCTCATTCATATAGGTTCAAATTGCATCAATGGTCTCCTAACTTAGAAACTAATCACTAGTTCGGTGTATGACACTCATAGTGGGTTGTGGTGTATTGATTGTGATATGGAGGGGCATAACAAGAATAAATTCCTATGAATAAATGTTCATGCCCTCCTCAGCTATGAAGTTTGTCATGGGCTGTATGACTCTCAAAATTATCCCTTATTATAGTGTGCTAGCAAAGTAAACACCATCATATACTAAAAAATGTGTGATGTTTATATACATTTAATAGTAGATTATAAAGTCATTGATGAGATGCATCAAAACATGGAAAGAGGCCCAAGGTAGGGAATAATGTTAGGTAATGGTTAGGTGGGTCAAGGCAATAAAGGCTATGGCTAGAATAATATGGGCTATGGTAACTAGTGAGGTGTGCATGGGTGAGGAAGTTGATGTGGTAGAAGAAAATTCCCACCAAAATCATGCTAGAAGTGTGGGTTGATTGAGTATTATCAGTGCGACTACACCATGCACCCAACATATGGGTAATGACAAGGACCATATTTGGTCAAAGAATACATAGACCTATACAAAAAGATAACTTAAGGTCAACCTGATGTAGATAAAGGTGCCATAATGGTTAGGTGCATATCTAGTGTTGACCATTTTTTGCCCAACAGGCCAAAAATTGGTCCCCTTCTATCCCTAATGTTCTAGGCCATTTCTTTTTTTGAGTTTGCACAAGTCTAGGAATTTATACGGACTCGACAGGACTAAATCTATGGACTCTATAGGTCTAAATCTATGGACTCTATAGGTCTAAATCTACAGACTCTGTAGGTCTAAATCTACAGACTATGTAGGTCTAAATCTATGGACTCTATAGGTCTAAATCTATGGACTCTACAAATCTCAAATTTCTATGAACTCAAAAATGAGGTTTCTATGGACTTTGCAGGTCTATTTCTATGAACTTCATAAGGACTTCTACAAACTCTACAGGTTAGTCTTTTGGTGCATGAAGAATCAGTTCAGAGAGAGCTGGGTTTTACAAGGCTTCTTTGGGCTCTTGTCTGAATAATTTCACAAGGAAGGTTGGTAGTGTTGAACCATTGAACCATTAAACTAGTTTAATGCCTTGGTTCAATTGGTAGGTTTAATGCCTTGGTTCAATCAGTAGGCTCAATGCCTTGGTTCAATCAGCTTAGTTCAATCAATCAATTCATCAGCAAGTTCATGAGCTTGGTTCAACGTTTCAGGTTCAATGTGTTGGTTCAATCACTTGGTTTAATCAGTGGGTTCAACACCTTGGTTAAATTAGTGGGTTCATCATTTGGCTCAAACACTCAATTCATCAGATAGTTCAATGAGCTTAGTTCAAAGGCTCGATGCATAGTGCTAACCATTTAACCATTTTTGGTTTGATGGGTCAGTTCAATGGCTTGGTTCAAAGGAGCATCCCAAAGCTGAAGGGTAGGTGCCCTTGTAGAGGGTAGTTTTGGTCTAAAAGCCCTTGCAAAGGGCAGGGAGCATTTCAAAGGTAGTCGAAGGGGTTCAAAAGTGTGCAGAAAATCTTAAGGATGAATTCTTTCAAACTTTTTGTCCAAAGGAACTCCTTTAGACAAAAAGTCTGAAGGAATTCAGAGAAGACCGTGAGCAAGAAGCTTGAAGGAAAAGAACTTTAGGTGAAAGGACACAAAGACCAGGACAATTCTTGTGGAATTTTTGTCCATAGGAAAAGCTTGAAACAAAAACCTGTGGAAAAAGCCCACAAAAAAGGCCTAACGGATTTCACCAAGGATGGTGACGTCCCAAAAGCCATCAATTTTAAGGAGATAGACTAGCCATTGGGTATTGAACTTCAAGGTGATGACTATGTGAACATCAATTTTAAGATAGTGAAATAGCCATTTGATTTTGAATTGCCTGGGCACCAACCATGAAAAGAGAGCCCAAGGAATGCAATGACCCACTAGAAGATCACCCTTGAGGGCTGAAGGAGTAGAAAGAGACAAAACTAGGATGAGACAAGGTGTAAAAAGAGACAAAGTAGTTCAAGTGTCAAAGAAGAGGTGAGTTATTATGAGATGAGTGGCACAACTTGTTTCCTTTGGCTAGCATTTATGAGGGGACAAACCATAGTTTGTTTGCAAAAAACATGCACGACCATGTTTTTACATTAATATGGAATGCCAAAGTCAAAGCAGGAGTTGAAAATCAAATGGTTTCCTCTTCCCAAGGTTTAGAATGCACATGGGCCACTTGAAAAAAGAAGCACCAAGTTCTCTTCCTCTTTCTATATATTGAAAAAGTTCTCATTTGAGAAGGATGGACCCTCTTAGCCTTAAGGTAAAACTCTACCCAAAACCTCTCGGGCTTGTAAGATAGAGCTCTACCAAATTTTACCTTTAATCAAGACTTAGCATTTTTTACCTCTATCTGGACTTGCACTTTAAAGTATATGTCTATTTTCTTCTTTTGTGTTAAGTCATTGCATTTTCATCCTTTTCATAGACCAATTACAGCATGTCTAGTGCATTGTCAATTCTCCTTTTTGCAGGTCTACCAGAAGTGTCTACAGGAAGAATATAGGTGCCTGTGAGTAGGCTGTCAAAGTGTGTCTCAGAACACCTTTGCTAGTTCCTTCCTCCTTGTATCTTTATGGACCCTTGACTCACTGAAATAGAAGAGTTTCCCATGTTAGATGAAGTGTATGGGCATTTCTTCCTAGTGAAAAGTGTATGTTCAGGCTGGGTGGGTCAACTTTTCTAGTGTATCACCTTTTCATTTTTTAGACTTAGGTTCTATTTTTAGCATCTCTCTCTCCCTTTTCATCCCCCACTTTTTTTCATTTTATTTGTTAGCATTAGGAGAAACTAGGGCCTAAAAGATACATTAGAAGGAGCTAGCCCTCATCTAGAGACTCTCCCCTCTAGCTTTGCCAGTCCCATAGGTGAGAGGGGAGTTTCCATTGTTACGTGTGGAAAGGCAGGAGCTTGACCTCTTACCCCTGGGTGCAATATACTACATCAATAATTTTTGGCATGCCCGATGGGACCGACTAAGACAAGTTGTTTCCAAAGATTTGAAGAATTTTTGGTGTGTTCTTCAACTGACTAGCGTTTGGAGGCTTTTGCATCAACACCAATGGTGACTCTGAGTTAAATCAAATGGTTAAGCAGTTCTAGTACCATACCATCAAGAGACAATATTTTGGTATGTATAATCCCATTGTTTAGAGCCATGGACCCTATTTTCCTTGGCCAGCATGGCTTTGATCATTATCAACTTTATGCCCAATATTCTCAATGTGTCACTTCTCCCACTCAACCCAGTCTCTTTGCCAATCAACCCATTTCCACCTTCAAACGAGCATTGCTGGGATATAAAAGTATGTAATAGATCTTGACACCAAAAGGGGATGTGGCCAATAAGTTCTTGATCATGTCATCCATGAAGTGAGAAATGCACTAGATTAGGTTAAGAGTGAATGGACTCCTATTGAAAGAGCCAACTGGTGAAGGCTTACAAGTGAGATGATGGATGTGAGTGGTATGATTGCAACTTTGGAAGAGCACTTAAGTATTTATGATAGGCAGCCTTACCAAGTATATCAACTTGCAGACTCGCTACCCCAAGTATCATATCAGTCATACACAGCCCCTGCTTATGAGCCAAGTCAAGCCTGTCAAAGTCCTCTCCCCAATCATGTTGAGGAGAGTTTCAAAAAAATAAGTCTTGTGTTTTAGGCTAATCTTGATAAACATATTGAATTGGAAAATCTTTAGATGCAACATTCCATTTTGGCAGCAAGGGAAGTGGAATCTAAACCCTCACTACCCTCTCACATTGTGGCCCCATCACCCCAAAAAGAGATGCCTAGTCTAAATGTCCTGAACTGGAATAAAGTGGTTGAGTCATGGAATAACAAGGAGGAGAAAGACATTGTCCAAGAGTGTGAGGTAAAAAATGAGGTTAGTCATTTTCAAGTCCCTCCCACCCTTCCTCAAGAAGCTTCTTGCATTTCATGGCAACCTTCATGCACTCCCCATCTCTATAATGATTCCTACAAGCTCTAAGAGGTGAAAAATGAGGATAATCTGACTAAGCAGATTGAAGAATTGGAAGCTAAGATGAGACTGCTTGGAAAAAAGGAGATGGAGTTTTTAGACCTTGTAGGGGAGATTGTGCCGATAGATACCCCTCCTACCAACCCTCAAGCTGATTCTAATATTGATGAAGTGTTGGTAAAGTGGAGGGACAAAAATCAAGAATTTTTGGCCCAAAGTCTACCCCCTCCTATTTTGGATAAAACTCCTTATGTGCCGAATCCTTTCTATCAGATGACACTTTCTCATTCTAACTCATCCAATGCATCAATTGATTCTTCCTCTAATCTTGTATGCCTAGCTTTTCAGCATGCCTCTTTTCAGATAGCTCTTCTTGTACATGAGCAGACCTTCCCAAATATTCACCAACCTCCTCAAGTCTTTTAACATGATCTCCAAATTCCAAGCTGGAAGAAGGAACATCATGAACCAGCTCAGAACCTTGAAGAGGATAAATTTGATGCCTGTTCATAGGAGTAAAGTTCCAATCCCAAGGTCATGAGTTGGAAGAAAACAATGGAATCTTGGGGAAAAAAGGAAGAGGAGGAGAAGGGTTTTGTTCTAACCCTTGAAGGAGATGAGGCTACTCCTACTCCCGATGATGATTGTGACCTCTAGGAAAGGTTTTTATAGGAAGATATAGATAGGCAGATTGTAGAGTTGGAGTCCAGATCAAATTTCCTTTATGAATGTGTGATGGATGTTTCAGACCAAATAGCAGATTTTATGTCTGAACACACTCCATCCACACACCTCCAAGAAAGCTATTAGGCCACACTTGATATAGATGAAGTGTTGACCAAATGGAAAGAAGAGAATCATTTGATTCTAGCTCAAGGACTACCTCCTCTTCCACATGAGTTCATCCATCAGCATTCCAATTTCCCCATTCTTGAGGAGGAGCTTGTCTTAAAGGAAGCAAGTGAAGAGGAGTATGCTTAGTTTATGACTAACCAAGGAGACTTCATGAGTATAGATGAGGAGGATGTCACCTTAGGTGGCATGGAGGAGCATGGAAAATCTCCTATTCATGTTTTGAATGATTCATTTGAAGTCATTGGGGCAGGATGCACTATTCTTCAAAGAGGCTATGAGCTAGATAAATGTGTAGAAGGCAGCATTGGGACTCAAATATGTATGCAAGGGGGCTACAAACTTTCAGATTTATCCTTCAAGAGGTTGGTGAATTTGAAGATACTTTCTTTGAAACCATCAAGGAGGATGGTTATACCATGGAACTCGAGCATGAGGTAGAATAGAACAAGCCAGTAAATGATGTATATCAAGGGGCTTATGGTGATGAGCCAACAACGATTAATTTATTGATGAGATACACTAGCATGAAGAACTAACAAGAGGAAATCTTCCAAGAACAAATAGAGTACGTATATGTTAGAAGCATGTTTGAATCTCCACTTGGATATAAGACAACCTAGGTGGCAGGCAAGAGGAGCGGGTCACCAACTCTCCATTTCATTCAGCCACTTGTTTGGCACTATAAGTTTCCTTGCCAAGAAGGAGACTTAAGAAGTTTTCCCTTTGATCCAAGAGGGAAGTAGATGTACCTGATTAATTGTATATAGTAGTTATTTTTAGTTTCTTTCCCTACTTTCCCTAAGTGTAGTTTGCACAAGTAGTGTTTTAGCCTTGTGTATGTTTTTTCCTTTGTGTGTGGGGTAAAAGATTCATGTTTGATTCTTGGATCTTTGGGGATATTTCTAACTTTATTCAAAGCTACATTCTGACTCCATGCCCAATGGACTACAATGCAACTGGTCTCTAAGCATAGCAGGCATTGTTCCCCTATGAGTCACCAATTTGTTGACCATTTTTCACCCAACAGGCCAAAAATTGGTCCCCTTCTATCCCTGATATTCTAAGCCATTTATTTTTTTGAGTTTGCACAAGTCCAAGAATTTCTATGGACTCTATAGGTCTAAATCTATGGACTCTGCAAGTCTAAATCTATGGACTCTATAGGTCTAAATCTACAGACTCTATAGGTCTAAACTATGGACTCTACAGGTCTAAATCTATGGACTCTGTAGGTCTAAATCTACAAACTCTACAGAACTCAAATTTCTATGGACTCAATAATGAGGTTTCTATAGACTTTGCAGGTCTATTTCTATGGACTTCATAGGGACTTCTATGAACTCTATAGGTTAGTATTTTGGCGCATGAAGAATCAGTTCAGAGAGTGCTAGGTTTTACAAGGCTTCTTTAGGCTCTTATCTAAAGAATTTCACAAGGAAGGTTGGCAGTGTTAAACCATTGAACCATTGAACTAGTTCAATGCCTTGGTTCAATTAGTAGGTTCAATGCCTTGGTTCAATTATCAAGTTCAATGCCTTGGTTCAATCGGCTTACTTCAATCAATCAGTTCATCAACAAGTTCATCAACTTGGTTCAATGCTTCAATTTCAATGCATTGGTTCAATGCCTTGGTTCAATCACTTGGTTTAATTGGTGGGTTCAATGCCTTGGTTCAATCGGCAGGTTCATCATTTGGTTTAAACACTCAGTTCATTAGACAGTTCAATGAGCTTGGTTTAAATGCTCAGTGCACAATGTTGAACTGTTGAACCGTTGAACCATTTTTGGTTCAATGGGTCAGCTCAATGGCTTGGTTCAAAGGAGCATCCCAAAGCTGAAGGGTAGGTTCCCTTGCAGAGGGCATTTTTGGTCCAAAAGCCCTTACAGAGGGTAAGGAGAATTTCAAAGGCAACCGAAGGGGTTCAAAAGTGTGCAAAAAATCTTAAGGATGAATTCTTTCATAATTTTTATCTGAAGGAATTCCTTTGGACAAAAAGTCTGAAGGAATTTAGAGAAGACCGTGAGCAAGAATCTTGAAGGAAAAGAACTTTAGGTGAAAGGACATAAAGATCGAGATAATTGTTATGGACTTTTTATTCACAGGAAAAGCTTGAAGCAAAAACCCATGGAAAAAGCCCATATAAAAGACCCAATGGATATTGCCAAGGAAGGTGACATCCTGGAAGCCATCAATTTTAAAGAGACAAACTAGCCATTGGGTATTCAACTTCAAGGTGAGGACTGCACAAATGTCAATTTTAAGATAGTGAAATAGCTATTTGCTTTTGAATTGCTTGGGTGCCAACCATGAAAAGAGAGCCCGAAGAATGCATTGACCCACCAAAAGATCATCCTCAAGGGCTGAAGGAGCATAAAGAGACAAAACCAGGATGAGACAAGGTGTAGAAAGAGACAAAGTAGTTCAAGTGGAAAAGAGGAGGTGAGTTATTGCTAGATGAGTGGCGTGGCCTATTTCTTTTGATTAGCATTTATGAAGGGACAAACTATAGTCTATTTTCAAAAAAGAAGTGCAGCCATGTTTTTACATTAATATGGAATGCCAAAGTCAAAGCAAGAGATGACAACTAGATAGTTTCCTCTTCCCAAGGTTCAAAATGCACATGGGCCACTTGAAAAAAGAAGCACCAAGTTCTCTTCCTCTTTCTATATATTGAAAAAGTTCTCATTTGAGAAAGATGGACCCTCTTATCCTTAAGGTAAAACTCTGCCCAAAACATCTCGAGCTTTTAAGGTAGAGCTCTACCAGATTTTACCTTTAGTCAGGATTTAGAATTTTTTACCTCTATCTAGACTTGCACTTTAAAGTATATGTCTATTTTCTTCTTTTGTGTTAAGTTATTGTCTTTCATGCTTTTCATAGACTAATTACAACATTTCCAGTGCATTGTGAAGTCTCCTTTCTATAGGTCTACCATAAGTGTCTACATGAAGAATATAGGTGCCTGTGAATAGGCTATCAAAGTGTGTCTCAGAACACCTTTGCTAGTTCCTTCCTCCCTGTATCTCTACAGACCCCTAACTCACTGAAACATAAGAGTTTCCCATGTCAGATGAAGTGTATGGACATTTCTTCTTGGTGAAAAGTGTATGTTCAGGCTGGGTGGGTCAATTTTTCTAGTGTATCACCTTTTCATTTTTTAAACTTAGGTTCTATTTTTAGCATCTCTCTCTCCCTTTTCATCCCCCCCTTTTTGCATTTTATTTTTTAGCAGTAGGAGAAAATAGGGCCTAAAAGATACATCAAAGGGAGCTTGCCCTCATCTAGAGACTCTCCCCTCTAGCTTCATTGGTCCCACAGGTGAGAGGGGAGTTTCCATTGTTGCATGTGGAAAGGCAGGAGATTGGCCTCCTACCCCTAGGTGCAATCCACTGCATCAACATCTAGAGAGGAAAAGTGGGATCCTAAGACATAATAGACTCATAAGGAGCCACCTAGGGTATAGGCCACAATAAGGAGTGGGTTCACCACTTAACCACCCACTATGCTAAACCAAGATCTATGCTTGGAGTATGGTAAATCAAGACATACTGATCTTATAATATAGTCAGAGCCAAAAGATACACCATATCATAGCCCTATGTGGTAGAATAACATCTTGTAGCAAGCTTGAACATGATATTAAACTTGTAGAGTGAACTTCAGTTGGCTAGAGATTTAGATACATAGATTACCAATTTGCATAAGAATCAAGATCACTAGGAGGATAAAGTGTAGGAGTTGATCAAGATCTTATGCCTCCTACAAATTAAAGGGGTGCTACCACTAATAAAAAAGTTGCTTTTAAAGCATGATAGGAAAGAACTAATGCAAGAGGCTACATCTCAAGTGATATAAGTTATATCATTTCATATGGAGTGGGTGTTTGAGGTAAGGCATAATCAGAACACTAAATATGACCAAAAATTATAGATAAATGCCACCATCAATGGATGGTCAATTTGTGAAGTACTAGTTGATACAGGTGTTGAGGTCAATATTTTGAACAAAAATGCTTGGGAGAAAATGGGGTAGTCACCCTTGAGGCCTTCACCTCATATGCTATTCATGGCTAACAAAACTTGAGTGCAACCAATCTAAATCTTGAAGGGAACCATTATAGATATCATGGGTGTCAAATTCTAAGCTAACTTTGAGATCATTGAGTTGGCAAAATAAGAAAACTATCCAATGATCTTGGGAAGGCCATGGTGCTATGATAACAACATAGACATGTGATTTATGAAGCACTATATGACATTTGATAATGGTAAGGAAAGGGTGGTGATACCTCTTTCAAGTGACCAAATATCCCTATACATAGAAAGTGTTGATCTTAAGGATGAGATCAACCACATCTATAACATCATGGCATAGGGTGACAAGAAGCTCAAACTTAATGACCAAGGTGTGCTCAAATGGGAAGATGGATAATCAACCTTTGATATAATTGATGTATCTTATGAGTAATGGATCAAAGAGGCTTATGAGGTTACTATACGAAGGTGCCACCTAGTGTGCATAGACATGCCAAGATCAACCAAGATTGGGTTGGTTAGGATTGAACACCCCAAGAATAAATGGGTTCCTCATACTAAAAAAGTGGAGAAAAGGGTGATTTAGCTAAGTAAGGGGAAGCTTTCAATTCTTAAAAAGTATGAAGGGAGACAACCCATATAAAATTATGTCCATGACATTGAATCTTGCATCCTCAAGGAGATAGATTGAATAGGCACACTAGTGTATACCTTAAAGAGCATTGTTGCTCACTAGTGGGAAGTGTAGAGACCTAGCTTGCCAACTTGGCAAGATGTGAAGGCAATGATTTTTTTTAGGTTAGAAATATTAATGAGGATGTGGACATACTTACATATACCATCAATTCTGACCTAATTGTGTATGTGTGTTTGTATAAATAAACCTAGATTATTTGTAGTGAGAATGCATCAAGAATCTTGTGGGTGCATGCCTTTTTTAATACCTTAAAAACTTGGGAATGAGCATGGTACATTGTAAATGATATGCACCATGAGATAGGAAACTAGGAGATGCTCAAAGAGAGGTTTGTGCACACCTCCTTTTTTTCACAAAACTTAGAACTATTGGAACCATTACAAGTCATCTATAGGGTAGTGTTTGAGAACACTACAAACTTAGAATATTTCCTAAAGGAAATGTTTGGGGATAAAGGACTAGTACTCCCAAAATTATTTGGAGAGATGATGATAAATAGTGACTCAAATGAAGAAGATGATGACACCTAGAAAGAGTGTAATTGGAAGGATCTAATAAGAAGATAAAATCTTGTGCACCTTGTGGATAATAAAACCCTAGATGATGAAGATCCAATGCATATTTGAATTGAAGCAATAGAGGTGACAAGGTAAACTAAAGACTCTCATCAAGAGAGAAATGAACCCTATTATGTGCCACTCAAAACCACTAAAGTAGACATTAGCATACAAGGTGAGCTGAAGATCACCACTATAGGTGCTTGCTAGTCTGAGTCAAAGCTAGCATATATTATAGACCTATTGAAGGAATTTCACGAATTGTTCTCATGTATCTATAAGGACATGAAGGGTACCAACCTTCCCTTGGAAAAATGAGCATCAAGCTGGTGGATGACATGAGGCCAATCAAAAAGCACCCATATCAGATGAATCTTAATGTCTGTGCCAAGGTAAATATAGAGATTTATGTAATGTTGGTAGCTAGCATCATATACTTGGTACAAGAATCTAAATGGATAAGCTTGATGGTCATCAACATCAATAATTATGGGTACATAAAGATCTACGTTGATTATAGGATGTTGAGCACCATTTATGTCAATGATCCATTCCTAACCCCATTCATTGATGAGGTCTTGGATGGAGTCGTAGGATGCAAAATCTACACTGTCATTGATGGTTTTTTGGGCTACCATTAGGTAAATATTGAGGAGGAGGATAAGCCCAAAATAACCTTTGTGACTGAATGAAGTTATTTTGATTATAATGTGACACGCTTTGGACTTAAGAATGCACTAATTTTATTCTCTAGGGTAGTGATCACTACCTTCAAGGACTATATCCATAAGCTCTTCCAAGTGTATCTTGATGATTGGAATATGTACGGCTTTATAAAAGAACACTATGAAAATTTGTGCCTCATGTTTGAGAGGTTTAGGTGGCTCTAAATCTCCTTAAATTTAAAAAAAGTGCATCTTCACAACTCCATTTAGGATATTGCTCAGGCACATCATTTGCAAGGATAGTTTGCTTGTTGATCCAGTGAAGATATCCATAATCATCCATCTCTAGACTCTATTAATGTAAAAATATGTTTTTTCCTTTCTAAGCCATTGTGGCTACTATAAGAAGTTCATTTTGAGCTATGTAAATATCACCTTGCCCCTATAGGAGATATTATGTAAGGATAACCCATTTTACTAGGGTGAGGTACAAGAGGAGGTATTTGAAACACTAAAGCTAAAGTTGGATAGCACATTAATCCTATAATTTATAGATTGGACTACTCCCTTCCACATCCATGTCAATGCTTCAAGATCAACTATTAACACCATCTTGGCATAAATGGGTGAGGGAAAGATGGACCACCCCATCTCCTTTACAAGTAGAAAATTGACATAGGTAGAGAGGAATTACACCACCAATGAGTGTGAGGTGATAGCAATGGTCTATGCCTTATAAAAATTTAGGTAATACCTACTAACAACCTCATTCATATTTTTCATAGATCATAAGGTGATTAAGTACCTCATGAACAAGCCTATTTTATATATGTGCATATATAGATGGATTGTTATCTTTTAGGAATTTCAATTCTCCATTGTCATCAAACCTAAGAAGTTCAACATAGGGCCAGACCATTTTTCCCACATCAACTTTGGTGATGCAACATTATTGAATAAGGATGACATGTTAGATATATAGCTATATATATTTTAGCACATTCCTAATGATTTATTAGATATTGCCACTTTCTTAACATTTGGGTTTGCACCCTAAACCATGTACACTAAGGAAAAGAAATAACTTACGATCCATGCTACCCCCTTCTAGCTCATTAAGGGGGAGATATATAAACCAAGTAGGGATGAATTCCTATGCTAGTGTCTTTTAGAACATGAATGAGACTCCATCCTATAGGGAGAACATGAATGGATTATAGGAGGCCATTATATTAGAGACACAATGATGAGTGAAATATTATAGTCAGGCCTATGGTGGCCAAGCCTATTCCAAGATATAAAAGAGTACGCTAAGGAATTTGATGTATGATAATGTACCGAAAATCCCAACCACCAAGATGATATGCCTCTCATCATAATGATTTCCCAAGCATAATTCAAAAAATGGGCCATTGACTTTATTGGGCCAATCACTCCCACAACATAGTGCATAGGTGCTAGATAGATCTTAGTGGCCATTGACTATTTCAACTAGTGGGTTGAATCCATGCCAACCAAAGACTACATAACCATAGAAACTATGTGATTCATATGGGAAAACATCATAAGCTAGTATGGGTGCCCATTGAGTCTGAATACTAATTAGGGCACTCATTTCATCAATGAAATGGTGCACATCCTTCTGACCAAATGCATGGTGGCACACCACCCATATCATCCCCATGCCAAAACATAACTAAATTCTTTAACAAGATTCTAGGAATGTGTCTAACAAATATATATGATGTAGGTCACAAGGATTAGGATGATTGTGTTTTAGCAATTCTCTAGGCATATCGCATGACTTACAACCACTTGAACAAGGCTAAACCATTTCAAATGGTATTTAGTGCTAAAATAGTTCTACCCATAGAATTCATGGTGCCTTCTTTACACATTACACAAATTGGTATGTTAGATGACCAATAATCTTTAAGTGTAAGGTTGGAAGACTTAGAACATGTGGATGAGAAGCACACCCAAGCCAAGTGGAGTTAGCAAATTGAAAAGGTACACTAGAAGTGTTGGCATGATAAACAAATCAAGCATAAAGAGTTGATTGAAGGAGAAATGGTGTTACTCTATGATTCCAAGAAATTCAAGAACCCAAGAAAGTTACAAATATGGTGTATACCACTATATCATCCATCACATATTATAAATAGGTGCATACAAGCTATGCACATTGTCTGGTGAAATACTCCTTGGCATTTCAATGGAAACTACTTGAAGCCATATAGACATTAGGATGGTGCCCACACCATGGAAATACTGAATTCTTGGTCACAAGTCAATTGGTAGTAAGATGAATAAGATACCATTTGGCACAAGCCAAACCATTATTTTAATTATTTTGTTTGTTTTAGGTTTAGTGTATAAAGGTAGTGAGTGATGCACGATAGTCACAAGAAATTTTGTGTCAATACTTCATGCATAATTACAATTGAGTGAGTCAAAAAATTATTCCCATAAGTGTATGAGACCATACATTCAAGTAGTAGGTGCATGAAGCTTACCAAGTATAAGGAGAAGCAATAATAGAGACATGGGTGAATGATGAATAGTGCAAGTCACTTGAAGGCCCAAGAATGAACTACTCTAGTGCTACCTTTATACTAGAATTACAAGTAGGTGCATTAATTGATTTGGTGCCAAAAACCTAAGAGACAGGTGAAGATGTTTAACATGGTTGAGCACAAGGCAAATAGTGAATACAAACATTCTAAAAGTGTGTAAGAACATCAAGAGATAAATAAAGTACTAGAGGGCTAGTGCATGGGATTTGTATTGGGTAGGATAGGCTAAGGCAAGACAATACTCAACAAAAAAGTGTACTTAGAAAAGGAGTGTAGCTAGAAAATAAAGTGTAATTAAGGAGGCTAAATTTCATGCATGTGAGGCACTAGACTTGGATTTACATAAGGAAGGTGAAGGTCATGCCAAAGGATACACAAAAATAAGGAAGTCATTTAAGACAACGAACATCCACCTACAAAGGAGTGGGAAGTGACCATTTAAACCACATGTCACTTCACCAAAAAATATGTTAGGATTATTCAATGAGGCAAGGGTGGTAGCACAAATATATGCATTTAATATGTACAAGATAAGATATTTTTGAAGATCTCATAGATTTTTTGCATTTTCCAAAAAATCAAGGTACCTAGACCATTACAACTATATTAATAATGGTAGTTGACAAGTAAAATGTATAAAATGGTAAATGATATATTGGCTTAGGCTACCAATTTTAAGCTAACTCAAAGACTTAGTGTAAACCTAGCAAGAAACTAGAGCTAAAGCAAGAAGAACCCTATCACAATGAGCAATTGAGTAATCCAGAGAAGAGAGAGAGAGAGATGAGAGAGAGAGAGAGAGAGAGAGAGAGAGAGAGAGAGAGAGAGAGAGAGAGAGAGAGAGAGAGAGAGAGAGAGAGAGAGAGAGAGAGAGAGAGAGAGAGAGAGAGAGAGAGAGAGAGAGAGAGAGAATTCATAGTAAATACCAATGCAAAGGATTGAAGAGAGAGGTTTATGTAGAGAACCATGTTGAGCTAGGAAGCTATCACCCAGGCCACCATTAATAGCTAGTGAAGCTTGGAGATGAGAAAAATAGTCATAGACCCCATGACTATTGAAGTGTCAGTCATCGTTCATGGATTATATAGGCCACACCTCTTGAGTTTTAATACAAGTAGGTTTATAATGGTGAATAAGAGGAAGGCAAAAAACTGTCTATGCTAGCATAGATAGAACCCAAGTAGGTACAAATTATTGAAGAAACATCTACCACTAAGACAAAAGCATAAATGATTGAGGTAGTTAGTATCACAATGGTGGATACTGAGGTGATAACAAAGATGTCCTACCAATACATGTAGTTTCTACTAGAGTTATTAGTAAGAGAAACATGGAATTATTTTTAACATGTATGCTATTTGAAGGAATATAACCATAAGACATCAAGCCACTTCCAAGACTTAGTGTAGGACTAGATGGTAGACATAGGGCACAAGACACCATAAGGTGACACCCTATTTGATGTCTTGATAAGAGATAAGCTAATTAATGTTAGGGAAACTCATCTCTATGAGTTACCTTATTTAAAAAAACCTGAATAGCTCATCTAATTCCTTCTCTTGCACATCCATAAGGACCATGTATACTTTGTAGGTTGATGCATGAAGATATTTATGTAGATGATCAAATGGATAATTGAGCTCCCAAACACCAATAGAGACATCCATCAGTTGATGGATGATGATGAATAAGTGGAGTTCATCATGAATCAACTAAATTACTTCAAGGGGGGATATATATTCTTAATTAACAAGTGTGAGTACTTGAGCATGAGGGCAGTGGCACACCTCATGAGTTATAAATTGTGTCTTGGTAACTAGTGGATATATGTGTGTAAGGTATACCTCTACATCACATATCATATGGCATAGGGTGTACAATTCAATATCACCAAGTTAGTCATGGAAGAGTTGATCAAGAACATGCTAGAATGTCATAGCACCAAGGGGACCTTTAGATGGGGGTCTATCCTCATATTGATCATAATAGAGGAAATCAAGATCTCAGATGGGAGTGAAGACAAGCTTTGGGTCTTCCTGGAACACCAAGACTCCCCTACACTAAAATATAAGAAATTCACCTACCCCAAAACCTTTAATCTAAAGTACAAGATACATATAATGCACTAGTGTGAGAAGTACATCAAATACTTTAGATTGGAGTGGTGCATTCCTTAGGGGATTCCTTAGAGCATGTTTGGGACAACAAATTTTGCCATGATGCAACACTACTACATCATGTGCTTGACATTGAAGGATGGGAATAAGTCAAGATGGTTGAATTTCCCCTTCACCTTTTTAGAAAAATACTTCAAGGATATTCTACACTAGATCTCAAATTTGTAGAAGATGGACATTCCAATTAAGAAACTAGATGCAGAAAACTAAAGAATGAGGCATAGGTTTCCTCATGTAAATTAAAGCATAATAAAAGATGAAAAATATGTCTTAGATCACACAAACATTGATCTAGTCCAAGAGGTCACCATCCTTGGATTCATCCATAGGATCTACTATGCAATAAAGCTTAGGAAAAAGGATTCTAGTGTTAGGTCTAGCACTGAGTGGAGAAGAAACTGTCTAGTCTAGATAGGGGATGAAGGAACCTTAGTGCCCCTTGAAAAGAAAAAGTCTCCAAATAAAAAGAAAGGGGAGAACTTAGAATAAATTGATGAGTAGCTGAAGCTAAAGATCACTTCAAAAGGGGAAGTTTCTACTTTAGAGTCATCTAAGAAGCATGTAAGATTCATGCACAAAGCCTCCCCTAGAACAAAAGAAAAAAAGAAGGGGAAGGCTCCCTCTTCAGTGCCCAACATTGATATATCCGAAAGAGAAGAGGAAGAATATTTGGCAAAATCAAAAAGTGCAAGGGGTAATTAAATCATTCCTAAGGATGATGAGTCCTCATCAAGTCTAAAACTGACCCCCTCCCCATCACCCATAATTGAATTAGAGAAGCATAGGTGTAGATGGAAAATACTCAGCTTTTCTAAAGCTAAAATGTGAAGGGTGGAGAAATTAGAGGAGAAAAAGGAGGAAATGACCAAGGTTTGGATGCTAAAGGAGGTACTTGAAATGGTATAGGTAGAGGAATGGAGAAAGGATGAAGAGTTCAAGGTGTAGAAGGTAAAAGAAAAAGGGAGGAAGGAACAAGAGACAAAAATGATCCCAAAGAGGCAATCCCTTTAGGTGAACTGATAGAGGAATAATTACAGTGTCAGTGGAAGGACATTCACCTAGATCAAGGCCATATTGATGTGGTGATAAGGTTGCACCATAAGTACAAGGAAATGAAGGCCAAGGTTATGTCCTAGGCTAAGATTAACTGGCTAGAGGTTCAAGAGATAAGAGAAAGAGAGAAGAAATGCATTGTGTAAACCACATAGAAGAAGGTAGAAAAATAAAAGGATAAGAAAGAAGAGGTAGAAAGAAAGGCCAAAGTAGATAAGTTTAGGAAGAGGGAGAGAGAAGAGAAAGTAGCTTAGGAGGAAAGGATGTGCATGTTAGAGGAAAGGGAGAAGAAGGGTCTCTCTATCATAGAACCCAAGGAAGAGAAATTACTTGAGACAATTCCTAATGCCTCTACAAGGATAGTAGAAGAAGTTACAAAATAGGCATGACCTAGCTCTAAAGGGGTGCCTAAAAATAAATAAGGCAATACTAGTTCCTCAAAGAATAAAATAAAGGAAACAAGGCCACGATAGGAAGAAATAGATGAAGGGGAGAAGTCTACAGAAGAAACCCTACAATACAAACATGGCAATGGGTCTAGTGCTAGAGTGAAAAGAGAAAGAAAAGGAGATGAGAAAGGAGAAGAAGAAGGAGAAGATGAGAATTGAGGAGAAGAAGGATAAGATGAGAAGGAATAAGAAGAAGAGGAAAAATAAGAAATAACAAGCATGAGTATAAGTGCCAGTGAGGAGGAAGAGTTGGCTAAGGGTGAGGAGTTTGAGCCAAGAAATAAAGAAAGGTCACAATAGGATTATAAAGAATATGAAGATTTCTACTTGATGGAATGCATGTTTCCAAGAACTACCATGACCTTAACATGCCACCAGGTTTCTTGGGTGTTGGAGTGCTATATGGATGAGCTTGAATTTGAGATTTTTACCAAAGAAATATATAGCACAAAGAATTAAAAAGAGGGTCATTTACCAACTCCTCAACCCTCATGAATTAAACCTCATGTGCTCAGCCATTGCATTGATCAAGATGGCCTATTTCATACCATACAAGAAAATCATTAATGATGTTCACATGTATAGTTGGAAGAAGGTAGCAAAGAAAGCTGAGAAAGAGCTTAAGGCAAACAAACTCAAACTCAAATGGTGAGTTTAGTGCATATAAGAGGTAAAACCATCCCTCTTGGATGACATGGATACCTCAAGGTAAAGTGAAGTTGACCAAGTATACACACTCATGGATTAGATGATCCCAAGGATAAGGCTAGAAATAAAAGAATAAAAGGACTCCTATGAGGATTTAAGAGGAGAGTTAAAAAAAAAATTGGATGTGTTAGAATACCTCTTCATTAAAATTGAAGAAGGTGTAGAGGAAGATGATGCAATATTTTTCAACTTCACCAACTAGGTAGTAGTGATTGATGAACACCTCAAGAAGGCAAAGGAGGAAAAATATGATTTGTTCCAACAATACTTCGTGGTAATTAGGACCAATTACATGAAAGAAATGTCCAAGGTGAACTCCCTTTGTTCTCAATTGAATACTCAAGAGAAAGACTTGGAGGTAGTCTTTTGCACCTTCCAAATAAAGGCTAGTGAGTAGGGGGAGATCTTGGATGGTGGAGTGAAGTGAGTGAAGGAAAGGCTTGAGGGATTTAGGAAGGAATAATAAAAAATGAATGTGATCTCTCTCGAGGCTACCTTGACTAAAATGAATGGCACCATCAAAGAAATAAAAGGTGTTATTTAGTGATTTAAAAATTTCAAGGCAGATCTAGAGTAGGTTGCTCCCAAAATTTGTGCACCAAAAGCATGAAAATCCTATTTCAAGGTATATTAGTAGTTTTATATGGGGTAATGTTGGGCCCCCTTTTTTTACCATTATGTAGACCATGCCAACTTATCAAATCTCAATACGAGGTAATCCTTGGAGTGGTTTCTCCTTTTTGTACCTTTTGGCACCTACTGGTAGAACTATCATGGATCTCACATCAGCTAGTAGGTAGTTACATGGTGTTAACCTCCAAAGGATATCTCTATAAGCAATTGTATGTTGTGGCTTGAGGAGTGAAAGTGTCAAAGTGGTAGATCAGGTGGGGAAAATGACCTCTAGTGATAATTTATCTTCTAACATTCACTTATCCAACCTAGGTAACATAGTAGATCTAGTGGGATATAGACCCCACATGACACCTCACCTCTTGGAACATTCCCATCCAACCTAGTTTAAGATACCCCTTTGGCTATAAAAAGAGGCTTGTTTTTAAAGGAGAGAGATAACCAAGGTAGAAAATCTCTAATGAAATAAAGAGTGAACTATTAGTATTTTTATTTTGCATATGATAATTTAAACATCTAAATGTATAGCCCAAGCTCATCTATGAGCTATTAGGAATAAGTAATATTAGGAAATAACATAGACTCTATTTTATAATTGAACTTAATATAATGAATTGTGAAGTAATGAATAATGTGGTTGAAGAGATGATGTGTTGACTCTTGCTTATTTCTATGCAAAGTTATGTTTATAAGTTAGTTTCATTTGAGTAATGTAGTAGTTGTTTATTTGAATATATTATGAAATAGAGGTTCATCCTTGGTCTATAATGGAATCCTTGTGCCATATAGAAACCTTGGATCACCTATAAAGTCACTAAGTGTTGGAATCAAGATGCACCAAGGTTCCAAGACCCACACCTCGAGCACTACCTTGAGGATGAGCAGTCAAATCTAAGCCATCCCTATGATTTGCCTAAGTAACTAAATGAACTTATATTATCTGTTCCCATAAATACACCATAAAGACCTCAACCTAACTATTTATAAACTTACACATTAAGGCTTGTTCCCTTGAGAAGGCTTGCACCTCATGAACTTCCATTAGATAGCCTAACACCGATCGCTGCCTGAACCCATCTTACCCATGGATAAGTCCCTTAGAACCCCAAGTTGTGTCATGTTATAACTAGACCAATTCATGCTTGATCCCTTCACTATTTCACTTCAGGTGAGCACACAAGGATTGCATCTTGTGTGAAACTAATGCCAACATAATAGTGTGTTAAATGTTGTACACTAGACCTTACTATGCTTGAGCTTAGCTCCACCAACTCTAGAAGTGACTTGGTTTGATAGTTAAGCACATGAATAAGTGAAAAATCTAGCCTAGTAAAATTTTATACAATAATAACTAATTACTAAAAATAGATACTTAACTTTTTATGTGAAGAATGTTGAGGTGGGTGGTTGAAAAACTTGTTATGGAGCTCAAAGCAATTCTGGTAGAGTGTCAATGTCTTAGTTGTGATTGATGAATTGTAGTGCTTTTGATCTCTATCATGCTCATTGGGAGAAGACCTATAAAATAGGCTCTAATACATGAAGATCTTGATAATTATTGATTATTTCTAATGATTTGCCTCTCTAATTCATCTCCTCCTCCTCTCTTTTTATAAAAGGAAGGGAGAGGTGAAATAATAAGTTCAAACAAGGTGTCAATAGGTCACATAATTTTATTCTTAACATGAATAATTATGTGAGTGGATAAGAATAAAAAATCAAGGTGGAGTTAAATGGAGTTAACCCTTAAGGTGATTAAAGGATGACCATCGATGGTTGGGTCTAACCATCAACGATTAGGGGTTAATTATTGGTGGTTGATAGGTCAAAGGTAGAATGGTTAAATTTAGTCATTTTGACTTAGGTTTGGTAGTTAACATTCTATGAAGTGGTCTTGACAGGGTCCAAGGGTGGTCTAGGGGTTAGTTATACATCTAGAATTGTTGTGTATAGTTTTATAGTGTCTATATTTTCCCCCTTTTTTGTGTAATTTGTATCAACAAGCTATACAATAAAAAATGAAAGGTTAGTTGAAGGTTTAGTTTCCATAAGCATGGGAGGAGGTGTTCCCCCTTAAAAAAATATTCAATGACGTTAAATATAATTGGCTATAGGTTTGATGAGTAGATAAGTGAGTGATAACATTGATTGGATTGGGCATTGAGTTGAAAACATGTGCACAAAATAAAACTAAATGTGATAGCACATATCATGCATAGACTAGAATGCCATGGTTAAAATAGTTTGTAAAAAAGGTGGTATTAGAAGGATAAGTGATAAGTGGACCAAGTGATGACATTTAGGTATGGCTATTAGGTTACACTCATAAACTCAATTCTCTTAAGCAAGGTTAGTGTATTCACAGGTATCCAAGGTAGGAAGTGTTCCCAAGAAGACACACGTAGTTTATGAATAAAAATAGCATGATTTCAAGTTTTTAAAGATGGAATCTAGTCATAAAATTCAAACACAACCAAGGTAAGGTCATCACGAAACATGAAAAAGTTGGGTTAATATGACCAATATCAAGGTTACATGGTTGGTTATTTAGTTGGTAGATAATGGGTACTCTTATGGTGTATAGTTGGTAATGGCAAGGCTATAAGTAGGTAATAAATATTTTGAGCATGATTGAAATGATAAGTTAGGTTAAAAAAGTTTTAAGTAGGTTAAGCATCATTGGTCACCTAATGACCATCTATGGTTGAATGTCAGCCCTAAAAGGGCAAATTTAAAAGGTCCATTGAGGGTTTCTTTGTGATCATTTTCATTTGGTGACCTATGGTGCTTTGAAGTTGTTATGGGTGAAAATAAATACTAGGTTTGTGTTGTTAGTAAGAGATTATATGGAGTGAGTGCAGTGTGTGAGGTTGATTAACATTGGCTAGTTGAGGATTGATCATCAAGGATGTAGAGGGGATGAGGGAGAGTATGGGGTATGATAATAGTTCCCAAAGCTACTCCACATTAGATATCATATAATAAGGTAGGGGGTGCAATTAATTTTGTAATGTTTGCTATTTAAATGAATGTTTTTTTGGTGATGGGTGTGTTAGACCTAGGGTTAGCGATAGGTTTAGGGTTAGGTTTGTGTAATTGGGTAGGTAGAGATATTGGTGATGAAAAATGGTAGAGGGGGTAAAATGTGGGATGGGTAGTGTAGGTAAGGAGGGTAGAATGGTTTAATTAAGGTCTAAATTTATTTTGGTTGATGTTACATAGTTTTAGGGTACTAGGGTTAGGGTTTTTCATCAGAGATCACCACACAATGACCATCAACAATCACTATCAATCATTGATGGTCGATAGGCAACCATTGATAGGTCATTATGTGGTGACCATAAATGGTTGGTCCCCTAACCATCAACAGTCAAGGGTGTGGTTAGTGATAGTTCAAAAAGGAACCATCATCAGTTGATCATCGAACATCAGTGGTTGACAATGTGAGCAATGATGGTTCTAAACGGAATAGTCATTGGTTGATAATCAACCATTGGTGGTCAATGAGAACATGGTAAAGTTGAAATTATTAAAAAGAATGGGTTGGGGGTTAGTAAAATTTAAAGGGTGTGTAGGTTGTTTAAGGGTAAATTAGGTAAGGAGTGAGGTTAGTGGATAAGGGTGTGTTTAGGAAAGGGTTAAGGGTAAATGGGTGGATAGATGAGTTATGATAGGTAAATTCTAAATTAAGTCTTTGGTATAGTTTGGTAGAAGATGTGAATAGGTAAGGTTGGAGATAGAAGTAATAGGTAGTAGTTCATAGGTGATGTTTGACGAGCTAGGTGAACTAAGATATTAGTGTGACCATGTAGGAGAGGGAATAGATCTAGATGTGAGATCAAGTGTTGTAGTTACTAGATGAGGTCTATCAAGTGATGGTAGACTAGGAGTGGGACCACTTATTAGTAGTGGGCTTGGGTGGCATCAGGTATTGTCAATGCATGCCCTGAGATGTAGTGATGTTAGTGGCACTCATTGAGAGATGGGATCCATCCACTAACACATTCCTAATTATTACCATAAAAATGATTATCCTACCAAAGGACATTCATTGGATCATATAACTACCACTACAAGGTGAGCTAATAGAGCACATTGATGGTGAAGAGTGAGACCAACTCATGGGTGTGTTATATGGTGATGGTGTGGCGCATGTGAGGTGGAACACCAGAGGCCTAAATTATGCACCCTTATATCAAATGGATATGGGAATGAGATGGTTCATCATAATGATGATGATGGTAGTGGCTTGTTATGTATTTCTAGAATCAAATAGTGGTATATTTCCTACATTGTTATTAGGTGTTTTGGTTAGCATGGTGATGGATTAAATAGTGTATGCTTGGGGACATGTCTTGCTAGTTTAGATATATAAAGAGATCTGGGGCTTTAAGGCATATAGGAGGTATGATATCAATGTTGGGTTTGTTTTGTACTACTAGGCTTATGAGCACATCAGAGTTGTTCAGCCAGTTGGGTTGCCATGGCATGCCTTTATTTATATGGACTTCAGGGTGGGATTTATGTGATGGGGATATGATTATGCACTCAAAGGACTTGGTGGAGGGTCACATGATCTAGATTGGTATAGGGACCAATTGGATACACTGGTGGTGGGTGATGTGTTTTAGTCATCATATGTTCAATTTATTGCATGGGCCAGTCATATAAGACATATTTTATCATTACAAAGTTATAAATGGATCTATGGGTGGTGAGATCTAGAGGTAGAGTTGATCCCTTTTGATAAAGTTTAGAGATAGTCTACCCTTATCTATGATATCCCAGAGGAGTTCCCAAGGTATCAGAGGGAGGACGAAAAGTTCACATTACCTACCTCAGAGCCATAGGATATATTTATTGATCATGAGGAGCTACCAATGAGGGTTAAGATCTATGATGTAGGTTTTATTGATGGGTACCTTACGTGGTTTTAGGAACATTATGATGTGGCCATTTTTGGAGGTGATTAGGGCCCACAGGATATGGATGTGGATATAGAGGTGGGGGTGGTTATTAGAGGGGTGAGGATGCCCCAGACAAACATGCACTAATTATTGAGAGGGATTAGGCATGGGTGACACTAGCCATAACATAGACATCTTTAGTGTCAGCTACCTAGGAGAGGGACATGGTATAGGGCTAGGTAGCCACATTGATTTGGGAGAGGGATTAGACTAAGGATCAACTAGCCATGATATCTCAAGAGAGATATTCTATGAAGTAGAGGAGTACCAATAGCTATGGGACCACTAGGGACTATCTCTATGGTGAGATACATAGTGATGGTTAAAGAGCTTTGGTATTATAAGGCTTTGGTTTTTAGATGTATACCAAATGAGCCTAGGTGGGGCGAGTATAAATTTAGGATCATTGGAGGGGATAATCATGTGACACTAGGTTAGTGGGTTGCACCGATAGGGGGATAGGCAGGCTTGAGAGGGATGGTTCTAGGAGGAAGTGGTGCTCCAAGGGCTTAGACTATCATGAGACATAGTATTTTTGATGTACTATATGATTTCGATACCAAACTATAAGCTGATGTAGCTAGATGTATATACATGTCTGAGAGATATGTACATTATTATGTAAATGACCATTATGTTGATTATGAGCTTATGATATATGGATGTGATGATTGTTTATGGTTATGCTTATGTATACAAAGTTATTTATTTATGATATGATGTTATGATGATTATCATGTTATGGTTTATGTGTATTCACCTAGCTAGGCATATGATGATGTGGATATTTAATTGATGCTCATGATGATATTTGATATTGATAGATGTTGTTTATGATATGATGATGTTTATGCTTGGTTGGACATGACTAGGATGTTTGTGATTATTATTATGGTTATGGATGGCTATGATGTACTTTATGTTCATGAAATGGTTATGGGTTAATGGATCATAGTTCTATGGATGTGATATATGGTAGAATGATTATGGTGTTATGATTAGGTGATGTGATGTTTATTATATGATGATGTTTGTTATGATGAGATATTTTATTAGACATGTGGATGAATCTTTGATTTCTTACCTAGATATGCATGTGATGTATAGCATATGTGGATGATGTATGATTGAACAGTGATAGACATTTCATGATTAGTTTGTGGTGTTGGCTATTGAGATGAGTGGATTGTGATGTGATGATGTTATCTATGATTAGATATATTTTTGAGATAGATTGATGTGTGATGACTTGTTGACTGATGATGTGATAAAAGGTAATGTTGTGATGATCTTATGTTTTTAATGATTGGTTATGATGGCTAAGATGTTATTTTGATTAAAAACACTTAAACAAGGCATAACACAAAATAAAACACATAATTGGTTTTTTAAAATGTTTTTAATAGGTTGTATATGATTAGATGAAGGTGATTGAATCTTAAGACACATAAAGTAAGTGGGATTAAAAAACTAAATGTGAGGGAGATAGTATAATCAAGAGATAAATGACATAATAAACATGTCAGCAATTATATATGAGAGAATAAGAAGAAGGCATGATCCTTCTTTAGAAAATACTAAAACATATTGAAGTACAATTAACTTAGTCCATCGAATGCTTCACATTAGTGTCTATTAGTTAGTTAAAAGGGTGTCTTGATCTCATCATGTCAAGCAAGATCAAAATCCCTTGTTTAAAGAGTGTATAAAGTGGGGATGGATGAAAATGAAACCTTCTTATGAGACTAGCATGCCTCTTCAGCAGGTTACCAAAGAGCCAATATAAACAAGTTCATGTCATATAAAGAGTAGACTAATCAATGTAGGAAGTTTACTTATGAATGTTGATTACGGCTTCCAAATAATTATTGCTTTGTCTAATTTTGATAATAGGTCATCAAATATCTTGTTTTTTGGAGGGATGGGGGAAGCTGATTGATGTGGGAAGATTCCAAGAAATTACTATGCTTTGACAAATTCTTTACTCAGCCATCCTTAAAGGGAGTGCTCTAAGTTTGTGAGCTTTGTTTTAGGATTTTGATAGCTGTCCTTCAAGGGAGAAGTCTACTGTATAGTGAGCAATTATGATATGTTTTTTTAGCTATCCTTCAAGGGATTAGTCTATGAATACTTGGAAATGATCCATATGAGTGTTGGTTTTTTGTGAATTTTTGATTGATTGTGATTTTTTTTCTATTGACATGTATTTGCTTATATAGGCTCAGAAGGTTCACCTTTATGAAGGCAAAACTAGATCATAAGAAGGTTGATGATGGGTAAAAAAGGTTTAAGAGATAACAACGATAGGAATCTATCCTATAAGGAGATGAAAATTACCATGAGGATCATGTCATGGTTAGATCCATGGTACTCATGTTTAAAATTAGGCAATAGATATAATGGATAATCACATGATTCAAATATAATTAGGTATCCTTAAAATAAGGAGATGAATGTGGGTGAAAACAAGGGATCAGCTTAAGTTAGATAAAAGGTGAGTTTAATCCTATTTAACAGAAGAAAGGATGTAGATGTGAAACATTGAGGGTCTCAGATTCTAATTTCTCTTCAAGAAAAGACAACCAGTAAGCTCCTAATCCATACGTTTGCATTATGATATAAGGTCCAAGCCCATTGAAAGGAAATTTACCCTGATTTCTTTTCTCCATATTAGTTACATGTTGATTTTCCTTTAGAATGAGGTTTTTGATATTTAATTCTTACACTTTGTGTTTTAGTGAATTTCTTGCTTAATATTTCAAAAGGAGAAGAAACTAAGTATGAGTATGGTTGAAAAACCTATATAGTTTTACATACATGTAATCAAAAGATTGTGAAGAACTCCTCTTTGGCTTGGGAAGATGACTTGTAGATAAAAAATCACTAAATCAAATGTGTTTGTTAGACATATAGTTAAGTGGATTTCATAGTGATAGCTAGATCCCAAAAGCAAGAACTTCCTTGAGGGATCTCAATCCACACATTTTAGACAATTAAGTTTATAAATAGAATAGAAAGTACTTGAATCAATAATCAAAGGTATTAAATTTGAACACAAGGGATGCTTGTTAAGAAATAAACCAAAAATGATTAAAAATAGAAATGAGATAATTAAAACTAGTGTTATATGGTTGGGGTATGATTTAAAAAATTAGGTAGGGGCCTATGAATAGGCAGGGACATATAGAATCAAGTTTGGTTGGGGGTAGGTAGGTGAAAACAACTTGTTATAATTTATTTCCATAGTGACCATCAATAGTTAGGCTAACTATCGATCATTAAGGTGATCATTAGTGGTCAAGGTGAGGATCGATGGTTGGATAGACCATTGATGGTTGAGACAACCATTAGTGGTTACTATGTGTACATATGTATTGATAACATGTTAATTGATGAGATCAAAAAGTAAGATTCTAGGAGTTGGGTTGGCATTGGGCTAGATGTAAAAAGCAAATAAGGTGATTGAATACTAAAAATCAAATAATTATCTTGAAAAATGTGGATCAAATTGATGCTTGAGTTCATTAACCTATTGATGGAATTTGACATGATTCTAGTAGACTAATAATTCTTGGCACTTTGGTAGAGCTATGGTGGTAAATTGGCTCTCTAATGTAGTAGATAGTTTATTGGATTGCTAATAATGATTGACATATAAAAGGATAATTTTGGGTTCACAAGCTCTTGATAACAATTATAGATGATTTTCACCTCTTTTCTCCTCTCTTCTTATAGGCAAGGCAAGAGAGTTGAAACAAGATGTGAACTGGGCTTCCTAATTTTAACTCATACATGCAATGGATCACAACTAGTTTAGATGAGTTATTTTTAGAAAATCAAGGTGGATGAGTTTACATGCTGGTGGTTAAGAAGGTGCACCTTGACCATCAGTGGTTAGGGTGATTGTTGGTAGTCAAGGATGAAGGGTATACATAGGTAAAAGTTTGGTTTAAGCTAGTTTAACCAAACTAACTACAATTAGGTTCAGTTAGGGGTCAGAGGGTCAGATTAGTCTTGAGGGGGTTCTAAGGTGGTCTGGGGTAATTTAAAAACTCAAAATCATGGTGTGTATATTTTTAGTGTCTATATTTTTCCCCTTTTTGTTATGTGGCTTAGAATCAACTAGCTATAAAAAAACTTGATGTTGGTCAAAGGTTTAGTTGTCTAGTGTATGGGAGGATGCATTCCCCCTCAAACTAGGAGCTGATGAGGTAAAGAATAATTGGGTATGGGTTTGATAAGGTGGATGAAGATGATGATGAATATATATGTCATGAAGGTGGGTGATAGGTTGGACACTAAAGCATAAATAAATGTGTTAAGTGCAACAAAAAGGTATAATAGCTAAGATAATGCATAAATGAGGTTGTCATAGTTAATAACAATAAAGTTTAGTACTAGGAGGATAATGGAAAAGTGGACCATATGATTGCATTTAGGCATGGTAGCTGGGTATACTTGCAAGTGTCCAAAGTGATGTCTATGTTTTGGTGGGTATCCAAGGTAGGAAGTGCTCTTGGTGAAAACATAAATTGGTCAAATGTTTCAAGTATCTAAAGTATGAAATGCTCCCATAGAGACACAATTAGGTTAGGTAAGCACAAGGTGGTGTAAGTTCAAAAAGGGTCAACATGCAAATGTTGTTACTATAGTCAAAGGACCATGCAAAAAGTGTCACAAAATACATGTTAGATGGGCCAAAATTGACCAATGGTGAGATGATAAGTGGTCAGGTAGGGTGTATAAAGTAGTCTTTAAGGGTGGGTGAGTTGATTTTATGCTACTTAGATATGGCTAGCTCAAAGTAAAAGATAAAAAGGTGGGGCCACCTAACCATCAATGGTTAGGTTCCCCAAGGGTGATCATCGATGGTCATCCTAACCATCAAAGGTTAGGGTGGAAACCCTAAAATTCCATGGGGTAAAAGTGAAATTATAATTACTTATCACTTAATTTTATGTCTAATTATGTTGACTTAGAGCTCTAGCAATTTTGGAACTTTGTGGTGAATGTCTTTGGTGAGGGTACTTGTTGAGGTAAAGGTTAACATTTAGCTAAGGTGGACCAAGGTGACCAGTTAAGATGCAGGGAACACGTGGGTATGGATGAAGATGGGTAGGCCTACAATAGACTCCATGGTAGTAATCATGAAATGAGGTAGGGGATGCCATTAATTCGGTAGTTTATAGGGATAAAAAATGCATTAGGGTTAGATACTTTGGTTATGCCCTAAGTAAGGTTTAGGTAGGTTTTAAGTAAATTTGTGCATAAAATTAGGAATTGGTAGGGTGGGTAGGTAAATGGGGTTGGGTAAAGATTATGGTTAGCAAATTAAGCTATTTATCTTTCTATTTGGTGTAGATTTTAGGGTATATAGGGTTTGGGTGTTCTAAATTTAGAACACCCACAGTGATCATTGATGGTCAGGGTCAACTATTAACATCCTTAAAAAAAGGATGCTTGATTGTCAGAAGTCACCATGATTGTTGGTGGTCAACTATGGTATAAGATAGGCTTGAAAAGTATTTTAAATACTAAGGTAGATTTATATGATTATTTCCAAGTGTAGGCTAGTGTTTTAGGTTTAAAGAGAAAGCTTAGTGGGTATTGGGTAGATAGGTAGGATGGATAAGGAAACTGGTTCATTGCATAAGGGTAGGGTACATGATATTGGTGTGATTAATCCATATTTATAAATTGGTGTAGGAAAAAGAGTAGATATAGATGCATGACTGAGTGTTATGTATCTTTATAGAGATCAATTAAGGGATGACCCCAACTGACTAGGTCTACATGGAAGAAGTGGGGTTGGGAGTAATGAGGCATTATTATCATATGCCTTGGGATGCATCCATGGTCATATAACTCATCGAGAGATGGGATCCCACTATGAACACCTTCCTATTGTTAATTGGGAAGATGACTATCTTGCTTGAGGATGTACATAGGATCACCTAGCTTCCACTTCAAGGTAATTTGATCTACCATATAGATCATGAGGAACATGATGATCACATTGAGATTTTGTATGGAGATGATAGTGATCACATCAAATAGCATGTTAGGGGGTTTAGGTAAAATTATTTGTATCAGAGGGCTCTAGGTTAGAGGAGGCTCATGACCATGTTTATGATATCCATTTCATGCTTTACACTTCTTGATTCAAGCAGTGGGAGGTTCCCATACTTTCTGTTAAGGGTGTTAGTCAAGCTATTACTAGGTTAGACTATATTTGGATAGGTGTCTATTCTACTTGAATAAATATATAGATAGTTTTGGGGGTTTAGGGACCATAGGAGGTGCGTCAACTTGGTTCTACATTGCTAGGCCTATGAACACATCAGGGTTTTGAGGCCAGTGGGGTTGTCATAGGTAGGTTTCACATATATTGAGTTCCCCATTAGCTTCATGTGATGGAGGGGTGATTTTACTAAATCAAGTTTAGGAGTTGGTGCACACAATGTGGAGGGGTTCAGGGGTGCACTAAGTGTACTAGTGATAGGATAAATCACTTAGAAGCCTTATGTGTAGTTTTTATTATGGCCTAACTACAAGAGGTAGACACTCTCTCTTTAGATTTATAGATGGATATTTGAAAAGTGAGATGGGGAGGTGGATCTCATCCCATTTAATAGGGTGAGGAGGTAATTTGACCTCATGTAGGTTATTCCAAGTGTATTCCCTAGGGACAATTGAGAGGATTTAGAGATCTTGTCACCATAGTTTCATCTTATGCCTACTTTGCTAGATTATGAGGACATACCCATTAGGTCATAGATAGATGATGTTGGGTTTATATATGGGTACATGGAATGGTACCAACCATTATATCTAACTATAAATTTTTGTGGGGATGATGGATATGTAAGGATGATGGATGTGGATCCAACTAGTATAGGCACATGGGTTCAACCCTAATAGATAGGTAAGAACAACTTTAACCACTATATAGGGACATATTATAGCACTATAGGGGTAGGTGGACATATTGTGAGGCTAGATTTCTATACTATAGGGTTAATTTTCTACCTTATAGGGTCAGGTTACTATCATGATAGGTGAGAGGGATTAAGCCAGGACCTCATTAGGATTGGTGACTCAGGAGAGGGAATATTTGAGGTAGAGATAAGGAAGAGTAGAAGAAACATAGATAATACCACTAGACACCATCCGCATGACATGATACCTAGCTACAGTGGAGGATCTATGGTATTATGGCACCATAGTTCTGACATAGTGTCCACAAGAGCCTTGATGGGGTGAGTATAGGGATAACTTGGTAGGTGGTACCAGTATGGTGACACCAAGGTAATGGGTAGCATATATATTGGGATAGATAGGGACATCTAGGGGATTAAAAGGTATAGCAGGTGGGTAGGCATAAGATCCAATAGTGCTCCAAGAGGTAGTGGTGTTCCTAGGGCATATATAAGGTATAGCTAGATTATGACATTTTGTATATCATTTTGATTCCATCCTACGAGCTGATGTGGTGAGATGTATTTTTGAGAGAGATATGTCTATCTACTTGTACACATTTATTATGCTATTTGACTCATCAGTTATACAAGATCATTATTTATGCCTATTGCCATGGTTTATGATTTATGAATACTATTGATGTTTAATGCTTATGGTGTGATGTTCATATTTGATTATGGATTATAATTATGTTATGGTTTACTTACTAAACACTGATGTAGACACACCTAGTTAGGTATGAGAAGGATTTGATTTTGGTTATGCTTATGACATGCTAAATTTTAATAATTATATACTACATTATTTTATATTTAGGTATGTAGTGGAAAAAAGGTTGGTTGCTTTAATTACTTATGGATGTTATGATATTATCATGATTAGTATGGTTATGCTTGTTGTTAATTTTTAGGGTAAAACACATGATGTAATTTAATTAACAACACTAGATTGGAGACCAAAGAATACAATCAAGAGACAAATGTCATAATGAAAATATCAACTAGTCATGATAGGATAAGAAGAGGGCATGACGCTTCTGCATTGATAAGGACAAAAACAAAACCAAAATTAGATTGGTTTAATGAATATAATCCCTTTGAATGCTTTGCATTAGCATTCGTTAGTTGTTTAAAAAGGTGTCTTGACCACATAATGTCAAGTAAGCTAAAAAATCCATTGCATATAGTGTAAAAAAAAGAGGGATGGATAAAAATGGAACCGTTTTATGAGACTAGAATGCCTCTTCTATAGGTGTCCAAAGAGCCAATATAAGCAAGTTTATGTCAAACTATGTAGACTGATCAATACAAGAAATCTACTTGTGAAAGCCAATTATAGCTTCCACCTTATTTTGTTATTTGAGAGATGATTATAGCTTTCAAAATTAGTTTGATTTTGCTATGATTATGATGATGGGTCTTTTACTTTGTTTTTATATATGCGTAGTTGATCAATGTAGGAAGCTTCTATGAAATTTCTATGTTTTTGACAAAATGCTTTAGTCAGTCATCCTTCAAGGGAGTGGTCTAAGTTTTTTTTCTTAATGATTTTTGATAGTTATCCTTCAAGGGAGTAGTCTACCTTATGTTTTCGTAATTTTAAATAAATTTCCAATAATTTCCCTTCAAAGGAATAGTCTGTGAATGTTAGGAATAACCCATGATTGCTAATGATAGGTATTTTTCATTTTCAATTTCTTGGATTTTGCTTAACATAGACTTGTTTATATAGGTTTAAGGATCCATCATTATGAAGGCAGAACTAAAAGCACAAGAATATTGATTAGGTGTGCAGTGATTTAGGTGATAATGACCATGTGAATTCATCCTATAAAGGGGTGGAAAGTACCATGAGAACCATGCCATGGGTAGAGATATGATATCCATTTTTTAAGATAAGGCTATGTTGTCAACAAATAATCACATGATTTAGGTTTAATCAATTTCCCTTAAAATAGGGAGTGGAATTTAGGTAGATAGAAAGGGATGAGATTAAGTTAAACAAAAGGTGAACTTGATCATTCTTAAAAAAATAAAAAATGAAGATGCAAAGCATTGAGGGACTCAAGTTTTGGGTGGCTTTCAAGAGAAGACAATTGGTAAGCTCCTGATCTATACTCATGGGTGATAATATAAGGTTTAAGCCAATTAAAAGCAAACTTTCCCACTTTTTTTCTCCATGTTAGTGACGTGTTGATTTTCATTTAGGATGAGGTCTCTAATGTTGAATTCTCATACGTTAAGGTGTTTTTTATAGGCATGCTTGATGCGCTCTTGATAGACATGAAGATGGGTAAGGGATGATAAATGATTCTCATCAAGTAGCTCAAGCTGAGCTAAATAGTATTGATGATAATTGTCCTAAAAAATAAGCTCTTGAAAATATATGTAGAGAAAGGGAATTTGGACTTTGAGAGGCAAGATGGCCTCTACTCCAAACATGATAAAAAGGGGTAGCACCCATATGGGTTCTAATGCTAGTATGATATGCCCATAAGGTAAAGGGGATGTGAAAATACCAATCTCAACTTGATGTATTGATCATTTTAGTTAGCATGTTATTAAGAGTTTTATTAGAGGCCTCATCTTGTCCATTCACTTGAGGGAGATAGGGTGAGGAGAAGCTTAACTTAATTTTGAATGTATCACTTAGACCCTAGATTTGATTATTTTTTAGGGATTTACCATTGTCAATGATAATCTTGTGAGGAACACCAAAATGGTAAATAATGTGATGGTTGATAAAATCAACAATATTTTTTACTTTAGTCAAGACTAAGGGGATAAATTCTATCGATTTGGTGAAATATTCAATCATAGTGATGATAAAATAGTGTCACTTTGGGGAATGGAGGTTAATTTCACCAATACTATCTAAACCCCATTCTAAGAAGGGCCAAAAATTAGTAGAAATGATAAGACTATGGCTAGATGTGTGATGCAAATTAGCATGTTGTTGACACTTAACACACCTTTTCACATAATCAAAATAGTCTTGGTTAAGGGTAGGATAATAATAGCCTAGGTGAAGGATGAATTTAGATACAAGTAGGGCTGCTAAAGTGTCCCCCACATATACCATTGTGTATTTCCTTGATAGCGTGAGAGGTTCGTGACTATGTAGGCAATAGAAGAGGAGACCATCAAAGCCACATTTATAAAGGATACCTCATAGTATGGTATAACATGAGGTAATCTAGATAAATGCACTTCAATCATTCATATAAAGACCAGAAGGAATTATGGAAAGGTTAAGATAGTCAAAGGTCTGTTGATACCAAAGGTCAGGTTGGGTATCTTTTATAGTGAAAATGGTGGGAGAATCTAGTTTGATATAAGAAGGATAGGTAAGTTTATGGATAATGATAGATATCTTAGAGTTGGAAGGTGTATATGTTATTTGAGAGGCAAGGGAAGCCATGGTGTCAATGAACTTATTAGTAGATCATGGGGTTGAATGGATGCAATAGTGCTCAAATGATGTGAAGAGTTCATCAACTAGTTTCTTGTACTATTTCATAATGTCATTCTTTAACTTGTAAGAGTTGTTGATTTGATTGATCACAAGTTTGAAGTCACCAAAAATATTGATTATTTTGACTCCTAAGGCTAAGGTAGTCTAATGGCCTACCATTAGGGCTTTGTACTTGGTCATATTGTTGGTACATTTAAAATTAAGCTTGAAAGACAAAGGGAGAAACTCACCATCACAAGGTATAAGGATGATACTACATCCCCCACCACATTGACCCTTTGATCCATCAAATAACATGGTGACTTGATAGGTGAAATTTAATTGAGAGAGGGTCATAATGGACTCATTAGGGAACTCAAGAAGAGGAGGTTGGTTTTATTCTAAAGGTGCCTTAGCCAATTGGTCAGTAATGACTTGTCCCTTAATTAACTTTTGCTAAAGGAGCTCAAGGTCAAACTTTTCTAAGAGCATAAGACACTTGGCAATATGCTAGTTTTAGTATGGCTTGGAGTACATGTATTTGAGTGGGTTAGTATTAGTTATGACATAAGTTTTGTGGTTAAATAGGTAATGGTGAATTTTTTTGGTCATGAAGACTAAAAATAAGAAAAGTTTCTTGGTATGGGTGTACCAAGTTTCATATTCTATAAGCATGTGGCTAATGTAGTAGATAGCTTAATCTCTATGGTGTTCATCTTGATGAGCAAGCATTACCCCTAGGGAATGGTTGATGGTAGATATAGAGGTAAAAAAATTGGTCATCCTTAGGAGGGGTGAGGATAAGTGGTGACAAAAGGTACTCTTTTAGTGAATCAAAGGCCTTTTTGATAATTTATATTCCACTTGAAATATACATCCTTCTTCAGAAGATAGTGGAATGGTCGACATCGATCTAAAAGTTGAGAGATCAAGTAATGAATGGACTGGAGATTCTCTTGTAAACTATGGAGTTGCTTAAGGTTGGTTGAAGGGAGCATATTAAGGATGGATTTGATATTTTTGGGATCAACTTTGATTCTATGAAGGGAGATAATGAAGCCAAGAATTTTTCTTGATAAGACCCCAAAAATGTATTTCTTAGGGTTAAGGTAGACATGGTAATGGATAAGGCATTCAATTATGATCTGAAAAATGGCCAAGTGATCCTTTTGGAGTTTGGATTTATTGAGAAGGTCATCCATGTAGTCCTCAATAATATTATGGATAAGGTCATGGAAGATATAAGTCATGACACATTGGTAGGTCACACCAGCATTCTTTAACTTAAAAGGTATGAATCTATAGTATAAGGTTCCCCATTGGGTGGTAAAGGCAATTTTATGTTGATCTTTGGGAGTAAATAAGATCTAATTATACCTTGAGAATCTATCCATGAGAGATAAGATCTTTTGGCTAACTATTAGATCAACTAGTTGGTTGATGATCGATAGAGGAAAGTCATCTTTAGGGTAGGTGAGGTTGAGGTCATGAAAGTACACATAAATACATAGTCCTCTTGTGGCTTTGGTGATAGGTACAACATTTGAGACCTATTAGGTTTAGTCAATGGGTTGAATAAAATTGATAAATAGAAGATGATAAAGCTCTTCTTTGATGAGAAGGGCTATATTAGGGTGCATGCATCAAAGCTTTCAATTGATGGGATTGTCATCATAGTTAGTGAATATGTTATGGGTAGAAATGGTGATGTCAATTCTAGGCACATCATTGTAAGACCACGTAAAGGATATACTATGGTATTGGAGGAAAGAGGGAAAATATTTAAGTTCCTTAGCATTCAGTGATTAGCCAAATTTGCTAATGCAGGGATTATCCAAAGTGCCTAAGTTGATATCCATGGTGGATTAATTCAACATGGTCAAGGTATTAGGAAGAAGGGATTTGTGGATGGAGTAATTTAAGGCACCAAGTTAAGTGAGAATGGAATCATCATCCTAACATTGAATAGTTTTAATGGTAGGAGAGTTTTCTCCATCATCTCAAGATGGCTCAAAGGGATGGTTGTGGTTGCCACTTAATTTTGATAAGTTAGGGGTTCTAGGTTGATCATGTTGATGAAAAACAATTTAGGTGGGATGATATCATCATCCTCATACATAAGTGGAGATGAGGTCAATGAAGAAGGGGCATCTTCCTCAAAAATGGTAATGATAGGTACTTTGGGTTACTTTTTGTTGGGTAGGATGAAGTCAATTTCATGATTCTCATGAGGGTTCCTCCTTTTAATGGTGACCAACTCATGTGGGCCATGCTCATATCACCTAAGGTCAAATCCTTTCCAAGCACATTGATGGAGGTATGCCTTGGCAAAAATTGATTTATCTAGGTAGGAAAAACTAATGGTGAATGGTCTTGGTGAAAGAGAGGTGGTAGTAGCACCAAGGGCTTTGTCAAGTCCCACATAGATAAAAAATGTTTTATGGTGGGGAGGTCCAAAGGGAATGATAGTTCTAAGACTGGGATCATATCTTAGCTGGGTGGTTAGTTACTCATACTCATGAGGAGTAGGGAAAGTGTTAAGGGCTAAAAGATAATACTCTCATACAAAAATGTGATGGAACATTGAGTCCAAAGGGTACATGGTCAGAATTTGGTCTAAAGTGATAAAGGAACTAGTCTATGCCTCATCAGTAGAAGGGGATATGATATCTACTTTAGAGGTTAAAGGTTAGGTTTTAGATATTGAGGGTGTGATGGATGGGGGTATGATGACATCATTAGGGTGATAGGTCATGTCACATGTTGAGAAAGGACTTGGGTCAATTTGGATGGTGATGACCTAGCCTTCTTGTTCAAACTTAATTTAATGGTGAAGGGTAGAGGGGACATAACCCATGGAATGGATCTAAGATCATCCAAACAAAACATTTTATTGGAATTTACCTTTCACTACATATAAAAAGTTTAGGGAGTGTGAAAGGTCCTAAATGGATATGAAGGATGATGGTTCCACAGGTAGTGGCCATGGTGTCATTAAATGATCAAAGGATGCCCAAGATTTTAGACATGACATTATCTAGTAGGTTAAGTTGGTTATAGGCATTAGAGGAGATGATGTTAATGTTATCTCCTTCATTAATTATGACCTATTTGATGTGGGTTTGATTGATGTAGGTAGTGATAAAGAAAGGAGGATCTAGATCTTTAGGATGGATGGAAGGTATTTCTGAATCCTTAAAGGTAACAAGGTTAAAAGTTTGAAGGGTGCCAATAAAGGTTGCTAGAGGTTGAGGGTCTTTAGGTTAGAACTTGACGCATTAAAAAGCCTCTATTAGTGATTGGCAATGATGGGGAGAGGTAAATATCAACTCATATAAGCTCATCTTCACTGGGGTCTAGTGAAGTTGTTTTAGGATAACTCTCCTGATCGATTTTGAGGTGTTAGGGTGAGAGGTACCTAAAATGGATAGCTTGGGTTTGGTTGAAGATAGAGATAGTTAGGTGTGAGTTAAGTGGGATATGGAAGAGGGATACATCTAAGGAATGAACATTTTAGCATTTTCCTTATCTTTTTATTGTGATCTCATGACCATATTAATAGTATGGATAGAAGGAGAGGTTGAAGTAGTAGATTGTTTAGACTCATCTTCACTCTAAGGTGAGAGTGGAGGAGTTGGTAAGCATTGGGTAGGTATGGTTATTAGTTGGATTGATATGGGGCCCATAAGAGGTTAGTCTGTTAATAGATCATCCTCATCATAAAGCTGGTGGATAATAGTTTGGAGATATTTATAGTTCTTTATATCATGGTCAGGTGTCTTATGATAAGAACACATTTGGTGGTCATTATACTAGATAGGTTTTGAAGCTATAGGGTCAAAGGGTCTTATGGGAAGTAAGGCCAAATAATAATTTTTCAATAACCTATGGATAATAATCAAGTAGGACTCAGTTAAAGGTGGTAAATGTGTAGTGGTATTTGCTTTGATGGTTGGATTAGAAGGCCATTTAGAAATAAGTTTGATGATAGGTGCTTTGAGTAGGGTGGTACACTTGGTTGATGGCTTCAATTTATGAAAGGAGGTTGATGAGATAGAGGTGAAGGATAAAAAGGTAGGTATCATAGGTGTTTTTGGTATGGTGAAGAGAGGTGCATTATAAAACAATTATGAAGGTGTAACTAAAATAGGTGGTGGGGTCTTGGTAGAGATAATTGGATTCCTAATCAAGGTAGAAAGATGTGGCCCCAAAATGGAGGGCAAGGTTAAGGGAGATAAAATTCAATGTTTAGGGTCTTTGAGTAGTTTTACCTCTTTAGTTGATTTGATTTGGCATGTGGTTAGTGGGTTTGAAGGGTTTAGGTCCACTTTCATAGATGGGTGACTAAGGCTTGGTGTAGGGAAGGTACCAAGGCTTTTGGTTGTTTTAGTTGAGGTGATAGAAGAAGGTTTGGCCATTTGGGTTTTGGTTGACTTAGGTGGTTGGGGGTTGGTTGGTTTGTTAGAGGTCTCAGTTGGTTGGGTGGAGGTTGTGGTTGGTTGGATGGAGGTTGTGTTTGGCTGGGTAGATATGGTAATATGTTGGTCAACAGAAGTGGTGGGTTAGTCTACCAAAGAAAGGGTTGGAGGTTCTAATATGGTAATATAAGGAAGACCTAGTTGTTGCCAAAAGGTAGCCTAGTCTAAGTTGGGCTTGGAAATAAATTCAAATCTCTAAACTAGTTTAGATAATGGTTTATAGATTAGCTTAGCTCCTTGGGTAGCATGTTTAAATGATATACCCATAGGTTGGGAAAGGGGGTGGCAACCTTATAATCTTCCTCAATCAAAGGATGAAAGGTTAAGATAGGTGGTTCTTCTATGGGAGGAATGAACATGGATATTTCTTCCTTGATAATTATCTCTAAAGGAGGGATGGGTTGCTTTGTAGTTAAAGGTAAAGGTGAGGCAGTGATGGTTGGTTGTTCTAATATGATAGTTGAAAGGGAGGCTAGTGGCTCCACTACCTCAATAAGTGGAGGGGGAGAAGATGACACTTCCTTGGTTTGAGTGTATAAAGGAAGGGAAGGTAATTTCACTATCCCAATAGATGGAGGAGGTGGAGGACTAGAAGATTAGGTACTTGGTGGTTTGGTAATGAGTGCATCAAAGACCATGTTAATTTTATGGGTATCATGAGAAAACTTGATTTTGTTGCTCTCATTCTTGGTAGGAGCATGGTTTGGGAAGGGATGCCTAAATATATCAAGGGGATGGTTTAATGGTGCATTGGGGTTGTCTAATGTAAGCTCACCCTTGTCAATAAGGGATTGGATAAGGCTCTTAAAGGTGTTGTACATACTAAAGTCATGTCATATTACCTAATGAAATACACATAGATCATTCTTGTTGTACCAACTAGGTGTAAGATGAAAGGAATAAAATTAATAAGGTGTTTTGATAGGAGGAAGTTGAATGATGTTGGATTTTAATAACTTCTCCAAGATGGAAGCATATGATTCTCCAAGTGGAGTGAATTGATTCTATTTATTTTGGTTTTGGTTCCTCATGTTTTTTTTGAGGAACTAGAGTAATTTGGTTGGTTGATGTAAGGTAGAGGAGCAACTTTAAGCATAACCACATTTATGCTTCCCTTTCTCTTGGTATTGGTATTGGACTAGTTGCTTGACTTGAAGTAAGGGGCCTCATTGGTTTTATAGGTTGATTTTTTTTTTTTTTTTTGAGATTTAGCTTTCCTTCATAAATGGCTCTATTCTCTAGCTTATGCACCATGGAAAAAGATTCATCAAAGGTTCAAAAGATTTGGACACATAGTGTAGAGGAGATATGTTTGGCACATGCCCAAGAAAAGAGCTCTATGAGTTTGGGTTGGGGTAAGGAGAATGAAAATTATTTAATTATGCTTATCTAATGAGCTAAAAATTTGACAATAGGTTCATCCTCAAACTATTAGATAGAGTAGAGATCAGTGATATAAACTTTATTGGAGATATTGATCTCAAAATGATCCAAGAAGGTTTGAGCCAGTTGGGTGATGGAGAAAAGGGAGTGCTTAGGTATGAAGCTATACCAATCCAATGTTAGACCAACTAGAGACATGGGAAAGGTGAAAATAAGAAGGGAATCATCATAGATGATGAGATAAAAATCATTCCTAAATTCCCTAAGGTGTTATCAAGGATCCTCCTTTGAAATTTAGAGGACTTGAAAATTTCCCATTGGCGAGGATGTCCTGATAGGTATAGATGGATGGATGGGCTCATTTCATATTTGGTCATATGACACTATGTTTTGAGCACCTTAAATGGATGAAATATAAGGTGGTCATCTTGTCTATAAGCATCTTCATTAGGTTTTCTTAGGTTTGTGCACCCAAAATGTTATAAGATGCATATTATTATGGTGGTTGGGAGACATACTAATAGTGGGTAGAAGGCTGGGAGGCTACCACATATTGGTAAGTGAATGTCAATGGTTGGGTGGAAGATGCATAAGGGTAGGTAGACATATGTGGTTAGGTAGTGGATAGGGATACATGCCCTTATATGCTATGGATGTAGCCAAATTTTGGTGCAAGGGGTGCTTGTTGGATAGGAGCAGTAGTTGGGTTAGTGATTAATGGAAGGGTGGTAACCCTTGTACTAATTGGTGGCAAGGTATAGGGTATGGACACCATAAGGCTTTGAATTAGAGTAGTGGTAAATGGATTGGGGGTAGCTAAAGGAAGGTTTGTAGTGTTATAGGTAGGAACTCCTATTAAGGAGGAGTGTTTGATAGGAGTGGAAGGTATAAGGGTAGTAGTAGTTTGAGTTGGTTAGTTTTCTATAGCAGTATTAAAGGGGTTATTGGTTGATGAGGAAGATTGGGTAGTCAAAAGTTGAGTTATAACCATAGAAATAGAGGTACTCCCCATGAGGAGGGGAGGGATACCATAAAGTGGATCTACATGTGGGGCCAAAACTGGTATACACTAAGACATGGTTGTAAGATAATTTTGCAAGGCTATAGGATTATTATCTAAGTGGAAAAGTTTATTTGTAATTGAGAAATATCCTAAGGGAAAGTAGGACTTCTTGAGGGGTGAGGAGAGTCTACTAGTTTAGAGATATAGTCCATGGATGAGGAGGTAAAAGAGGTAGGTTGGCTTGGTGATGGGTTTTAGTCTACAAGGTCTCTTCATTACTGGCAAGTGAGAACCATATGAAATAGGGGAGATAGAAAGCAAAAAAAATCTCACTACTCAAACATGAAGAAAAGAAAAAAAAGATCAAACAAATCAAATCACACTCTAAAAGAGATGTTAATCCTTAGAGTTTTAATTAATCTCACTTTTGGCTTATGCCTTAAGAATATGTGTGACTAAAATTGGTTTATAGAGTGGGTACTAGAAAAGAAGTCTAGGGTTGGTTTTAGGTTGTGTGTAGGAGCTAAAAATTAGTTAGTATTAGAATCAATACATGGCTTGGTATTGGGGCCTAGCCTCTCATTTCACATATCATAGTGATAAGGGTGTTAGGTGCTTAGCTAATTGATATCCATAGATTATACTCAACTAGAGAACTGAGGTGGTTATCCCCTTGGTAATGACCTCCAAATTAGATTTTTGGGGAAGGGTAAGGTTACCTCTAGGTGATGAAATCCTAAGCAGGCCTTATCTCAAGTTTGTTTGACATTTAATTGATGAAAGTGGTTTGGTTGAGTGTGTGTAACAAAGAGTAAAACTATGATAAATTACTTTGCTTTTAAGTTAAGCTATGTGAACTAAACTTTCAAGTAGTTGATGTATGCACTTAATTTTAAGCCAAAAAAAAACTTTTGATTTTGTCAATGAGTATAGAATAGAGAAATAATGTAAGCAAATAAGAACCCAAGTAAAGACATAAGGGTGCCATTAGGCATGCCATAATGTTTTAGTAAATTTCTTGCTTATTATTTTAGAACAAGGAGAAGAAAATAAGTATGGGTATGGTTGAAAACCATATTTAATTATGCATTTATAGAATCAAAAGATTGTGAAGAACTCTTCTTTGTCTTAGGAGGATGACCTACAGATAAAAAATACTAAAGAAAATTTATTTGTTAAATAGATAGTTGAGTAGATTATCTAGCAATAGCTAGATCTCAGAAGCAAAAGCTTCCTCAGGGCTATCAATCCACACATTTTAAATAATTAAGTTTATAAATAGAATATAAAGTACTTGCATCAATAATCAAAAGCACTATATTTGAATACAAGGGATGATTGCTAAGAAATAGACTAGAAATGATTAAAAATAGTGATGAGCTAATTAATAGTAGTGTTAGATGGTTGGGGTATGCTTCAAAAAATTAGGTAGGGGCTTGTGAACAAGCAGGGACATAGAGAATTAGGTTTGGTTAGGGGTAGGTAGGTGAAAATAGCTTGCTAGAATTTTTTGCCATAGTGACCATCAGTAGTTAGGCTAATCATCAATGATTAAGGTGACCATTAGTGGTCAAAGTGATTGTCGATAGTTAGATAGACTATCAGTGGTTGAGATAACCATCAATAGTTACTATGTAGATCTAGGTTGATAATAAGCTGATTAATGGGATTACAAAGTGAGATTCCAAGAGTTGGTTGGTGCTAGGATGGATGAAAAAAGAAAATAAGGTGATTAAATATTCAAAATTAAATACTTATCTTGTATAAGAAATATCAGGTGGATGCTTGAGGTGATTGAATTTTTGGTGGAATTTGATGTGATTCTGGTAGAGTAATGGTACTTGGTACTTTTCTAGAGCCATGGAAGTAAGTTGGCTCTCTAACATAGTAGTTAGTTCATTAGATTATTAATGATGATTGACCTATAAAAAGAGAATTATAGGTGCACAATATCTTGATAACAATTGTAAATAGATGATTTTCACCTCTCTGATCCTCTCTAATTATAGGTAAGGCAAGAGAGTTGCAACAAAACATGAACTGGGATTCCTAAATTTAACTCACACATGTAATGGCTCACAACTAGGTTTAGATGAGTTATTTTAAGAAAAGAAAGGTGGATGATTTTTCATGTTAGTGGTTAAGGAGGTGCACCCTAACCATCAATGCTCAAAGGTGAAGGGTAAAATAGGTAAAAACTTGGTTCAAGCCAGTTTAGTCAAACTATGGTTAGGTTTCATTAGGGAGTAGATAAATTGGTCTTAAGAGGTTTCTAAGGTGGTCTATGGTTATTTCAACACTCATAATCATGGTGTGAAAATTTTTAGTGTCTACACTTTAAGGTGTTTGTTATAAATGTGCTTAATTTTCACTTGATGGATGCAAAAAAAGGTAAGCATGGCTAAATAATGTTCATCAAGTATTTCAAGTTGGGAAAAATATTATTGATGATAATCACTCTAAAAAATGATATCTTGTAAGGGTATGAAAAGAGAGGGAATTTGGAATTTGAGAGTCAAGACAACCTCAGTTCCAAACATATGAGAGGAAGGGTTAGCACTTGTAGGGGTTGTAATTCTAGTATGATATACCCATAAGGTGAAGGGGATGTGTAAATGCCAATTCTGACCATATGTATTAAGCATTTTAGTTAGCATGTTGTTGAGGGTTTTTTTAGAATTTTCCATTTGGTCATTAACTTATGGATGATAGGGCAATGATAAACTTAACTTGATACCAAATGCATCATATAGAACTTAGACTTTTTTTTTAAAAAAATATTTTCCATTGTCAATGATAATTTTATGAGGAACATCAAAATGATAGATAATGTGATAGTTGATAAAATAGATAATATTTTTAGCTTATGTTGAGATGAGAGGAATAACCTCTATCCATTTGGTGAAATATTATGTTATAATGATGATACAATGATGTCACTATGAGGAATGGTAGTTAATTTCACCAATAAGATCCAAACCCCATTACAAGAAGGGCTAGATATCTTTGGATACTTGGAGACTATGGATAGGCACATGATGTAAGTTGGCATGTTATTGACATTTAACACACTTATTCATTTAATCACAACAATATTAGTTGAGGGTAGGCTACTAGTAACCAAAATAAAGGATAAGTTTAGCGATAGCTAGACCACTAAAATGTCCTCTGCAAATCCCATCATGTGTTTATTTGATAGCATAAGAGGCTTCATGATGATGTAGGTAAAAGAAGAGGAGACCATCAAAGCCACATTTATAAATAATTACCCCTATTATTTTATAACATGAGGTGCTCTAGATAAATTCTCTTTGAGCATTCATGGAAATTTTGGAAGGGATGACGGAAAGGTTGAGATAGTCAAAGGTTTGCTGGTACCAAAGGTCAGGTTGGTTTTCCTCCACATTGAATATGGTAGGAGAGTATGATTTTACATAAGAGGGCTGGGTAATTCAATGGATAATGATATATAACTTATATTCATAAGGTGTAGATGGGATCTGGGATGTGATAAAAGTCATCATATTGACAAACTTGTTTGTAGATCATAAAATTGTTTGGTTATGGTAGTGGTCAAATGATGTTAATATTATGTCATTGAGTTATTTTTATTAAGAAAAAACTTCATTATTACATTGATAAGAGTAATTTATTTGATTGAACATGAATTTAGAGTCACCAAATATATTGATTTTTTTACTCCCAAGGCTAATGCTTTGGATGCCTATCACTAATTCAAAATCTAGTTTAAAGGATAAAAGAAGAGGTTCATCATGAAGGGGGATAAGTATGATGTTATCTCCCCCACCATATTAACACTTTCATCCATCAAATAACATGGTCACTTGATAGGTGAATTTTTATTGAGAGAGGGTCATGATGGATTCATTTATAAATTTGAGAGGGGGAGGCTAGTTATTTTTTAATGGTACTTCAGCCAATTGATTGGTAATGACTTGCCCATTAATTAAATTATACTAGAAGAAACCAAAGTTAGACTCAACTAAAATGATGATCCACGTGGCCATACATTAATTTTGGGATTCTGGTATGGCTCGGTATTGGTTATGACATAGATGTTGTGGTTGAGGAGGTAATGGAAAAGTTTGGTGGCCACAAAGACTAAGGTGAGGTAGAGTTTCTTGGTATGGGTGTATCAAGTCTCATATTAGATAAGCATATGGATAATGTATTATATGTCTTTCTCTTTATGCTATTCATCTTGATAAGCCAAAATTACCCCTAAGGAGTGGTCAGTGGTATAAATATAAAGGTAAAAAGGTTGATCTTCTTTGGGAGGAATGAGGATGGGTGGAGAAATAAGGTACACTTTAATTGAATCAAAGGAATTTTGATAGTAATTAGTCCACTTAAAAGATTCATCCTTATTTATAAGGTGGTGGAAGGGTTGGTATCAATCAGAGAGTTGAGAGGTAAAATAATGAATGGATTGGAGCTTCCCTTACAAGATGCAGAGTTGCATGAGGTGAGTGGGAGGAGGAATGTCAGAAATTTCTTTAATTTTGGTGGGAATGAATTTAATTCCTGAAAGGGAGATGATAAAGCCAAGTATATTTCTTTAAAATACCCCAAAAATACACTTTGTCGGGTTAAGGTAGACATGGTAGTGGATGAGTTGTTCAAATATGATCTTAAAAATGGCCAAATGATCTTTATGAAATTTGTATTTTCCAAGGATGTCATCAACATATTATTATATGATATTGTGAATAATGTCATTGAAGATGTAAGTCATAATGCATTGGTAGGTTACACTAGCATTTTCAGTCCAAAAGGCATGACCTTATAGCAAAAATTTCCTCATGGGATGATAAAGGTGTTTTTTTGTTGATCTTTAGGGGTAATAAAGATATGATTGTAACCCAAGAACACATCCATAATAGATAACATCTCATGGCTAGTTGTAAGATAAATAAGCTGGTCAATGCTTGGCAATGGAAAGTCATCCTTTGGGTAAGAAAGGTTAAGGTCATAAAAGTCCACACAAATGTGAAGTCCCATTATGAATTTGATGATAGGTAAAACATTTGAGACCCATTAGGGATAATAAATGGGTTGGATAAAATTGATGGATAGGAGATGTTAAATCTCTTCTTTGATGAGAAGGGCTGTGTGAGGGTGCATTCATCAAAGGTTTTGCCTAACTGGTTTGGCATCATGGTTGGTGACTATGTTTTGGGTAGTGATGGAGGGTTTAATTCTTGGCATGTCACTATAAGACTAAGAAAATTCTATATTGTGGTCTTGTAAGGAAGGGAAGTCCTGAAGATCCTCATAATTTAGTGATTAGATAATTTTGATAATGCATGGGTTATTTAGAGTACCCAAGTTGATATCCATGGTGTATTCATTAAGTGTAGTTGAAGTTTTAGGGGGGAGATTTGTGGATATAGGAATATCTAGACCAAGATAAGTGAGAATGAAATCATCATCATGATATTGAATGGTATTGATGAAAGGAAAATCATCTCCTACCATCTTAGAATGAGTTAGAGGAATGGTTACAGTCACCCCATACTTTTGATAAGTTAGGGGTCTAAGGTTGGTCATGTTGATGGGAAAAAATTAGGGGGGATGATATCAGAATCCTCAGTTGTCAATAGTGGAGTGGAAGGTGAGGATGGGATTTACTAATCAGTGATGGTAATAAGAGATGGTTTGCTTTACTTTTTAGGTGGCATGAAACCAAGGGCATGATTTTCATGAGGTTTTTAGGTCTTAATCATAAGTAAATTATGTGGCTAGTGTTCATATCAACCTAGACCAAATCCCTTCCAAGCACACCTATAGAGGTATGTCTTGGAAAACTCTAGTTTATCTAGATAGGAGAAACTGAAGGTCAATGGTCGAGGTGAGAAGGAGGTGGCAGAAGTGTGAATGGGTTTATCAAGTCCCCCATATATGAAATTGGTTTGACAACTTGAGGGATAGAAAGGGATAATGACTCTAATATTGGGGTCATAACTAGGTTGTTAATCAAGATTCCCATACTCTTGAGGAGTAGGAAAAGTGTCTAGTGTCAAAAGGTGATACTCCCCCCAAAAAATATGTTAGAAGGTTGATTCCAAGGGGTTTGTTATGGGGATTTAGGTAGAAGGGATAGATGAACTAGTGAATTCTTCATTGGTAGAAGAAGATGGGGATTTATATTTTACTAGTGAAGTCTTGTTAGATGGAGGAAGGAGAACATCATGAGGTTGGCACGTCATGTTTCATGATGTAAAAAGACTTGGGTCAGTTTGTATAGTGACAACTTGGCCTTCATGTTCAAATTTGACACATTGGTATAGGGTGGATGACACACAGCCCATGGAGTGAATCCAAGTGTGTCCCAATAAATTTTTTTACTAGAACTCACCTTCTGCTATTTAGAAGAGCTTAAGAAGTATGTGGGGTCCTCGACAAATGTGAAGGACAGTAGTTCCTAAAGTTATGGTCATGGTATCATTGAATGATTAGAGTACCATTGAGGTTTCCAAAATAATGTTCTTAGGTAATTTGAGTTTGTTGTATGTGTGGGAAGAGATAATGTTGATGTTATCTCCCTCATCAATCATAACCCTCTTGATGTGGGTTTGGTTGATGTATGAAGTAATAAAGAGGGGAGGATCTAGATCATCTAGATGGATGGAGGGTATTTATAAAGCCTTAAAGGTGACAAGGTTGGAAAGTTAAAGAGATCTGAGAAAGGATGTAAGAAGTTGTAGGTCCTCTGGTTAGACCTCTATGGATTACAAATATTTTAGCATTACCTAGTGGTGAGGGGTGAGGTATTGATTAGTTCATACAAACTCATCTTCACTAGTGTTCGTTGAAGTTATTTTAAAAATACTTGTTAGATTGATTCACAAGGGTTGGATTGAGAAGGACCCAAGATGGACACCTTAGGTTTGGTTGAAGGTAAAGGTGCTTGGTGTTAGCTGGGTTATTGGGTGGTGGAAGAGGGATATGTATATGGAATGGACACTTTGATTTTCCATTATCCTTTTGTTGAGCTTGTGATCATGTGACCACATGGATGGTATACATTTAGGAAATAATTAGGCTAAATGATTACTTTGGTTTTGTGTCACTCTAATATGAGAGTGGGGGAGTAGGTAAGTGTTGGTTGATGGATCTTGGTTCTTGGGATAGTGTTGGGATCATAAGAGGCTCATCTAAAAATAAATCATCCTCATGATACAACTGATGGATTAATTTTTGGAGAGATTTACAATTCTCAGTATCATACCCAAGTGTTCTATGGTATAATCATACTAACCTGTTATTATACAAAGATGCTTTAGGACTATGTGGGTTAAATGGTTCGATAGGTGTCAAGGTTAAGAAAGATGCTTGAAAAAACCTATATAGGATGGTTGAGTAAGACTCAAGAAAAGGTTTCAAAGCCATGGATTTTTTAGGTTTGGTAGTTGATGTGGAAGCCATTTTAGGAGTAGATTTGATGGTAAGAGATTTGGGTTAAGGATCATTATTGGTGGATGGTTTTGGTATGAAGTACTTAGGAGTGAAAGGTGTTGGGGTAGATTCCTAAAAATTAGTTGGTTTGGTTATAAAATGTTTGGTGAAAATAGGTGAGGATGGAAGTAGGAGTGATGATGTAACCAAGAAAGGTGGTTGGATTTGGGTTTTGTCTGGGATGGTTGGTTTCCTTACCAAAGTAGAAGGGTGAGGTCCCAAAATATAAGGCAAAGTGGAAAAGGGAGACAAAGTTCTAGTTTGAGGAATATTGGGTGGTTTTACCTTCTTTGTTTGCTTGGTTGGGGGTTTATTTGATAGGTTTGGTGAAGTTAAGTCTAATTTCAATGAGGGGTGAGTAAGGTTCTGAATAAGAAACATGCCAAGGTTTTTAGTGGGCTTGGTTGGAATGGTAAAAAGTGAATTGGTTATTTTAGGTGGAGTCAATTTGGGTGGTTCAATTATGGTAGAGGTTTTTAAAGGTTTGGTAGAGGTGATGGTGGGTTTAATAGTGGTAATGGAAGGTTGGGATGATAGTGGTGTGGTTGGAGGCTCTTTCTTGGTTGGGTAAGGAAGCTCGAGATGGTGCCAAAATGTGGCATGATCTGTGTTGGGTTGGGATAAGTACTCCAAGTTTTGAACTAGTCTAGAGAAGGACTTATACATTGGTTTGATCCCTTTAATATTGATCTCAAAGGACAAACCCATGGTTGGAGAGAAAGAGAAGTGGTTACCTCATCCTTTTTCTTAGTCAAAGGCTCTCAAGTTTGGGAAGATGAGTCTCTTATGGGAGAGATAGGTAGAGTGATATATTCCTTAAGGATGCTTTCCAAAGGAAGAGTGGATTGATATATGATGGAGGAGAAGGATACAATGTTAATGCCTACCTATTTTGGTATGTATATCAAAGGAGAAGTTAGTGGCTCAAATACCTCGATCACTGGAGAAAGGGGAATAGTCATTTCCTTGGTCTCATTTTTTAAAGGGATGGAAAGTGACTCCACTACCTCAATAAGTGGAGGGGAAGGAAAGGTGGTTTCATCAATGGTTTCCATAATAATGATTTTGATGAGAACTATTTTAATGATATGGACCTCATGGTTGTGAGAGGATTCTGCTCTATTTTTATCATTGTTCAGGAAAGGGGTATGGTTGGGGAATGACTCTCTAAAGATCTCAAGTGATTGATTTGGGGTGTGTTGGGGTTATCCAACACATTTACCCATTGTTTATGAAATTTTGGATGATGTTATTAAAGGTATTACACCTAATAACATCATTTTTATTGACATGATGGAAGGCACAAAATTCATTCTCCTTATAACAACTAGGTATAGGATGGGAGGAATCAAATTATTGTGGAGGTTTGATCAGTGGGAGTTGTATGGCATTTGATTTCAACAACTTATCCAAAACTAAAGCATATGACTCCCCTAGTGGAGTAAATTTATTTTGGTTATTTAATTTTAGGTTCATAGTGTTTTGATTAGGGGAACTAGAGGAGTTGGGTTTGGTTAACAATTGGTGGAGAGGTAGTTTTAAGGACAATTGCATTCATGGTTTCATTATTTTTGGAGTTAGTGTTGGTTTGATTGTTAGGTTTTGAGGAAGGAATCTTATTTGATTTGAAGGTGGAATTATTTTTTCTCAATTTTAACTTCCCCTCACCAATGTCTCTGTTCTCTAATTTTCATGCCATGGTGAAAGCCTCATCAAAGGTCCTAAAAGTCTAAACCTACAAAGCGGAGGAAATGTGTTTGGCACAGGCCCAAGAAAAGAGTTAAATCATCTTAGATTGGGGAAAAGAGAAAGAGAGTTGATTTATCAATCTTCTTGAATGGGCTAAAAATTTAGCTATGGACTCATGATTAAATTACCAAATGGAGTAGAGATCAGTGATGGAAACTTTCTTAGAGATGTTTATGGAAAAGTGATATAAGAAAGTATGAGCTAGTTAGACAAATGAAAAGAGGGAGTGATTTGTAATAGGACTATACCAATCTAGTGCCATACCTAATAGAGACATGGGAAAGGTATGGAGAAGGAGAGCATCATCATAGGTGATTAAATAACAAGAGTGCCTAAATGTTCTTAAATGTTGTTGAGGATCTTCCTCATTTTGAAATTTTGAAAATTTCAAAAGTTCTCACTGGGAAGGATAAGTTCGAATGGGGATGATGGATGAAATGGTTTATAAGGTCATCTATTTTTGGTACAAGAGGTTATGGGTACTTAAAATAGATGACTCCAAATTAGTAATTTTATCCATTAACATTTTGACAAGATCCATTTGTGGTTATGCACCCCCATAATTGTATGGTAGATTATGTTAGGTTTGGATAGGTACAACATATGGATAGCTAGTGGGGGGTTGAAAAGCTGACACATACTGGTATATGGACATGGGTGGTTAGGATGATGCCACATATAAATACATGGAAATAGGTGGTTGGGTAGAGGGTAGAGGTATATACCCTTGTGGGTTAGGGATGTAGCTTAGGTTTTATGTAATGGGCATTTATTGGGGGATTGATGTAGGTTGGGTTGGAGGTATGGTTGGATTGGTAAATAGAGGATAGGTGGTAAATTTGGTATTGATGGGTGGAAGGGTAGAAGGTATGGGTACCACCAATCTATGGAATAGAATGGGAGTAGGTAGGTTGGAAACAAGAGGAATGGTAGTAACACTAGTAAAGGGTACTCTGATGGTAAGTAGAGTACCCGTTTTGAGAGGTTAAGTTGCTCCTATACTAGAAGGGTTATTAGCTAGGGAAGAAGGTGTTTGGGTTTTTATTGGTTAGGTGGGTTGATTTTCGATGGTAGTATTGGTGGGATTATTGGTAGAAGAGGATGCTTGGGTGAACAAGGTTTGGGTGGAAATGGTGGAAGCATAAGTATCACCCATAAGGTGGGATGACATACCATAGGGTGGGTTAATAGGTGGAAGCAAAGTAGGGGTACAATGTGATATGGTGTTAAGATAAAGTTGAAGGGTTATGGGGTTGTTATCTAGAAAGGTGGAAAAATTTACATCCTCTTGGTCAACCATTTGAGGGATGTTATGAATTCCATAAGGATGGGGAGAACTCTCTACATCTGAGATGTACTCCATGGATGAGGTAGAAGAAGAAGATGCATGATTAGGAGGTAGATCCTAATTTTCTTGGTTTCTTAGTTGTTGCCTAGTTAAAACCATGCAACTAAGGGAAGGAGGAAGATACAATCAGTTTCACAACTCAAACAAAGAGAAGACAAGAAAAGGTCAAGGAAATAAAACACACACTAAAGCATGTTAGATCTTAAGATTATTTTTAGTCTCTCTTATGTCTTATGCCTTAAGATTTAAGAATTATGTGACTCAACTTGGTTTGTAGAATGGGTACTATAAAAAAATTTATGCTTGGTTTTAGGTTGTGTTCAAGCTCTCAAAAGGATTTATGTTATAAACAAGTACATGGATTTATATTGGGGCTTACCCCCTCACTTCACACACCACAACAATAACGGTGTTAGGTGCTTAACCAAGATATACTAATTACCATAGATTATAATCAGCCAGTGAATTGAGTTGGCTCTCCCCTTGGTGAGGAAATCCAAGTAAGATAGCTAGGAAAGGTGATCACTAGGTGATGAAATCCTAGTCAAGCCTTATGTCAATGTTTTTATGTTTGATTAAGTGTAAGTGGTTTGGTCTTATGTGTGTGATAAGAGTGAATCTATGATTAATTCACTTGATTAATTAAGTTATGCTAGATAAAATTAGTAATCAAATAATGTATATAGTCAATTTTAAGCCCAAAATGAAATTTTGATTTCATTATATGAGTTAAAAACAAGAAGAACCACCTAGATGCAACTTTGAACCTAAGAAAAAATTCAATGGTCCCATTGGGTGTGCTAGAATGTTTCACTAAAAAAAAATTATTTCTCAAAGAAGAAAGTTGTAAAACTTGAAAGAAGGATGAGGTTAGTAGAACCTAGATTTGGTTTGCATTTTGTGATCTAGATGGTTATAGATACTCCTCTTTGGCTTGAGATGAATGACCTAAAAATAAGAAAGCACTAAAAAAATGGTTGATTAGTTAGATAGTAGGGTGGATTTCCTAACAAGATATATCTAAGAAGCACAAGGTTATTTAGAGGCTACCAATCTAAACTTTCAAATAATCAAGTTCTAAAAATGAAAGATAAATTACTTGCATAAATAATAGAAGATACTAAAAGCAACTACATGAAGTTCTTGGAAAGAGATGAATTTGACTAATCACATAAATAAATGATTCAATATTAATTCTAAGTGAGTCAAACATGGTTTAGAAAATAAGGTGATGTTCTGTGATCAGGTAAGAAGTCAAAAAGTGGGACTTGGTTGGGGTTTGATAGTGGAATTATCTTGCTATTAGAATTATCACATAGTGACCATTAGTAGTTGGGTGAACCATAATTGGTTGGGTAACCATAAGTGGTTGGATGAACATAAATGATTAGGGATAAACCATCAATAGTTAAATGATCATCAATGGTTACTATCAAATTTGGCTTAGGTAAGGGAATGTCTAGTTTGGAGGGTGGTTGAGTGATTTTGGGAGGTGGGTTTAGGCTAGAGGTTGGTTACAAAATGGAAGCAATATAAATAAATACTAAAAATAAAATAGGTAATTTAATCTTTTTCATGAATAATTTTGAGGTGGGTGGCTGAAAAACTCATTGTGGAGCTTATAGTAATCTAAGCAGAGTATCAGTGTCTTGGCTGTGATTCATGAATTGTAATGCTTGTGCTCTTTGTCATGCTCATTAGGAGAAGACCTAAAAAATAATCTTTGATACATGAATCTCTTAACAATTTTTTATTCTCTCTGATGATTTCCCTCTCCCATTAATTTCCTCCTTTCTTTTTATAGAAAGAAGGGAGAGGTGAAATAATAAGTTCAATCAAGGTGTTAATAGGTCACCTAATTTTAGTCTGAACATGCATAATTATGTGAGTGGATAAGAATAAAAAATAAGGTAGAGTTAAACTATTGTTAACACTTAAAGTTATTAAATGCTTACCATTGGTGGTTGGGTCTAACCATTGGTGGTTAGGGGTCAACCATCAACGGTCAATATGTCAAAGGTAGAATGGTCAAAGTTAGTCATTTTGACTTAGGTTTGGTGGTTAAAATTCTATGAAGTGGTCCTAAGGTGGTCCATGCATGGTCTAAGGATTATTTTGACATATAGAACCATCTTGTATAGTTTTTTAGTGTCTAAAATTGTCTCTACTTATGGCTTAGGCAAACCTAGTCACCACACAACCAAAAGGCAAAATTGATATCTACGGATAGTGAATTAGAAAGATAGTGAAAGTGTAAGCATAAATATGAGAAAAGGAGTCTCTTATTGTCCCCTAAAATGATTTTAGTGTTTCTAGACTAATATATCTTGGTCCTATTGATGCAGTGGATTGCACCCTTGATAGGAGGCTGAGCTCTTATCTTCCATGCATCACAATGAAAACTCCCCTCTTGCCTTTGGGTCTAGAAAAATTGAGGGGAGAGTCTCTAGATCAGGGCTAACTCCCTTTGATGTATCTCTATGGTCCTAGATTTCCTACTACTAATAATGGGGGGGGGGGTAAAAGGGAGCATGATGTTGAAAATAAAACCTAAACTAAACGGTGATACACCAAAATTTTTGATCTACTTAGCTTGAACCTACACTTTCCACCAAGAAAAAGATGACATACACTTCATTTTATATGAGAAAATATTCTACATCAATGAGCTAGGGGTCCTCTTGAGATACAAGGAGGAAGAACTACCAGAGGTGTTCTAGCACACACTGTGGCAGCCTGTTCACATGTGCCTATACTCTATTGTAGACACTTCTGGCAAACTTGCAATAGAAGAAACTTCATAATACACTAGACATGTTGGAATAATTTTGTGAAAGCATAAAATTAAAATGACTTAACACAAAACAAATCCATAGACATATGCAAAATTGTAAGCTCAAATAGAAGTAAAAATGCTATGTCTTGATTCAAGGTAAAATTAGGCAGAGCTCTACCTTACAAGTCAAGAGATATTTTTTGAAATGAGAAGTTAAAATATCTATAGAGAAGAAAAAAACAAAATCACCCCTTTTTGAAAAGACTTTGGTGCCCTTTGACAAGTGGCCTACATGTGCTGGGAGCATTAAGAAGAGGAAGTTGCTAAAATAGAATGATGTGTCAGCTTTGATTTTGACTTTAGGTGTTTCAAATACATTAAACATCATGTTTGAAAACATAGGCCACATCGTCTATTTTTAAATAGGACTACTCCTTCAAGGCATTCACATAGTTTGTCTACTCATCAATGCAAAGTGAAGAAAAATGGGTTGCACCATTCACTATTTACACCCCTTGATGACCACTTGGTAGATACTATGTCAATTGTTGGAGTAACTCCTTGAGCTGACACCTTCCTTTGCCACTTAGACTATTTTGTCCATTTTTTCACTTGGCTCTTTTGCCTCTTCCTGGCTTTGTCTTTTCTAACTCCTTCATCCTTTAGGGGCTATCTTCTGCTAATTATTTGGCTCTTTGGGCTCCCTTCTCAGTAGTTTCTTCCTTTTGTCTTTAAACCTTTGAATTCCTTTAGGTTCATGCATTTCATTTAAAGATCAATGGCTATTTCATTACTGTAGAGTTGATGTTTGTGTGCCTGTCACCATTTGTTTGATTACTTCAACCTTTTCTTTGTTTGGGTCTTTGTCATTGAACCTTCTAGTTGAATCTAAACCTTTTCTGGAGTTCAATGGTTCAATAGTTTTTGTTCTACAAGGAGTTGCATCCATTGAATTCCCTTATGAATTAGATGTATCATTGAAATGATTGATTGAAACAACTCATTGAACCAATCGCTTGAACCAACCACTTGAACCAATCACTTGAACCAACCACTTAAACTAACCACTTGAACTAATCACTTAAACCAATCACTTGAACCAACCACTTAAACCAATCGCTTGAACCAATCACTTAAACTAATTTCTTGAACCAATCACTTGAACCAACCGCTTGAACCAATCACTTGAACCAATCACTTAAACCAACTACTTGAACCAATCACTTAAACCAATTTCTTGAACTAATTGCTTAAACTAATCTCTTGATCCAACTGCTTGAACCAATCACTTGAACCAACTGCTTAAACCAATCACTTGAACCAACCACTTGAACCAATCACTTGAACCAACTACTTGAACCAAGCGATTGAACCAAGTGATGATTCAAGTGGTATTTCAAAGAATTTAAACCAAGTGATTGAACCAAGTGGTGGTTTAAATTTAAATGGTTCAAAGTTAAAAATTCTTAACTTTTGGAAAGATCATGTCGTTGAACCCTGATGTTGAACCACTTTTCCAACCTTAAGGAAAAGTGTCTTGAGTCATTTTTTGCTCTCTTTCCTTCTAAATTTCTTTAGACAAGAGCCTGAAGAAGCTTTGTAAAAGCCCTTTCATTTTATGAACTAGTTCATTTTCTACCAAAAGACTTGTGCAACCCAAATTTTAACTGGCTCAGAACAATAGGGAAAGAAGGAGACCGATTTTGGCCTGCAAGACTGAATGGTCAATAATTTGGTGAACCAATTGCTTGAACCAACCACTTGAACCAAGTGATTGAACCAACCGATGGTTAAAGTGGTCGTTTAAAGTGTTACCAAGTGATTGAACCAAGTGGTAGTTTAAATTTCAATGGTTCAAAGTTTAAAATTCTTAACTCTTGGAAAGATCATGTCGTTGAACCCCGACATTGAACCACTTTTCCAACCTTAAGGAAAAGTGTCTTGAATCATTTTTCACTCTCTTTCCTTGTGAATTTATTTAGACAAGAGTCTAAAGAAGCTTTGTAAAATCCATTTAATTCTTTGAACTGGTTCATCTTCTATTGAAAGACTTGTGCAACCCAAATTTGAACTGGCTCAGAACAACAGGGAAAGGAGATCGATTTGGCTTGCAGGACCAAAATGGTCAATAATTTGGTGATTCTCAGGGGAAGCATGCCTGCTATGCTTAGAAACTAGTAGCCTTAAAGTCCATTAGGCACAGAGTCAGAACATACCTTAAAAAAAGTTAGCAACAACCCTGATAGATCTAAGGATCAATCATGAAGCTTCTACCCCAAACACAAAGAAAAACACACACAAGGCTAAAAACACTACTTGTGCAAACAACACTTAGGGAAAATAGGGAAAGAAAACCAAAATCAAACTAGTATGTACAACTAACTAGGTATATTTGCATCCCTCTTAGATCAAAGGTAAAATTTCTTAAGTCTCCTTCATGACAAGGGAACTTATGGTGCCAAATAAGTGGCTGAATGGAATGGAGACTTGGTGACCTACTCTTCTTGCCTACCACCTTGATTCACTCATATCCAAATGAATCAAGGGAAAACATGCTTCTTACATAAATGTATTCTTCTTGTTCTTGGAAGCTTGACTCATGCTAGTGTGTTTCACCAATAAATCCATGGCTACTAGCTCATCACCATAAGCCCTTTGATATGCACCATGGATTGGCTTGTGGCCTTCTACTTCATTGAAGATCCTATCAAAGTAATCCTCTATGTCATCATGGCTTTCTTGAAGAAGGGTGACTATTGTGATGTTTAAAATGAGATCATAGACTGATTGCTCATCCCATAGAACATCACCTTCTTGTTAAAGGCTCTCTCCTTCAAAGCATTCCTCAAGATAGATAGGCCTCTCCTTTTTTTGCTCAAAGACTAGAGTCTTCAGTTGTTCAAAGACATCTTCCTGATCCTCCTCCAACTCAGGTTCCATGGCATGGTCATATTCTTCATCAAAGCAATAAGGAAGTTTATCAAATAAGGGAGGAGAGAGCTCACCATGCTTACATTTCTCTTCATATTGCTGGAACATCGACATGTATGCATGACCTATGTCTTTTCCATTATTGATGATGTCTTAAAAAGGAACATCCATGAGGATTTCTTCCTCATTGACATCCATGAGAGCTTCTTGATTAGCTACAAATTGGATCCTCTCTTCTTCACTTGTCTCTTTCAAAATAGGTTCCTCCTCGATGACTTCAAAAATATCATCTTTAGGTTCACCAACCTCTTGAAAGGGTAAATCTAAAATCTTTCATCTCCTTTGCATACTTATTTGTGTCCCAATGCTACCTTCTCCACCCTTAGCCATCTCATAGCCTCCTTGAAGAAGAGTGTAACCTGCCCCAATGACTTCAAACAAATCATTTAAAACATGAACAAGAGACTGTCCATGCTCCCCCATGATGTCTACGGTGATCTCCTTCTCATCTACAATCATGGAGTCTCCTTGATCAGTCATGAACTGAGTATACTCCTCTTCACTCAACTCTTTAAAAATAGGTTCCTCCTTGAGAAGGGATGAAGTGGAAAGCTAAAGGTTAAACTTAGGTGGAAGTGGAGGCAATCCTTGAGCTAGAATCAAATGATTCTCCTCCTTCCATTTAGCCAGTACTTCATCTATATCAAATGTGGCTTGATAGCTTTCTTGGAGGGGTGTAGATGGGGTGTATTCAAATGTAGGATCTTCTACTTGATCTAAACCATCCATCACACTTTGGCTGAGGAACCTCATTCTGGATTCCAACTCTATAATTTTCCTGGCTATATTTTCTTGGAAGAGCCTTTCTTGGAGGTCACAAACATCATCATGATGAGTAAGAACATCTTTATCTTCTTCAAGGTCCTAAGCTAGTTCATGTTAGGCACTCATCCAACTTAGAATTTGGACATCATGTTGAGAGACTTGAGGATTGGTAGAAGGGGTGTCTTTTGGTGTAGGCTCCTCTCTAAGGTCTGAAACCTCCATCTCTCCTTCACTAAGCAATCTCACCTTTGCTTCTAATTCCTCAATTTTCTTAGCTAGATTTTATTGAAAGAGTCTTTCTTGGAGCTCATAGGGATCATCATGGAAATGGGGAGTGTATGAAGGCTACCATGGAATAAAAGAATCTTCCTAAGGAAGGGTGGGAGGGACTTGAAAAGGACTAGCCTCATTTTTTACTTAACACTCTAGGACAATATCTCTCTTCCTTGATGTTCCATGACTCAACTACTTTATTCCATCTCATGATATTAGGACTGGACATCTCCTTTTGGGGTGATGGGGCTACAATGTGAGAGGGTAGTGAGGGTTTGGATTCCACTTCCCTTGCTGCCAAAATAGATTGCTACATTTGAAGATTTGCCAATTCAATATGCTTATCAAGATTGGCCTTAAAAATAAGATTTACTATTTCAAGACTCTCCTCAACATGATTGGGGAAAGGACTTTGATAGGCTTGACTTGGCTTATGAGCAGGGGCTATGTATGACTGATATGAAACTTGGGGTAGTGGGTATGTAGGTTGATACACTTGGTAAGGTTGCCTCTCATGAATACCCAGCCTCCCTTCCAAAGATGCAATCAAACCACTCACATCTAGCATCTCATTTGTAATCCTTTGCTAATTAGCTATTTCAATGGGAGTCCATTCGCTCTTAACCAGATATAGTGCATTTCTCACTTGATGGATGACATGATTAAGGATTTCTTGTCCATATCCCCTTCTAGTGTCAAGCTCTACTACATACTTTTCATATTCCAATAGTGCTTGTTTGAAGGTGGAAAGGGGTTGATTGGCAAAGAGATTAGGTTGAGTAGGAGAAGTGACACATTGAGAAGACTAGGCATAAGACTGATATAGCTCATGATAGGGTTGAGACTAGTCATATTAGACCTACAAAGGGCAAAAATCATAACCATATGCATCCTTATTGCTTGAGGTGATTCCATGAACAATCTAAGATTGATCAAAACTATATGAAGGAACACAAGACCCATGGTTCTAAGTAATGGAATTATACATACCAAAATATGATTTCTTGATGGCACCAGGACTACTTAACTAGTTGATTCAACTTAGATTCACCATTGGTGTTGATGAAAAAAGCCTCCAAAGGCTGGTTGGTTGAAGAACACACCAAAATTCTTCAAATTTTGGACAAAACTTGTCCTACAATTGCCTAATTAAAGGTCAAATGCTGGATTAATGATTTGTTCTACTATAATAGGGCCAACACCAATCCTAAAACTTTTTTGAGTGTTAAAACATGGTCCCACTGGGCATGCCAAAAGCTATTAATGCAGTGGATTGTACCCTTGATAGGAGGCTGAGCTCTTATCTTCCACACATCACAATGGAAACTCCCCTCTTGCATGTGGGTCTAGAAAAACTGAGGGGAGAGTCTCTAGATAAGGGCTAACTCCCTTTGATGTATCTTCATGGTCCTAGATTTCCTACTGCTAATAATGGGGGGTGAAAAGGGAGCAGGATGCTAAAAATAGAACCTAAACTAAACGGTGATACACCAAAAAGTTTTATTTACTTAGTTTAAACCTACACTTTCCACCAAGAACAAGCTGACATACACTTCATTTGATATGAGAAACTCTTCTACATCAGTGAGCTACGGGTCCTCTTGAGATACAGGGAGGAAGAACTACCAGAGGTGTTCTAAGACACACTATGGCAGCCTATTCACATGCATCTATACTCTATTGTAGACACTTTTGGCCAACCTACAAAATAAGAAACTTCACAATACACTAGACATGCTGGAATCATTCTATGAAAGCATAAAATAAAAATGACTTAACACAAAACAAAGCCATAGACATATGTAAAAGTGTAAGCTCAAATGGAGGTAAAAATGATGTCTTGATTCAAGGTAAAATTGGGTAGAGCTCTACCTTACAAGCCAAGAGATATTTTCTAAAATGAGAAGTTACAATATATAAAGAGAAGAATAAAACAAAAGTTCCCCTTTTGTAAAAGACTTTGGCACCATTCGATAAGTGGCCTATGTGTGTTGGGAGCATTGGGAAGAGGAAGCCACTAAAAGAGAATGTCGTGTCAGCTCTGATTTTGACTTTAGGTGTTTCAAATACATTAAATGTCATGTGTGAAAATGTAGGCCATGCCATCTATCTACAAACAAGACTGCTCCTTCAAGGCATTCACGTGGTTTGTTTGCTCATCAATGTAAAGTGAAGAAAAATGGGTCACACCATTCACTGTTTATGCCCCTTGATGACCACTTGGTAGATACTATGTCAATTGCTAGAGTAACTCCTTGAGTTGACACCTTCCTTTGCCACTTGGACTATTTTGTCCATTTTTGCACTTGGCTCTTTTGCCTCTTCATGGCTTTGTATTTTCTATCTCCTTCATCCTTCGGGGGCTATCTTCTGCTAATTCTTTGGCTCTTTGGGCTCCCTTCTCGGTGGTTTCTTCCTTTTGGCTTTAAACATTTGAATTCCTTTGGGTTCATGCCTGTAATTTAAATATAAATGTCTATTTCATTGCCATAAATTTGATGTTTGCATGCCCATCACCATTTGGTCGATTGCTTCAGCCTTTTCTTTGTTCAGGTCTCTGTCGTTGAACCTTCTAGTTAAACCTGAACCTTTTTAGGAGTTCAATGGTTCAACAATTTAATGGTTTAATAGTTTGTGTTCTACAAGGAGTTGTGTCCATTCAATTCCCTTGTGCATTAGATATATCATTGAAATGACGGATTGAAACAACCTATTAAACCAACCACTTGAACAAACCGCTTGAACCAATCACTTAAACCAATTGCTTGAACTAACCACTTGAAGCAATTACTTGAACCAATTACTTGAACCAACCACTTGAACTAATCATTTGAACCAATCACTTGAACTTATTTCTTGAACTAATCACTTGAACCAACCTCTTGAACCAATCAATTGAATTAACTGCTTGAACCAATCACTTGAACCAATCACTTGAACCAACCACTTGAACCAATCTCTTAAACCAACCGCTTGAACCAATCACTTGAACCAACCACTTGAACCAATCACTTGAACCAACTGCTTGAACCAATCACTTGAACCAACCGCTTGAACCAAGTGATTGAACCAAGTGATGGTTCAAGTGGTAGTTCAAAGTGTTTGAACCAAGCAATTGAACCAAGAATTTAAACCAAGTGATTGAACCAAGCGGTGGTTCAAAGTTTAATGGTTCAAAGTTCAAAATTCTTAACTCTTGGAAAGATCATGTCGTTGAACCCCGACGTTGAACCACTTTTCCAACCTTAAGGAAAAGTGTCTTGAATCATTTTTTGCTCTCTTTCCTTTTGAATTTCTTTAGACAAGAGTCTGAAGAAGCTTTGTAAAATCCCTTTCATTCTTTGAACTAGTTCATCTTCTACTAAAATACTTGTGCAACCCAAATTTGAACTGACTCAGAACAACAAGGAAAGGAGACCAATTTTGGCCTGCAAGACCAAAATTGTCAACAATTTGGTGAACCAACCGCTTGAACCAAGAGATGGTTTAAGTGGTAGTTCAAAGCATTTAAACCAAGTGATTGAACCAAGTAGTGGTTTAAAGTTAAATGGTTCAAAGTTTAAAATTCTTAACTCTTGGAAAGATCATGTTGTTGAACCTCGACATTGAACCACTTTTCCAACCTTAAGGAAAAGTGTCTTGAATCATTTTTCACTCTCTTTCCTTGTGAATTTATTTAGACAAGAGTCTGAAGAAGCTTTATAAAAGCCCTTTCATTCTTTAAACTAGTTCATCTTTTGTCGAAAGACTTGTGTAACCCATATTTGAATTAGCTCAGAATAGTAGGGAAAGAAGGAGACCAATTTTGGCCTGTAGGACCAAAATGGTCAATAGGTCCTTTGAGGGAAGGAATCCAACAATCTAAGTAGACCTATTAGGCCTAAACATGCCTAAATAGGATTGTTCTTGAACTAGAAGCTTCCACTTGTTTAAAGGATAGTTAAGGAAAGAAACATCCACAAAGGGGAGTGAAAAAAACAAAACCAAGGTCCTTAAATGTTGATATCATCAACTAAGATAGAAAGAACACTAAATTGAGCCCCTAGGGCTACATAAACATGACTTCCTATAAACCCTAATACTAGCTATGTAAGGAGCATAAATTGATAATAAGATTATTCTAAAGAATGTTATAACTCCTAAAACATACTACATAGGTATAAAGATCCAATAACACTAAATTAGAAGGGGAAATGACTATTCAATTCCCAATGCTATTGTCAAGTGTTTTTAGCATGATAATAAGTTGTGACACTAAAATAGATCATAGGAATTTGGGGATTGAGATATTAGTTTACATAGATAGAGTAAAATACTAAGGATGGGTATAAGTAATATAAGAGTGTTTTGATGATGTGTAAACCCCTCTACAGACCTACAAGCCTCACAACCATGACATTGAGTTTAGTCCTGTTAGGCTTAAAAGTCACTCTTGAGGCCTCAAACCCCATGCTCACTTCGATAGCATAAATATACCCTCCAATAAAATACAAGACCATGAGGAGGTGTGGGAGTATGGTACATGTCCCAAAAGGTTGGTTGAGGAAAGGGAATGTAAGAAGAGGGCCATTTTAATCTTAAGAACCACCTCAAGCTACTATAGTCCTAGATAGTCAACTTGAATTATTTGATCAAGCTTGTATCCTTCATGATATGGGGACTCAAGGAAAATACTCCTAGGTTAAGTTAGACACCCTTATGAAATCAAGATACATGAAGGAGTGATTTGGATTTAATAGCCCTATCACATCTTGATTCCTTGCTAAGATAATTATTTGACTATTTATAGATGATTATGGTAGATACATATGATATTAACTATATTTTTTGATTAAGCTTAAAGATTATGCTATTTCAGATTAGTATGTTGCTTAATTAGGTGATAATTCATGATTGTTTAGTATGAGTTGGTTTATGTATTCATTTTCATTTTTAATCATATTAATGAACTGTTATAGTTATATATTATTGATTATGATTATCATGTGATATAGCCTAGCTACCTATGTGTTGTGAAGTGGATGTAGGATAATTCCTCCCTTGAACATGCTGGAGGGAGAGCATCATCAGAGAGTTAGTGTAGATGGAGAAATAATTGGTTGATAGAGTGCTAGTGAAATCCTACACACAATGATAATTAGTCATGTCATCACCAAAGAGGGTGTTGTAGATGGAGACATCATTGGTTGATAGACTGCTAGTAAAACCCTACACACACCACAATAATTAGTCATATTACAATGCATTAAAAAATCATTGTTTACATTACTTATTTATATGGTTGCTTAACTATGTATGCTATAGGAATAAGATTACCTTATATGGTTATCCTAATAAGTCATTACTATTTTAGAGGAAAAGTAAAATTCAAATTTGGATTATTATTCATTATTTTATTATTTTTCCTTTAAATTTCCAAAATATGAAATTGAATGGCTAAATATGAAAATATAATTTCATAATTAAAATAAAAGGGATTTTTTAATTTAAAAATAGAAAAATAAAGGAAAAACAAGAAAAGAATTAAAATAGCTTAAAATTAACAAAAAACAAAAAAACAAAAACAAAAGGATGCAAGAGAAAACTGGTATCTTTTCCTCCATTTAAGAAATGACATGAAAGAGATTTAGAATAACTTAAGAATTGAAAAGGAGAGAAGGAAGAACGAATCATGGAAAGAAGATGCACAGAGGATCAGCTAGTAAATTTAACGGTAAAGGGTGTACTTAAAATTCATTATTTGTGGAATCATAAAAATGGATATTAACATAGAAATTGTTATAGAACAGGTTTGTTTAAGTAAATTATAGTGAATACCCTCTATATCAATAAATTCCCAATCCTTTTATAAATCTCTATGTAATTATTCATTCAGAATATTTTGAGCTTATAACCAACAATGATTAGTAACAAGATAAAAATTAAAACAATTAAATTATATTATAATTTATAAATTGTATTCTAAATTTGTTAACCCTAGAGTTAAGATAGTTACCAACATTTGTAGATTACCCATTACCAGGTCAAATGCAGTATAATATTATAAATTTTTATTAATGTATAGAGTCAAATAACAACTTTATGTTAATAGACTAAGAAAAAAAGGTTAACTAGACACACATTTAATGGATAGATGGTATTCTAATTTCTAAGATTCTATTGTTCATTACCTTGCTTGATGGGGTTAAATTTATGTAATGATGTTTACAGATAGAGAGGAATTCCCAAGATTCTAGTTACATGTTTTTGAATCTATAAATGAGTTGAGCCATTAAAAGACTGGTTATTCTAATTTAGGCACCACATTGAACTATATAATTCTATCCATATGATTTATTTGTTAGAAAAGACATTGACCCTTATTAATGATATTAAATAACTAAAATATATTTAATATGTGTTAGGAATTGAACTTGCTAAAGTTTGTATATTTTATGAAGGTGTCAAACTTATATAGTTCTATGCTAAAATTTGATAGGCATTGAGTTAATTAAAAAACCACTATACAAATATATAGGCATTAACTTATATTAAAAAACTAAAAAATTTTGAATTCATTTTAGCCAAAAACTAATTCCAATGGTAAGTGTGCCAAACTTCTAGATGTTGTTTGTGATTTATAAATGATAATTTTGTAATAGGCACAAATGAACTGATCTGGACTACCAAATAAGAATAATTTTGTATATTCTAGCATGGTGTCAATTTGAACTGAGTTGATCTTCACCTTCTTCATTTCCTTCATTCAATCTTTATTATCACCAACTCCATGGTTTGAACCTTTCAAAGCTACCTTTTTGTCTAACAATATTAACACTATTGCCATATCAAGTTCTATTCTTTTATTTTCTTTAAACTTAGCCCAAGAGAAATAACTCCACCATTCTTTTTATCTCAACTATTTCAATTCAAGTGGAACTACATTCTATTTCATTCAAGGCTTTTAATGGACTTGAAAGCCCCTATACTTTTTAGTAGATTACAAATATGCATCTATATCCATGTCTATAAATCTCTCTCTCTCTCTCTCACACACACACACACACACACACACACACACACACACACACACACACACACACACACACACACACACACACACACACACACACACACACACACACACACAACGTGTGTGTGTGTGTGTGTGTGTGTGTGTGTGTGTGTGTGTGTGTGTGCATGTGTGTGTGTGTGTATTTTGGTCATGTTTCTTTTTGGGGTGTGATCCACTTCATATTTGTTTCTTGTATTTTCCATTTTATCATGGGTTTCATTATACATTGGCTAGTGCCTATTTGATTTCAATTTATTGTGAATTGATTTGGCCTAATCTACCATAATGATTTTATACTATTGTATAATTAGATGTATTTATATTTTGTAGGCAGATCTAAGTATTTGGTTATGATGAACTATGCATTTAATGGTGTACCTATTATTGAAATAATGGCCTAAGTTTATAAATACCATGATTTTTTAATATGATATTATCATCATAAATAGCATCTTGAGATTAATAGTTTTGGTGAGTCAAGAAGATAGTTTGAAATAGTGGTAATTGCTTAATCTGGATTGAATAGTTATATTTTTATGTACTTGGATGATATAAATATACTATAGATAAATGGAATAATTTATTCAAAATTTGTTATTAAACTCGATTGATATATTTATAGATGATCAATGGTAAGTAAGACCATGTATTTATAAATTGGTCTTTGTACGGTTTATAATTCTAGTTACCCTCCATATGCTTTGTTTAGCAAGGGTAAGTGTACCTCATATATCTCTTTAGGAAATTTATGTGGTCCCAAATTACCTATAAAAGTAAAACTAATAGATGAGGGAATTTATTTTATCACTAATTTAGGATAACACACTTTAATTGGGGGTTCCTCTAATAACTTTGTCTAAATTATTTATATATGTAGTGTTATTATATAGGTTTGTTGTGGCCATAGTTATAATAATCCATAAACTATGCACTTGCATATGATCAAGAAAGTGGAACATTAGGGTTTTGATTTAGAGATGGAATTGACCATCGATGTAGTATATCATCAGTGTTTATGGAAAACATATATTATTCATAGACTTAAGAAACCATCTAAAATTATAGTATCCTAGATGAGTAATGAATTGTTGATTTATTTTCATACTAGGTATAGAGAAATATTGAATACTTGTGAATGGAATGGGGGTACATTTTGAGAATATCTGGGAAGAAATCCTATTTAGAAAAGGACCAAAATCATACAAAAGTATTGATTTAATGGACCCATTATCCTAAAGCAAACATTCATATATTTTATGATTTTGAAAACTTATAAATATTTTTGAATCATAGCGAGTTCTTGTTGAGGAAGTATAAATGAGTTTTGGTATTTTCATACCTTTGAGTACTTGCATATGGTACGAATATCAGTACTACTCATATTTATGGATTATAGTTATAAATGAATAAATGGTCTTAAAATGTTTGTATAACTAAGATTATAATTATGAAATAGTCTCCTAGTAGAGTAATTAATAATTGAATTATGTTCATGTAACATGTAAATTGCTTGTGAGTTATCTGGCTCTTTAGAGAGGTTAATCAGCTACTAGCTTAAATGAAATCAATGTTGAAAACTTGTGGATAATATCTATTATGAAGGTGTTAATTTGAGAAAGAATTTTAAATGTGTAATACATATATTAGTGTATCATGATGCATGATTATAATTTATATTTATTTAAATGCTAAGTATACAGCTTAAGTTAGGGTATACCTAGGTGGTAATTCTTGTATTTACATGATTGTTATTTTATATGTGGGTCACTTGGTTCTTTAAATTATAAGTTTGGAGTATGTCTTGTTGGGAACCTATGATAGTATGGGATATCATAGGGTACTATAGTGGAAAATTATATTGTGCCCAGGTGGTACTTACTGTAGTGATTATACCCAAATTCAAATTTACATCTGACTATTTTATTGTTTACTTATTGAATATTGTTATGGATAGTGTGTGTTATTACAATTGGAAAGACTTGTATATGTGTGCATAAAAACTTGGGAGTTTAGATAATGTTATATTGGTATGTTATTATATTATACAGGATGATGACTTAATTTATTAAATATAGAGTTACTTGTGTAATGATTTTGTTTACATGTAGTTGAGACTACTTCATGTGCTTGATTGTGAAAAATCTAGTAGTTAAGTCTCAAGACACTGGACTATGGTAGTATGGGATGCCATAGGGTGAAAATAACTAGAAACCAATTATATTTTTGAGTTTTATAGTTAATTTTTATGTTTACCCAAGTTGTATATTTGTAATCATTATTTCTAGTATGGGATAAAATATAATGGAAGATTCATGCATATGTTAGACAGACTTAAGGTATGTTATTATTAATCCTATATATAATCTATCATGTGATGAATTTGATAGTAGGATTTAAGTTAATTAATCTTATGGTTAAATTATATTTCACCAATCTACATTGCTAATGCAGAGTAAGGAGTGAGATGAACTTCACTAGCTTACTAGCATTGCAATGTTAGATGAAGGTAGTCCGATCAAGTGGTGTGTATGGAATTGATTGATCTAGATCATTATCATTTATTATTTGTAAACATTTGAGCCAAAATATGTTTAGTGAGACATTATAATTTCATGAGTATGGTTCACATGTTAGTGTGATATATTACAATAGAATAGATTTTTATGATACATTGCATGTTTAGTTTAGAAACATACAACACATAGGTATTTGTTAGTCTCTCTAGATTCCCATGCCATCACTATATACTAATCTATGAAGGGAGGTCCATTCCTTGATGGGATTAGTGTGAGGTATTATTGGTTCATGTTTGGTGTGTTAAAGCACTCAAATGATGTTCTCCCTCCCCATAGTAGTACTACTATAGAGATGACACTTGAGATTGCTAGAGATACTAAAGAGTCTAGGGAAATCATGCTCTAGGGAGATAGGTATCTAGATTATGTACATTGTATTGGATTAAATACTATTATTTAATATTGGAATTAATAATTATAATTAATTATTATTGTATATTAGTAGCGTATATTGCAGAGTTATATCAACCATGGCTAAGTTGCTGTATTACTTTCTATATTTATTTTATGTAACATCTTCATGACATTAGAGATTTGTGATGTAATGTGTATAATTACTATTATCACTTTAATATATATGTGATCTGTATTTATAATCTAGGGTGTAATTTATTTATGGTATATATTTTTAATTAAAAAAATCACATAATTCTATGTCTAACCTAGTGGGGTTGTTGCATGTGGTATCAGAGATGTGGTTCAAACTCTTGGACCTAATGAGTCCATTAGAATTTTCATGTATTTTTCTTCATCAGTGTGAAATTAGTGTCATGAATTATTTCACTAGATTTAGTATTTGTGGTGTCTCAATGTAGGAACCATATTACACCATGAATGGAATTTTGAGATTTGATAGGTTCTCTAGTATGGCTTGGTGATGGTTTCATTCAAGGCTTGGATAGACATGTATATAACATAGTTAATGAGTTATAGACAAAATCTTTCTACTATAGTTTGATCACTTAAAACAAACACATTTATGTTTTATGAGTGTTTGATAAGATTGGGATGTTTCTCATTTAAAATCTATATGCTTTAATTTTGTGTCTATATTTATAAAACCTAGGAGTGAAAATATTATAAGACCATATTTCTTTTAGTACCACATAGGGTAGTGGAAAATACTTTTAGTAGAGGTTTTTTGTATTGCTTGATAATTCCTTTATGTTATTTGCTTATGGAATTTGCACTCTTAAGATATGTGGTGTCATCCTTCTTAGTTGGCATAGAGACGAGTTTTTATTATCTTATTCTCTTTTGATATTTTTATGATGCTACTAAAAGAAGACTTATGTGCATGATGATTGATTTAGTGTTTTATTTTATGGAAATTATTTCTCACTGTTGACTGACTATACTTCTTTGGAGATTGTGGGAGAATGTTTTCTACTCTTGGTGAGAGATAAGTTTTAAGAATGGATGAATGAACACATTTTTATGATGGCATATATCCCTCTTGATTATGGAAGTAGATTGACATACCATACTTACGAGATTGGGTAAGTAGGTAATGTTTGGGTAACATTGAGTTACGATATTTTATTTTTACCTTGGGAAGGTAAATAGGAGTTTTTGAGATGGTAATTCTCTACTTTTTACTTATAACTCTATGGAGTAACTAATTGATTTAAATTTTGATTTTAAGACCACCTAAGGTGGAAAACCTTGATATATATATATATATATATATATATATATATATATATATATATATATACTAAGAATTATAAGTTGATAATAAATAGTATAATGTTAGACACTCATGATTAGATTAAAATTTTCTCTCTTTTTGTTTAAAACATGTTATTTTGAAAAATGTTATTTTATACCTATCACCAGAAGTGAGCAGGGTATAGGAGGTGTAGAACATTTTGTCAATCTAGAAGTTGGAAGAAACTTTTAACTTGTGTGCTAGTTGAACAAGTAAGGAGATATTATTTTGTTTATTCCCCTATAACCCTAAAATAGCAGTGTGATTCTTAGTTGATGTATGTTATGCTAATATAACATTATTTCTTCTTAATCATGAGCATAATAGAATAAGTTAAGTTGTGAAATATGACATTAGTATGTTTAACTAGTAGTATTTTAATACAATTACAGATTGATTGTATGATTTTTTTTGTATGCATAAAGATACATATGTAACCATTTAGCATACAAATTTGCTTTTTATGATATGATAGCATAAAATTGTGATTCTTTGAAACATTGTGCATATTTTAGAGATCATTAGGTTGTGGAGATATAAAGGAAGAGTGGTGAATTGGGAATGTGAGTTCTAAGTGATAGGATGGTATCCTACTTAGCCTCACATAAACTTAGATTATTGGTATTGAGTTGGAATTGATAGATGAACTTGTCAAATCTAGGATTTAATAGGCATAACTTATCAAATTTAGTTGTATGGCCATACACATGTATATGGTAGATAAAGATTCCATATGGATAAGTATTTCATTATTTTTGTACACTTTATAGTTACCATTCCTATTCATCATCATACTTATTAGGATCTTTGTGGATTAGTAACAATATTAACATGTTATACTTATCTAAAGCTACATGGAGTAGTGATAGTATTAACATATACACATTATTCTTGCCAAATTACCTAATTACTTTTCTCTAGGATGATAAAAACAATCTCTAAAATAGATAAATTTGTTGAGGGCTAAAAGAGTTTTTTGAAACTCTCCTCGGTCATTTAATTTGACTTTTATGATTATATATTTGGGCTGAAAGATTTTTTTGAGTCAGTGAATTTTCAATAAGATATTTGAGACCCTTCAAGGTGATAGAAGTGGTCAGTCCTATAGTATATAGGCATGTCTTGATGATTTTGGACACTAAGGTGGTCTTGACAAAATTGGTTAGAATAAGTAATACTCACACCCATGTTTGATTAATTGGAGATATCATTGATTAGGGTCTTGTGGGATGAATGCTTAGGGAATAGATCAAATTAGAGGCAATATAGTGAGTTATACAAGTAATTTCCCATTTATTTGATTTTTTTAAAAATGTTTATGTTTGATAACTCATCTTTGAATAACAATCATCTGGGGTGATGACTAAATTTAGGGGGAAGGATGTCACATCTTGATTTCTTGCTAAGCTAACTATTTGACTATTTATAGATGATTATGGTAGATATACATGATATCAAATATATTTTTGACTAAGCTTGAATATCATGCTATTTTAAGACATTAGTATGTTAATTAGGTGATAATTCATGATTGTTTAGTATGAGTTAGTTTATGTATGCACTCTCATTTTTAAGAATATTAATGAATTGTTATAGTTTGATATTGTTTATTATGATTATCATGTGATATAGCCTAACTACCTATGTGTTTTGAGGTAGACGTAGGAGAATTCTTCCCTTGAACATGTTGGAGGGAGAAAATAATCAAAGAGGGTGGTATAGATGAATTCATAGTTGGTTGATAAAGTGCTAGCAAAACCCTGCACACACCACGATAATTAGTCATGTTAAAATGCATTTAAAAATGATTATTTAAATTATTTATTTTTATGGTTGCTTAAGAATGTATGATATATGAATAAGAGTCCCTTGTGTGGTTAGCTTAATAATTCATTATTATTTAAGAGGCAAATTAAAATTTAAATTCATATTATTATTTATTATTTTATTATTTTTCCTTTAAATTGCCAAAATATGATTTAAAATGGCTAAATATGAAAATAGAATTTCATAATTAAAATAAAAGGGAATTATTTTGTTTTAAAAACATTAAAAATAGAAAAATAAGAAAATAATTAAAATAGATTAAAATTAACAAAAAATAATAAAACAAAAACAAAAAGATGGAAAAGAAAATTGGTATCTTTTGATCTATTTAAGAAATGGCATGAAAGAGATTTAGAATAAATTAAGAATTGTAAAGGAGAGGAGGAACGAAGCATGGAAAGAAGAGTCATAAATGATTATCTAGAGAATTTAATGGTAAGGGGTGTACTAAAAATTCATTATTTGTAGAATCATGAAAATGGATTTTAACATAGAAATTGTTATAAAACAGGTTTGGTCAAGTAAATTATAGGTAATACCCTCAAAATTAAATTCCTAATCCTTTTATAAAGATCTATGTATTTATTCATTGGGAATATTTTGAGCTTATAAACAACAATGATTAGTGGATAGATACCTAACTTTTTTAACTTTAAACTCATTATATGTACAAACAAAAAACTATAGATTACTCTAGAATCCACAAATTGAAATTGTTAAATTATATTAGAATGGATAATTTATATCCTAAAGTTGTTAACCCTAGAGCCGAGACAATTACCAACATTTGTAGATTACCTGTTACCAAGTCAAATGCTGTGTAATAATATAATTTTTTGTTAATGTATAGAGTTCAATAGCAAATTTATGTTAACAGACTAAGAAAAAAAAAGGTCAACTAGATACAGAATTAATGAATAGACAGTATTCTAATTCTTAAGATTCTATTATCCATTACCTTTTTTGATGGGGTTAAAGTTATGTAATGATGTTAATAGATAGAGAGGAATCTCTAAGATTCTAGTTACATGTTTTTGAACATGTAAATGAGTTGAGCCATTAAAAGACTAGTTATTCTAATTTAGGAACCATATTGAACTCTATAATTCTAGCCAATTGATTTGTTTGGTATAAAAGGCATTGACCCTTATTAATGATATTAAATAACTATCATTTTAATATATTTTAGGCATCAAACTTGATAAAGTTTGTATATTTTATGAAGGTGTTGAAATTATATAGTTATATGCTAAACTTTGATAGGCATTGAGTTAATTAAAAAAACACTATAGAAATATATAGGTGTCCACTTATACTAAATAGCTAAAATCTACTTAATTTATTTTTGCCAAAAAATGCTTCCACTGGTAAGTGTGCCAAACTTCTAGAAGTTGCATGTGATTTATAAATGAGAATTTTGTAATAGGCACAAATGAACCAATCTAGATTGCCAAATAAGAATAATTTTGTATATTTTGACATGGCATCGATTTGAATTAAGTTGATCATTGCCTTCATAATCCTTGTTATCACCACATCCATGGTTTGAACTTCTGAATTTGCTTTTTTGTCCAACAACATTAAAGTTATTACCATATAAAGTTCTATTCTTTTCTTTTCTTTAAACTCAGCCCAAGAGAAACACCACCACCATTCTTTTTATCTCAGCCATTTCAATTTAAATAGAACTATGTTCCATTTCAATCAAGTAATTCAATGGACTAGAAAGACCCTCTCTGTTTTTAGCAAACTATAAATATACATCTATCTCCATGTCTAAAAATTACATATATTTAATATATATGTACTATGGTCATGTTTCTTTTTTGGGTACGAAACACTTCATGTCTATTTCCTACATTTTCCATTCTGTCATGGGTTTCATTATACATTGGCTGATGCATATTTGATTTTAAGTTATTTTGAATTGATTTGGACTAATCTCCCATAATGATTTTATACTATCATATAGTTGGATGTATTTATATTTTATAGGTAGATCCAAGTATTTGATTATGATGAATTGTGTATTTAATGGCACACTAATATTGAAACAATGGCCTGAGTTTATAAATACCATGATTTATTAATATGATATTATCATCATAAATAGCGTCTTGAGATTAATGATTCTGGTGACTCAAGAAGATAGTTTAGAATAGTGGCAATTGCTTAATTTAGATTGAATAGTTATATTTTTATGCACTTGGATGATATAAATATACTATACATAAATGGAATAATTTATTAAAAAATTGTAATTAAACTTGATCGATATATTTATGGATGATTAATGGTAAGTAAGACATCATGTATTTATAAATCAATCTTTGTATAGTTTATAATTCCCATTACCCTCCATAAAATTTGTTTAGCAAGGGTAGGTTTACCTCGTATATCTCTTTAGGGACTTTATGTGGTCCCAAATTACTTATAGAAGTAAAACTAATAGATGAGGGATGAATGAACATTTATTTTATCACTAATTTAGGATAACATACTTTAACTAGGGTTCCTATAATAAATTCATCTAAATTATTTATAGATGTATTTCTATTATGTAGGTTTTTGTGTTCATGGTTATAATAATCCACAAATTATGCACTTGCATGTGATTAAAAAAGTGGAACATTAGGGTTTTTGATTTAGAGATGGAATTGACCATCGATGTATTATATCATTAGTGTTTTATGGAAAAAATATATTATACATAGAATTAAGCAACCATATAAAATTATAGTTTCCTAGATGAGTAATAAATTGTTGAGTTATGTTCATACAAGGTATAATTTGGTTGTGAATTATCTAACATTGTGGAAAGGCTATGACTTATATTTAAACCTTGAATACTTGTGAATGGAATGGGGGTAAATTTTAAAAATATCTAGGAAGAAATCCTATTTAGAAAAGGACCAAAATAATACAAAATTATTGCTTTAATGAACCCATTATCCTAAATAAAAAATTTATATATGTTTTGATTTAAAAAAATTATAAAGATTTTTGAACCATAGTAAGTTCTTCTTTAGAAAGTATAAATTAATTTTAGTATTTTCATAAGTTTGAGTACTTTCATATGGTACAAATACAAGTACCACTCATATTCATGGATTATAGTTATAAATGAATAAATGATCTTAAAATGTGCATAGAACCAAGATTATAATTATGAAATAGTCTCCTAGTGGATTAATTAATAATTGAATTATGTTCATGCAACATGCAACCTAATTGTGAGTTATCTGATCCTCTAAAGAAGCTAATCAACTACTAGCTGAAATGAAATCAACATCATTGAACACTTGTGGGTGATACCTATTATGAGGGTCCTAATTTGAGCTTGGGTTTCAAATGTGCAATACATATATTGGTGTTTCATGATGCATGATTATAAGTTATATTTATTTAAATGCTAAAGTATGCAACTTAAGTTAGGGTATACCTGGGTGGTGAATCCTATATTTACATGATCATTATTTTGTATGTGGGTTACTTGGTTCTTGAAATCATAAGTTTGGAGTATGTGTTGTTAGGAACCTATGATAGTATGAGATATAATAGGGTACTATAATGTAAAATTATGCTATGCCTGGGTGGTACTTAATGTAGTGATTATAACCATACTCAAATTTACATCTGACTATTTTATTGTATACCTATTGGATATTGTTATAAATAGTGTGTATTATTATAGTTGGAAAGACTTGTATATGTATGCATGAAAACTTGGGAGTTTAGATAATATAGTTAATTGTGTAACTCTTGTGTTTCCATATAATTGAGACTACTTCATGTGCTTGATTGTGAAAATTTGGTAGTTAAGTATTAAGACACTAGACTGTGGTAGTATGGGATGACATAGGGTGAAGACAACTAGAAACTAATTAAATTGTTGAATTGTATACTTAAATTGTATGTTTACCTAGATTGTATATTTATAGTCATTATTTCTAGTATGGGATAGAATATAAAGGAAGAATCATGCATATGCTAGATAGACTTAAGGTATGTTATTATTACTCTTATGTATAGCATGTCATGTGATGAATTTGCTATTAGGAAGTAAGTTGATGAATATTATGGTTGAATTGAATTAGACCAATATGATTTACTAATACAAAGTAAGGAGTGAGATGGACTTCACTAGATTACTAGCATTACAATGTTAGATGAAGGCAATTCGATCAAGTGGTGTGTATGGAATTGATTGATCTAAATCATTATCATTTATTATTTGTAAAAGTTTGGAACAAAGTATGTTTAGTGAGAAATTATAATTTCATGAGTTTTTTTCACATGTTAGTGTGACATCTTGAAATAGAATAGATTTCTATGATGCACTACATTTTTAGTTTAGAATCATATAACACACAAGTACTTGTTAGTCTCTCTAGAGTCTTGCATCATCACTTGCTACTCATTTGTGAAGGGAGGGACATTACCTAATGGATTAGTGTTGGGGATCATTGGTCCATGGTTGGTGTGTTAAATCACTTGGATGATGCTCTCCCTCCCCATAATAGTATTACTATTGAGATGGCACTTGAGATTGCCACAAATACTAGAGAGTCTGACGAACTCATTCTTTGGGGAGCCAGGTATCTAAATTATGTACATTATATTGGATTGAATACTATTATTGAGTATTGTCATGAAGAATTATAATTACTTATTATTGTATATTAGCAATAGAGATAATAGAGTTGCATTAGCCATGGCTGAGGTGTTGTATTACTTTCTATATTCATTTTATGTAACATCTTCATGACATTAGAGATTTATGATGTAATGTGTGTACTTACTATTATCACTTGAATATATATGTGATATATTTTTATATTCTTGGGTGTAATATATTTATGTCATATATGTTTAATAAAAAAATTCACATAATTTTATGTCTAACCTAGTAGGGTTGTTACAAGCCTAGGTTTATGAATGATTGCTAAGACTATAACCATGTCCAAAAATCATATAGAGAGTTGAAGGTTCACCAATTGGCACTCAATTATATCTAAAATATATATATTTAACCCTAATATTTTTTTTATTTTTATGGGGTCTATGGACTAAACATCCATGACCATAATTTTGGGATTGAAGGTCTCATCTTTATGAACCATAATTAAGATGGTAGACCTCACAAACCCTAATTAAACCCTAATAAAGACTTGACCTAAGAAAAATGGATATATTTTAACTCAAAAAATATATAATTACCATAAAAACACTTTAACCACAAATTAAACTCACAAGATACCTTGATCATGGTACTTAGTTGTACAGAAACAATACAAAATTATCAAAAAAGTGTACTTTTTCAAGGTTTTGTGAGGTTTACATGGTATAAGGCTATTTTAAAATTTTAAAATAATTGGAGGTGAAGTTTTTGGACTTGTTTTATCTCCCAAAATACTAATATGTCTAATGATATACCTATTAATGCCTCTACAACTCTCCTCCATACATCTAATGTACATATATCAAAGAGAATGTGAGCTAATCACCTAGTTTGATAAGGTTACAAGTGTGAGATACTAAAGAAAGCCTATGTCATGATATGATACTTTGATTTAGGCATAAAAATAATTTATACAAATATCTTATAAGTCTTGTGCAAGTTTCATGGCCACTTAATTAGCCAAAAGTTAGATGATTAGGCCCTGTGACCTAATTGGCCTACTTGGTCAACAAATATAGTTGAAAGTTGGCATAGAGAGGATATTATAAGGGTTAATAAAAATTTATTACACCATGAAAATAATTTTAAGGGAAATATAAGCACTCTTAGTAGACATTATAGAGGTATGGAGGCAATTTCAAATCTAATCAATATGCATGAGAGGACTAGTGGGTTGCTGAATGCCTCATGAAGACTAATTACACCTTAGTTATACTATGTAACTACCAAAAAAAGAGTGGTTAAATATTTTGGTCATGGTCATACTTTATATGAAGATAACTAAAGTTGACTCATCCCCCACCACTTTATCTCAATACCCAACAATTTATCCAAGATCATCAATTTGGAGGTCAATGCATGGAGGAAATTAGAACAATTATTTATAAATATATATGGAGTTGAATATCATCATTTATGACCTATTACTCTCACCTCCACAAAATTATACCTCTCTCTCTTCTTATCTATTATATATCTAGGCCTTAAGGCCTTGATTTGTATCCCTTACCTGGGTATGAGGAAACTATGCCTAGTTTTAAACTTGATGAACCTATTGTACTGATGAATAAACTACTACAACTATTTCATGATGATATATAGTGTGATTATACTTGTTTTATTTGCATATGTGATGGGTTTCCTTCCCTTGTAGTTTCTTGTTCACTTGGATGCCAATATAATATCTTATGTAGGTTATGTGGTGTGTATAAATGTTGGTGATGGAGTTTTAAGTGTGATTTGACTGGTAAGAGCCTCATAACATACCTTCCTATCATTACCTTCATAATATAGCTACATAATACAACATCCACATGAAACACTTTTACATAGGAGTTTTTGAAGATGGTTATCCAATTGTTTGTCGAGTCTACTAGTGTTGATAGGAGCTCAAATTAAGTAGATGAATGATCATATTCATGTATCACCACCCCTTATTATAGGTGTATTTTATGAAATATTTATCCCTATTCACCCCAATATTAATAGGTCTTAGTGATTTTGATCTATAAGTGATGTAGTAGGAGAGATATCCCCATAATCTAGAGGTTTGGTTTAATTATATGGTCACCCATAGCCTTTAGGCCATTCCCATGTTAGTCCAACCTTGAAGGTAAGCCTAAATAAACTACTTATAAGGGGGAAGGTTGGAAATCTAATAGTTAAAGAACACCCAGTGGAACTAGATTCAAGCATTGGAGACTCCCTTGTAGCCTTACAATCATCTCAAAGAGTTTCAAGAACTTGGGAAACGGATGTGCAATTATATTTCATGATAAGAGACATCACAAAGTCATAATTTCATGGGTAAGGAAGATTATTATTCATAATTCATGTTGTTTTTCATATGTTTCATGAAGATTTATGCCTACTTATTGGGTAAACTTTTACTATACATCTCTCCATTAGTAGCCCTATCACCCACATCAACCTTATAATGATTACCACCAATAAACTCTTAAACATTAACCCCTTATGAGTCATATTCACCTCTTTGGTAGCATTTTTATCCTCTTGACCAATCATGGCAACAACCTATTATTATTTATAGTTATCCTATACCAAGCAATGGTGAGTTAAGCTTAGAGATTGAGAAGCTAAAGGAGGAAAGAGATAGATTGAAGGAATGTCTTAGGTAGTAGAAGGAATTTGAACACGAAGCCCTTATCCATTAGAAAAATGTCATCACAAACCAATAACAACCAACCAAGGTAATCATTTCATCTCCTTTTCTTAGCCCTTGGATCATTAGATACTTCTTGGTCCATAATTGCTTAATTGATGATAGGGAAAGTAGTTCATTCATCCCTCCAATAGTGGCTAACAACTTAAAAGCCTACCTATAACCTTGAATTACAATGGAATGGATATACTATTAGGACATTTGGCCTTGTCAAAATCCTAAAACTAACCTTTCATGCTTATCCTAAGCTCTCAATTCCATAAGACATCATTTTTGTAGACTTGCTAGTTGGTTTTACCCTATATTTGTCTACTGACTTTATGGCCAAAATTAGAATAAAATTACCATTATATTTATCTTACATGGTCATCAAGTTTAGATATGATGTAGGAGTCATAATCAGACCTAGGCCACTCTTTTAGTTTCATCTTGAGCCCTACACAATGAACACATCAATGGTATATTATAATCCACCTCCTATTCCTAGTAAATCTCTTTGTGTTCTAGATATCCTTCAAGATCTACCCATGCCTTCTCAAGAGCCTAAAATAACTTCATCTTAGAAACCTTCATGGGCTAGAACACCTAACTATATTATGCCTGTCCTTGAAAAATAACCTTCTCCTATGAATATTTAAATTCAAGAAAAGGATAAATGTATGGAGTTTAGTTCAAGATATGTCTCATGTTTTCTATGTTCCCCATCAATACTCAATACTTAAACTTTTCATAAGGATCACTGTACATCTCAATTTGATAAGGTAATTGAAAAATGCAAGAATAAGAGTGTGGTGTCTGAGTGTGATACTCCTAAGGTTCTAAGATGGAAGAGCACTCTAGAAACTATCAATCAAGATAATGAAGTGAATTTACATCCCACCTTATCCTCTTGTGAAGAGGAAACAAATGCATTAAAGATAGAACTTGAGCATCCAAGTGTGAGAAATAATCTATCAAGGATAATCAGTGAGGTGGTAGTCCTTAAAGATTTTGATCATGTTACAACTGTAGCTGAGTTTCAAGAACACCTTGAAGAGGATAACTCAATATTATGTGATGAAGAGAACCACATTGGTACCTGTATACATCTCAATAGATCAAAATTTGAACATGAATGGAAGTTAGATGATGTGGAGCAACCACAATGGCATGATGATGAAGTTGATGAAGATATAACACATGAAACTTCTCCTCTAGGTGTTAATCATGGGAAAATTCTACATAAACCCATTTTTGAATCTAAGATCATCTCAAGTGAGTTATAAGATCATTGGTAGCAACTGTATCATGAATTTCTAGGTGAAATAAAAGGACTTAGCATGGTAGCTTGGAATGGTGGAATAAGATAGTAGTTTTAGGTTTTAGATGAAGGTATAACTAATGTTTTTTATCTTGGAGAAATAAATTCAATTTTAGAAACACCAAAGCAAGATGAGCTAGAACATGAAGAACTTAAAGAACTCCCATTCTCCACAAGAGATGAAGATGACTAAGTTTTAACAGATCATGAGACTTATTATAACTTTGAAATAAATTTGAATATGATTGATAAACATTATTATTCACAAACAAATGGTAATAATGATAGTGACATTCATTTATTTTCAATTCATCATGATGAGATGGCCTTTTGGGAAGTCTTGGAGAAATTTTGTTTAAATTACATAGTCCACCTCTACCCTATGATAAGATTGATAAAGTTATCAAAAGGAAAAACATAGTAGTTGATCATTTTTAGCCTCATGATCATAATTAAGACACTAATTAGGGCCTATGATCTAAGTTGTTAAGGAAATCACTGCATGAGATCATCATAAATCAGGAGTATCTCATGACTAAGGCAAAATTGACATTGATCATGAAAGAAAGACAAGTTTGGAATGAATATGATTGGGTGATTGACTCATCTATCCAATCCATGTACCTGAGGATTGATCTAGAAGGTCCATCTATTTTCCCAAGAAACCATGAACATTCTAATTCTCCTAGCTACAAGTGGGAATCCTCATACAGTGATCAATGCCTAAGTGGAATCAAATCAAGACATGGAAATCAGATCTCATGGTGTCATATGTTGGGATATTTATGGTATATGTGTTTTCATTGATGTCAAGTGGAATTGGTGATGAAAAAGTGGTCTAACATGTCAGAGTGATAGAACATGGTGGTCTAATATACTCAAAATAATATGATACTTGCAAGGATGTGCATGGGTGTCATAGGTGGATGTTGTATGGATTAATGTTTTTATGATTATTTTTAAATTTTTATTGATGTGTTGTATGCTCAAGGGTTGGATTCATGTGGCCTTCATTAGGTATGCATGTCAGTTTATGCCTTGTAGACTTGATCATGCATGGTTACCTATGGGGTTTTGAGCACTATGGATTGTGTGACATGGTAAGGATATTAGTATGCTTTTAATATACATTTTATACATGTATATGGTGATAATATTTCAGGTTTATGGTTTTAAATAGGTGTCAAGTGATCTGCATGATAACTTGGCTATTTGCCTAGTTGGTCTAGGTGGGCTAGTGAGGCTTTTGAAGGGTTAAAGAGTGATTTTAGAGTGGTTAAGATTATATTTACATGGAATATGATCATATAGGAGTGGTAAATTTAATTTATGAATAAAAAGTTCAAATGTTCAAGTAAAAATTTAGAAAAAGGATCTTATGGCTTCAAGAGGTGCTAGAAAGGTGTATAGTGAGCTTGAGAAGGACATTCTTGTGTTCGTTGGCATGTGCAGGGTATAAATGTGGAGCTAATCCTTTTCTAAATGTTTTTTAGTGTCCCTAATAATATTTTATAATAATTTTTTTAGGTTTAAGGTTCAAAAATTTATGAATGATTGTTAAGAAGCTAAGGAGCTTTTTGAGTGCTAAAAACCTAGTCTTAGACCCAATTGAAAAGATCTTGCTTATTGGTGCCTATTATGATGGTGAAAGGTCAAGATGATGATTTTAGGTTATATAAAACTTATTTAGGTTTATAATAAATTATTTTTTGTCTCTTGATAGTGTGTGGTCCCATATAAAATGGGTTGTTAACAATATTCTTATTTCTAAGGAAGATTTCTATGAATGACTAGGTAATCTAATGGATGATTGTTGAATTTAAAGACTTGCCTCAAAATTTCATGAATTTTTTTTAGTAATTTTCATTTATCTATGTAAAATTTCTAGGTCCTCAAAGATGTCTATTTGATATGAAGGAAATGTAGTCATGAGTGAAAAAGACTAATCATAGTGAGAAGTGAAATTGGAAGGCCTAATCAGTGAGTAGGGATGGGTATGATCTCTTGGAGGTGATGTATTCCATATATCCATGAGATTATTATTTTTCCTAGTCACTTGGAGATGATTTAATGGTGGACTCATAATTGACAATGATTTTTATGCTAGTTAAAAGGAACCTATTTTGGATGATTGAGTTTGTTTGTAGGGCAAATGGTTAGATCAAGTGTTTTTGATGGTTAGAGAGTATTGAGGAATCCTTGAAGTACTTATTTATATATTTTTAAGATTTTAATAATCTTTATTTATTAAAATATAGTCACATAATTGGTGTTATGATTCATTTATGAGGTGTTTCTGATATGAGCTGATGGTATGGTATAGAAAGCTTATGTAGATGATCATGGCTGAACTTAGGAGACATATATAATTATTACTAAAATATTCTAAAGAGATATGTCTGACCATAATTAATATTGGTATATATACAAGGTGATTTATTCCTTTTAGGTGTGAGAATCAAGCTAGACAAGCAAGTGTGTGTGTTGATATTTGAAGACCTTGTGCAAATGTTATTGGGGGTCTTGGTGACCAATGTTTATATCATATTAAATAGAGGAAAATATAATTATAATCAACATATTTTTTTTATTCTATTAATTATTTATATTATATTTAAGAGTTCATACTTGAATATGAGTGAAATATTTGTGACAGAGTTATTTGCTTATGTTGAAGAGATAACTTGGTGTTGGTCACTTGTGTGGAGTTACAGACTTGGAGAAGAGTTTTATTTTAGTGTTTCTATATTATATTGATAAGCAATCAAAGTTTAATAATTATTCATTGTATAGGTGTTGTGTTGGTTCTCAACATCCTAGGCAAGTTGGTGCTTGTCATCTTTATGGGTTGGTGCTCCTTATGAAGTGGGTACTTCACTAAAGCCTCATGTTTGTGATCATCTTATACAACTATAGTACATTATTTTATAGAATTGAGAGTGGGTTTTCTCCCCCATGAGGGTTTCCCATATAAATATTATGTAATGGTTAAATTAATGTTTGTTTTTTGATTCATCTATCTTACATACTCATTTGATTGGTTAAGTAGCTTGAATAATTGGGAATTGGATTTAATTATTATTCACCATTGATTTAACCCCGCTATTATTGGTGTGTACTTATATCAATTGGTATCAGAGTAGGTCCTTTTTATGGCTTAAAAACTTGAAATATGATTCTAAAGTACAATTCCAAGTCAAGGAATACAAGGTGGTTTCTCTTCCAAATAATATCCATTATTTAATGGTTCTAACTATGCCTTTTGGAGTTTAAAAATGAAAAACTTTATCATGGCTCTAGGATTTTATGTTTGGTAGATTACTATTGATGGATATGATGTTCCTATTAGTTATCCTACTAGTGTTGTTGATAATAAACTATTTGAAATCAATTCAAAGGATATGAATTCTATTTAGATTGGTATATCAGAGACTAAGTTCTCAAAGTTCATTCATTATCAAACAACTAAGGAGATTTGGACTAAGTTGAAGACAATATATGAAGGAGACTCAAAGGTCAAGCTAGAAAAATTACAAACTTTTAAAAGACAATTTGATAGTCTCAAAATGGAGGAGGAGGATTTTATGGCATCCTTCTTGAATAGAGTAGATGATGTGGTCAATATGATTAGGGGTCTTGGAGAAGATCTCAAAGAGGATGTTGTTGTTCAAAAAGTCTTAAGATCTCTATCTTATAGGTTTGACTCTAAGGTATCTAAAATTGAAGAAATTCATGATCTTACACTAATGAATATGGATGATATTTATAGATCTCTAAGATGTATAGATCTCTCACTACTTATGAGGTGAGGATAAATTAAGACAAACCTCCTAAGAAGGATGTTGCTTTCAATGTAGAGAATAAGCCTAAAGAAAAGAAGACACAAAGTAAGGGGTCTCAAGAAAAAAATTCTATGTTAGATGATATATCTAATGATGATTTAATTGATTTGTTTTCAATTAACTTAAATATTGGATCAAGTAAGCACATAGGTAAGCTTCCTTCTAGGTGCTTCAACTATGGTGAAGTAGGTCATTTCACAAGCAAATGTCCTCCAAAGAACAAGAAACATAAGGATGACAAGTCTAATAAAAACAAGAGATAATTTAGGAAGTTTGATAACAAAAGGAATTTATATAAGGAAAAAATGAGTCTATACACAAATATTGATGATAGTGACTCAGAAGTAGGAAATGATAATCAATTTGATAATAGTCATAATGAAAGTGAAGCTGAGGATGTTGAAGTCCTATTGATGGCAATAAAATCAGATGATAAAGGTGATTGTTCATATCAAATTGAAGGAAACTAGAGTGGATCAGATGAAGAAGATGATGAAGACATTCTAAACTATGAGAGTGAACTAAAAATTGCTCTTGAAGATTTGAAAATTGAAATAAAGATATGTAAAGGTTTGAAGGCCAATTTGAAAGACTATGAATTTCAATTCAATATTTTTAAGGCTAAGATAACTAAAGATAATAGGGAGCATGAAGGAGAAATCATGTTCTTAAATTCAAAATTAGAGTCTATATCATCAAGACTAAAAGGTAAGGAAGAAGAGTGTTCCAAGTTGATTATAGAAAACAATTTTTTTAATGATGAATTGGAGAAAGCTTTGAATAAGGATAAGTCTTTTTCTAAGTATGAAAAAAACACAAATGATCTTGGCATTCTATTGATGATTTAAAAGTATTAAAGTGGTAGAATAGGTTTGGGTTTCATTGAAAAGCCATTAGTAGTATCTCAAGCAAAGGAGAAAAGCATTGAAGAGGAGAAAGACAATCCTACAAAAATCAATATCCAAATTGAGGGTATTAGCTCCAATAAGGTAAGATAACCCAATTCCATAAAGCATTTGAACTTTATTGGATACTATAATATTTTTCATGAGTTTGGTCATAAGGCTAATGATAACAAGATGAAGGCTAAGAAAATTAATTTGCCTAATCATATAAATGAGATAAAATGTTTCAAGTGTTTGGAGATGGGACATTTAGCCAATCATTGTGAAAATAAGATAAAGCAAAGTGAGTCTCTCTTAAGAATTTAACTTGTTTTAATTGTCAAAGAACTGGTCACTTAGCCAAATTTTAATAGTATCAAAAAAGGATGGCATGTTTTAATTGCAAGGGATTTGATCATATTACTAAATTTTGTAAGAAAAGGGGGCTCTTAATCAAGTCGAGACCAATTAGGATCCAATTTTTAAATAAAGGAAAAACAAAGTCTTATACAAGCCAAAGGAAGAAAAGAAAGTAATAGTTGATATGTCTGTAGATCAAGATTATGTGTTTTCAAAGGTGGAGAGTGATTTTTTCACTAAATAATTTTCATTATCTACCCATGTTTTCAATGAGAGATCAAAATTAATGAGAAGTTGAAGAAGGAAGACAAAGATAGCCTTAAGATAAGTATGGATCATTCTGTAGCTATAGATGATATTTACTATATAGATCAATCATTGATAGACCTTGAAAAGTTTAATTTAGTTGATAATATAGATAAAGACATGGTGGCATTCTCATTTGTTGCCTATTCAAGTCTGAAATAAGAGGAGAAAATTTCAAGAATAGAAGAGGTAGACATAGGAAAGTTAAAGAAGAATAAGGTTATGTTGACCAAAGAGGAAGAATAATATGAGAAGATGTGGGCCACTCTAGGCTTCACACTATTTTAAACTAGTCTTGAAAGATTGGAGCTCTCTATCTATGCTTCATAAGAGACTCCTATAGGTGAAGAAGCAAGATTGTTTGTCCAAGACGTATGTTCAGGTATTTTGGTCCTAAAGTGTCATTTTGATTAATTTTTAATGCATTAGTGGAGTGGTGTTTTGAAGGAAAAGGAATAAGTGGCTTGTATGAGGTCTTGAGAAAAAATTTCATGAGTCATTTCTAGGTAGTTTGAGGTCTTGATGAGCTTAGATATGTGTTTTATGGTCAAAAGATTGAGTTGACCATTTTTGTCAATGATGACTACCTAAAAAGTGCCAAAGTTGCTCATATGATGTTCTAAGGTGAAAAGAAGTTTTATTATAAGTGATTCAAATTATTTTTGGTATGTCAAAGAAGTAAATATAGCTTGGAGATGCTGATAAGGTTGTAAGATGTGATTTTGACCATTTGGTCAAGATGCCTACTGTAGGTTTTGGTATGTATGCATAAAATGCTTGGTTTCAAGGGTCACTTGAAGAATGAAGATGTGTCATGAAGTATGTTTTCTCAAGAGGGTATGTACATGTGTTTAAGACATGTTCTAGGTGGTTTCACATGTGAATGAATGATTTTGTGTCAAGTGGAGCATTTTGAATGGTCACTGGCTTCTCTTCTCAAAAACATGTGTTTGGTGGTGTAAAGGAAGTCATGGTTCCAAAAGGTGTGGAGGATTTAAATTTGGTATGGAAGTGATTTTTTATATTCTCCAAGTGTGGTATCTAGATCAGGTGTCTACATTGACTAGAGGTTGACTTTTGACCTATTTTTGCTTTGAAGGCCTAATGATTTGGGCATGTTTGAAAAAGTGGTCAAACTTTGGAGTTAGAGGTTGAAAGTTTCAAATTAAGTTGAATGGGATAGATGGGTATCTAAATCATCTTTTAAAGTGGTCTAGAAGTGAGTATATTTCATTTTATTCAAGTTTTAGCTCACTAAGAGGCCTAATTACCTAATAGGCTAAAGAAGGAAGTATGCTAAAGAGGATGAGTTGGAGGTTCATTATTGGCATGCATAAGGGGGAATGATAATGGTCTTAAAATATGAATTTTATAGCTTGAATTGATCAAGATAGAGATTTATGAGGTCTGTAGTGGCCAAATAGGACTGTAAGGGGTCTAAGTAGGCCTAATAAAGAAAATGAAGATTTTTAGAAAGTTTTCAAAAGAAGAATGGATTTATTAGTTATAGATTAGTATGTTGGTTTATTCTAATAATTATTAAAGTATGATGGTGTGCTTAAAGTGATCTTGGTGTTCTGTAAGGTGCCTTGAGAGTAAAGGTATGTGAGCTTGCATAGTGATGCAGTGTTCATGTTTTTATTTGAATTGATGGTAGTTATTCTTAGAGGTCCTATAGGTGTACATGGGTTGTGTAGAATAAGGGGGAGACTTCAAAGTGAAGCAAGGTCCTAGGGGGAGCTATGTTGCCTCACAAATTGGTGACGGGTCTAAAGATCTCAATGGTTCAAGAGTAGTTTTTGAGTAAGATCATCTTCTAAGGGAGAGTTGTGGTTATTTGAGGTCTGAATGATCCATTTTCAAAAATATATCCTATAGGTGAGCATGTTTTCATGAGTTTCCTATAACTCATTTATTATTTTCTATGGTGCCCAGTGTTGAAGGGAGTCCACTTTGTCATTTTGGCAAAGGGAGAGAGAGAAATGGAGTGTTTCCATCAATGATAAAGGGTGAAATTATTGAGATATTGATGGTATATGTGTTTTCATTTATGTCAAGTGGCATTTGTGATGACAAAGTGGTCTAATAGGTCAGACTGATGGAACATGGTGGTCTAATGTACTTATATCAATGTGATACTTGCAAGGATATGAATTGGTGTACTAGGTGGATGTTTTATGGATAAAGGGAGCTTGGTATGATTATGTTTGACTTTTTTTTATTTTTTCTATTCTCAAGGGTTGACTTCATCTGGCCTTCATGAGGTATGCAGGTCAGATTATGCCTTATAGGCTTGATCATGCATGGTTTCCAATGGGTTTTTTTACACTATGGCTTGTGTGAAATGTTAATGATCTTAGTATACTTGGAATGTACATGTTATAAATTTATAGGGTGATAATAGGTTAGGTGTATGGTTTAAAAGAGGTGGCAAGTGATCTACATGATAGCTTGGTTATTTTCCTAGTTGGCCTAGGTGGGATAGTGAGGGTTTGTGAAGGGTCAAAGAATGATTTTAGAGTGGTTAAGATTACATATAAATGGAATATTATAGGAGAGGAGTGGTCAAGTAAATATACCAAGTCATAGGTCAAAGTTTGAAGTAAAAAGTTATAAAAAAGATCTTATGGGTTTAAGAGGTGCTAGAAAGGTGTTTAGTAAGCTTGAGAAGGAATTTCTTATGTTCATTGGTATGTGAAAGGTCTGCATGGGGAGTTGAGCCTTTTGGAGATGCTGGTAAGGTCCCTAAGAATATTTTATAAGCATTTTTTTATGGGTTAAGAGGCACAACTTTATGAATGATCATTAAGAAGCTAAGGAGTGTTTTGAGTGCTAAAACCCTAATCTTAGACCTGATTGCAAATATCTTGATTTTTGGTGCCCAGTATGATGGTAAAAGGTTATGATGATGATTTTATGTTGTATATGAATTATTCAGGTTTTTAAGAAAGCATTTTTGGTCTCTTGATAGTGTGTGGGTCTCATATAAAATGGGTTGTTAACAGTATTCTTGTTTTTGAGGAAGATTTTTGTGAATGAATAGGTAATATAATGGATTATTGTTGAAGCTCAGGACTTGAATCAAACATTCATTAAAATTTTTAGGAATATTCATTTCTCTATGTCAAATTTATAGGTTCTTAAAGATGTGTAGTCGATATGAAGGAAATGTTGTCATGAGTGAAAAAGACCAATCAAAGTGAGAAGTGGAATTGGAAGGCCTAATTAGTGAGTAGGGATGGGTATAAGATATTTGAGGTGATGTATGGGATGTAATCCCTCTATCTATGAGTTTATTATTTTTCCTATTCACTTGGATATGATTGAATGGTTGACTCATAATTGACTATGATGGTTTTGCTAGTTAAAAGGAACCTATTTTGGATGATTGAGTTTGTTTGCAAGGTAAATGGTTAGATCAAGTGTTTATTATGGTTATAGAGTGTTGAGGAATCCTTTAATTAATTTTTAAAATATTTTCAATATTTTACTAATCTTTATTTAGTCAAATATAGTAACACAAGTGGTGTTATGCTTCGTTTGTGAGGTGTTTATGATATGAGCTCATGGTATGGTATAGAAAGCTTATGCAGATGATCATGGCCAACCTTAAGAGACATAAATAATTATTAATAAAATATTTTAAATATATATGTCTGACAATAATTAATATCGGTATATATACAAGGTTATTTATGCCTTTTAGGTGTGATAATCAAGTTAGACAAGCAAGTATGTGTGTTGATATTTGAAAACCTTGTGTGAAGGTTGTTCGGGGTCTTGGTGACCAATGTTTATATAAAATTGATCAGAGGAAAATATCACTAAAATAAACATATTTTTATGATTTTATTGATTATTTTTATTATATTTATGAGTGCATATTTAAATATGAGTGAAATATTTTGTGAAGGGGTTATTTGCTTATGTTGAAGAGATAACTGGGTGTTGGTGACTTGTGTGGAGTTGAAGACTTGGAGAAGAGTGTTATTTTAGGTTTTATCTATTATATTGAGAATAAATTAGAGTTCAATAATTATTAATTTTATAGGTGTTGTGTTGGTGCTCAACATATTAGGCAAGTTGGTGCTTATCATCTTTAGGGGTTGGTGCTCCTTGTGGAGTGGGTGATTCACTAAAGCCTCATGTTTGTCATCATATTATAGGACTATAGTCAATTATTTTACATAATTAATAGTGTGTTTTATCCCCCATGAGGTTTTTCCCACATAAACCTTGTGTAATGGTTACATTCATGTTTGTTCTTTGATTCATCCATCTTGCATGCTGATGTGATTGGTTAAATAGCTTGAAGAATTGGGAATTGGATTGCATTATTATTCACCACTGATTCACCCCTCCCTCTTAGTGGTGTGTAATTATATCATCATAGTGATAAAAAAAATTCCATTTGATCCTAAAGGAAATAAATTAATCTTAAGTTAGTTGTTTATAATGTTGTTGTGTTGTTCCAATAAGTGTTCTCAACATAATGTTCACTACCTTATTGCTTTCATGTCTTGCCTTATTTGTCCTTAGGTTTAGGTGTTATTTTATTTGGTTATATTTATGTGTCCTATTATTTTTTTTGATCCTAGATTTTTCATTAAGTGTTAGGTACGTTTATCATTCCAAGAGTGGTCATCGAGTCATGAGTCATGTTGAGTCATCATTGTCATGAAAAGTGAATGGGTTCTCTTGACCAAAAAGTTGGTCAACCCCTATGAGTCACCAATTTTTTTTCCTTTTAGCCTCCCAAGGCCAAATTATAACCCCTAAAACCAAAAATTTCCCATGAAACCCATCCAATCCTATACATGTTGATCTCCTACATAGGTTATGTCTTTTTTGGTCTCAAGTTGAACATTGTTAGCATTGATTAAGGTTTCATATTGTGTTAAAGTCTACCAAAAATATCATCTTATATAATATATACGTTAAGGTCTATTGGTGATGTGGAAATATTAGTTATGAATCTTGAGTGATGAGGAGAGTTTCAAGGTGTCTTATGATGTCTAAAAAGTGGTTTTAAACTTGTTTGATAAGTTTAAGTATCTTTTGACAAAATTAAGGTAATTTGACAAGTTTGAGGTTATTGGTTCTTATGGTATATGGGACTTTTTCAATAAATTCCTTGTGAGATATGATTTATAATCAATGTGAGGTGTGTCTAAATCTTGTTCAAAATCATGAGATGAATGTCTAATAGTGTTTCCAATGTCATTGTTCATGGTCTGGTCATTCAAGCATTTTTAAGCTTTCATAACCCCCCTAAAGTCATCAATCACCATTAAAACACCTAATATGATTATATTTACATTTAAATAATTTTAAAATATGATATTTCAAGTATTTAATTATTTAAAAAAGGCCTTAAAAGAGTCCCATGGTCATGACTAGGTGTTTTCACATCATAAAGAACCACTTTAGGGATAAAACTCAACTCCCACTAGTCAAATGGACCCTAAAAGTGGAAAAATGTGTCTCTTAAACTTCTCCATGATAAATCTCAATTTTAATTATCATTTAACTGAGATTTCCATCCCTTAATCTTCCAATGGCATCCCAAGGTCAAAAATTTGAAGAAATGCTAAAAATAGGGGTTTTAGGTGTTTTATATAGGTTGTACAAACTTGTATGATTAGTCTATATAGAGGGGAATTAAATTTTTCATATGGGATAATTATAGGTGTATTTATGAATTTTCATGTTAGGAGGATTCAAAAAAATCTCAAAATTGACCCTTGTATTCCATTGAGCTCCTTTGGAGCCCGGGAGAATCTTTTTGGTTTGTAGATGGTACACATATGAGAGAGAAGATGAAGGTCTAAAATTTTTGGCAGAGGAGGGGAAACTATATAGATTAAATTTTCGGTAATTTGTTCTTATATTTACTCTCCCTCATTTATAAATAATCATTAATAAGGTAGGGCATTCACAATGTCTTCTCCATTCAGGTAGGGTACCAATTTTCTATATTTTCTCCTTTCCTAAGCATGGTGATAGAAAAATGGAAGGTTATAGAGATTTTTAGGAGTATAGACCACCTTAACACACCATTATCCAACCTCATATCACACATTTTATCCAAATGATACAATAAATACTCATTATAAGTAGTTTATAGGGTGACATCTATGGCTTCTTGATGCCTTGAGGGCCCCATGGTTGGCGGTAAACCAGTGAAGCTTCAATAACTTACAAACATCATCTTTAGGTTATGAAATGTTACCTTACTAACTTAATGATCCAAAACCTCCACATCATGATGTTGGCCTATAATATTGATCAAACACACAACAAATAGGTTGAATATAGAGGTTTGAGTTTTGTATATGAATCTTGTGGTCATCTTGAAGGTTGACATCTCTATATGAGATGATAAAGATCTTAACCTAAATTCTATGTATTTTTTTGGTGAATTAATAATCTATGAAGATGATAAGGCCCAAGATCTATTAATGGGAAAGTTTAAGATTGTTTTGTCCACCCATAGGTCTATAGACTTGTTAGTGCACATTAGTGACTTAAAAAAACCCATTTCATATTGTGTAAAGGTTTTAAAAGACCTAATTCATGTATCAAAGTATGAAATTAGATATGATTAGCCATAAAATGTCATGATGAGGATCATATGTGGGTGACTAGTCCTCAAATCCTAAGGAAGGCTGTCAAGAAACCTAAACTAACTCAATGAGAAGGCCTAAGGTGTGCCTTCTATGCAATACTAGTTCTTGAAAAATGGAATGGTTAGGAGGGAATATGAAGAATTTGATGGAAGATTTGAGGAGTTATAAATAATGGTGCATAGGCATAAACACACTAACTTTATCCAAGGGATAAATGATAAACAATTTATCCCTCAAAATGCTCACACTCACAAACCCAATAGGCTTAAAATCATGTACAAGTAGAGTGAGGGTTGAAGAATTGAACCCTACAAAAATAATGAATATCAAAGATAAAAGTGGAGCATATAGATTATTTATTAAAATCAACCTCAGTGTCACATTGATATGGTTGAGATTTAAGTGGTTAAAAATGACCCAATAATTTACACAAGCTTATTGGACCCAAATAGGCCTAAAATAAGCATGTGCTAATCAATTAAGGGTGTATACAAACATGGAGTTTGCCTAAAGTTGGAAACATTTGAGAGAGAGAGGTAAAAATGTGGACAAGTTTTCCAAGTGATGATACCCCCCTGTTGGTAAAGGAAATAAATGACCTATTTAGGCTAAATAGGCCTAAAAATGATATACACATGCCTATACAAGCAAGCATAAGGAAATAAGGCAACTTAGTAAGAAGTTTGGTCTAGTGGGAATTTTAAAAGTGTCTATACCAATGGAGTAACTCCATTTCATTATGGTTCTAATAGGTTAGTGATTAAAGGTACAAATAAGGGGGTTATCTCAACTTATGGCTTAGAAAAACCTAGTCACCACATAGAGCCAAAATGCAATATTGATATCTACGGAGAGGGCATCAACAAGATAATGAAAGTGTAAGCATAAAGATGAGAAAATGAGTCTCCCATTGTGCCATAAAAAAATTTTAGTTTTTCCACTCTAATATATCTTGGTCACTTGAGGAAAGGAATCCAATAATCTAAACAAACCTATTAGGCCTAAAGAGGCCTAAACAAGATTGTGTCTAATCTGAAATCTTCCATTTATTTGAATGATAGTTAAGTAAATAAACATCCTAAGGGGGGAGTGATGGAAACACAACCAAGTTCCTTGAATGCTGAGATCATCAACTAAGATAGAGGGAACACTAAACTAAGCCCTTAGGGATACATAAACATGACTTCTTATAAACCCTAAGATTGGTTGTGTAAGGAACATAAAGTGATAAGAGGCTCAATCCAAAGAATGTTACAACTCCTAGAAAATTATACACAAGTATAAATATCCACAAAAAATAGATTATAATGGTAAATGACTATTCAATTCCCAATGTTATTTTCAGGTGTTTTGAGCATGACAATAAACTATGACACTAAAGTAGATCTTAGGAGGATGGAGACTAAGATAGTAGTTTAGATGGCTAGAGTAAAATATAAAGGATGGGGATAAGTAAGATAATATTTATTTAATAATGTGGAGTCCCATCTAAAAACCTATAGGCATCACATCTATGACACTTAGTTTAGGCATGTTAGGCCTAAAAGTCAATCTTAAGGCGTCAAACCCCATGCTCACCTTAGTAGCATAAGCAAAACCCCCAATCAAATACAATACCATGAGGAGGTGTGGGATGATGGTAAAGTTCTTAAATTGTTTTTTGATGTAGGGGAATGCAATAATAGGGCCATTTTAATCTCAAGAACCACCTCGATTTACCACAATCCTATATAGTCAACTTGAGATATCTGATCAAGTGCTCATATCCTTTATGGTAGGGGGACTCAAGTGAAATACTCATAAGGTAAGTTAAGCACCCATATGGACTCAAGATCCATGAAGGAGTGAGTTACATTGAGGATTATAGGTTTATGAATCATTTCTAAGATTGTAACCATGTTTAGAAATCTTTTAGAGAGCTAAAGGTTCATCAACTTGCACTCACTTCTCTCCACACTAGCTACATGGAACCCTAATATTATCAAGAGTTTTAGGGGTGATATGGAATAAATTTTAATGACCATAAGTTTTGGATTAGAGGTCTCATCTTTATGAACCATCATTAATATGGTAGACCTCCAAAACCCTGCTTAAACTCTAAGATAGACCCAATCTAAGAAAAATGAATATAATTGCACTCAAACACTCCTAAATGAACCTAAAAACATGTAAACCATAAAGTGCACTTAGAGGAGACCCAGATCATGGTACTTAATTTTATGGACACTATATAATTTTTTTAAAAAGGGTACTTTTTAAAGGTTTTATGATGTTTTTAAGGTAAAGGGAAATTTATAAAGATGAAAATCATTGTAGGTGAAGGTTTGGGACTTATTTTATCTCCCCAAATATTAATATGTCTAATAATATACCTAAAAATACCTCTGCAACTCTCTTCAAAATAGTCAGCCTATAGATGTGAAAGAGAAGGTGACCTAGTCACCTAGTTTGGTAAGGTTACAAGTGTGAACTACTCAAAAAGGCATATTTCATGATATGAGACTTTGATTCAGGCCTAAAACTCATCAATACACATATCTTATAAGTCTTGTGTAGTTTTCATGGCCACTTAATTAGCCAATAGTTAGATGACTAGGCCTAATGGCCTAATTGGCCTACTTGGTCAACAAAAAGATTTGAAAGTTACCATAGAGAGGCTATTGTAAGGGTTAATACAAAGTTATTACACCATGAAATTTATTCTAAGGATGAGATAGGCACTCATCATAGCTATTATGGAGGAATGGATATAATTTCAAATCTAATAAATATGCATGAGAGGACTATTAGGATGCTCAATGCCTCATGAAAGCTAATTACACCTCAATTACACTATGTAACTACCAAAAAAAGAGTTCTTGACCATTTTAGGCATGATCATGCATTAGATGAAGAAAAATAAAAATGACTTAACCCCCACGACTTCATCTCAAAGCCCAATATCTCATTCAAGATCATCAATTTAGAGGCCAATGCTTGGAGGAAATTAGAAGGATAGTTTATAATTGTAGATGGAGTTAATTTTGGTCATTTATGACCTCTTCCTCTCTCTCTCTCTCTCTCTCTCTCTCTCTCTCTCTCTCTCTCTCTCTCTCTCTCTCTCTCTCTCTCTCTCTCTCTCTCTCTCTCTCTCTCTCTCTCTCTCTCTCTCTCTCTCTCTCTCTCTTCTTTTGACTTATTATTTATTCAGGCCTTAAGGCCTTGATTTATATCCCTCACCTGGGTATGAGGAAACTCTCCCTAGTTTTATACTTGATGAACTTGTTAGACCAATGAATAAACTATTTAATCTATTTCATGATGATATCTAGTGTGCTTATACTTGTTTTTATTTACATATGTAATGGATTTCCTTCCTTTGTAGGTCCTTGTTCACCTGGATGCCAATAGGATGTCTTATATAGGTTATGTGTTGTGTAGAAGTGTTGGTGATGGAGTTTGAAGTGTGATATAATTATTTATATCCTCATATCAGACCTTCCTATCATTAGATTCATAATTTAGATACTTAATATAGCCTCCACATGAAAAAATTTTGCATAGGAAATTTTGAATATGTTTATTCAGTTGCTTGTCTAGTCCACTAGTTTTGTTAGGAGTTCAAATTGAGTGGATGAATGATTATATTGGTGTATCACCACCCCTTATACTAGGTTTATTATATGAAATTTTTATCCCTTTTTAACCCAACTATATTAGGTCTTAGTGATTCTAAGCTAAAAGTGATGTACCAAGAGATCTAGCTTCATAATCTAGAGGTATGGTATAATTCTAAGGTCACCCATAGCCTTTAGTCCATTCCCATGTTATTCCATACTTAAAGGTAGGCCTGAACAACCTCCTTCAAAGAGTGTAGGTTAGATATATAATAATTTCATCTAAACCTTAGAGAGTTTCCATTATATCAATAAGAGAGAGAATAAGCACACATTCTTAGCAAGGTGCACTTCTAAGTGTTACCAATTTTTAGCACACCAGGTGGGATAATAACATAGAATATTGCTAAACATTGGTGATCATTTTAGTAGTTTGTAGAAAAGACATTACTCAAGTACTAAATATATGGTGACTCCAAGTTATATATAGTTTGTTTAAGTAGTCCAAGTGCCTAAATATTATTATTTGGTATGTATTTCAATCCTCCATTTTGTGAAAATGTAGCTTTTGTACCTTAATATCCTTCGTATCAGGATGATAATATTTTTTTTCATCTCAAGTAGCCTTGAGCTAGTAGGATATCAATATTTTCATGATATTTACCCCCTCCCACTCTTAATAATTTTTCCAATCAGCCTTAGAAAAAGAAAATTCTTTTTGATCAGCTGGAAAAAAGTGTGCAAGAGATAAGATTTGACTTTGAAATATAATGTATGAAGAGTGATATAGAAGAGATATACAATAGGCATAAATAATAACTTGCATATCATGCCTATATACATCAATAAGAGATAATCATTGAATAGATACAATGAGGCTACAAGAGAATAAATGCAACAACTGCCCATGAGAGAACAAAGAATTGAAGCAAAAATCCAAAGTTAGAAACAAGAAGAACCCATTAAACCTTCCACAACATCTACTTGCTTAAAATTTTCAAGTTTTAGGACTCCTAATCCTATTAAAGAGTTTATGCCTATGAAATATTTAATCACTCTTCCCCAAGAGCCCAAGACCATTCCATCTTGGAAACCTTCTTGGACTAAGACCCTTGATTATATCATTCCTACTCTTAGGAAAGAACCTTTCCCCATGCTAATCAAAAATCAAGAGATAGAGAAAGTTGTAGAATATAAACCAAGAAAGATTCCAAGTTTCTTGAGTCCTCCACCAATCCCTTTAAATGAATTTATCCATGAAGATCAAGTCATATCAGAATGTGAGAGGTTTGATTGTTGAGTGGAAAGAGAAGAATTAAGCATCCCTAACATAAGTTTCTTTTCCTTATTTGAAATAAATATTGAATGAAACTATTACTTCCAAATATCAAATCCTTCTTAATGACTATCAAATTGCAAAACCCATTCAAGATCAGCCCATAATGACCTATATTCATATGCCACCAAATGGAACCTCTTTCCCTCCCACCATATCCCTTTTTGAAGGAGGACCTATTGTATGGAAGGAAAAAGAGGAACATCTAGGTGAAAAGGAAAATTTTCCAAGAGAGGATGATCAATATTTGTGTTAGTTAAATGATATTAAATTTTACATATGAGAAGATCATGTTGCATCCCTTGAGGAGAAAAATCATATTACAGCTATAAGTGAGACTCAATAATTCTATCATGAAGATGTTCAAGATGACATGGTATTAACTATTTAAAAATTTTCAGTAGTGGTTTCATAAGGTAACATCCCTAAACATGAGCTAAATAAATATATAAAATATGTAGTGATTCCTAGTGAATCTCAAGAAGCTAAAAGTGAGGATCAAGAAGGTTTTGATGACTTATGGCAGTGATACTTTGAATTGATTCAAGACTTTGATAATATTTATAGACATATATATATCCTTGTGAAGACATTGATAAAGTGGTTGTGAAGGGTATAAAACATATTCATAAGGATGTTGATCAAAGAATATTTCAAGAATATCTTGATGAAGATAGAAACCCATATTTGGAGCTCCCTCAAGATCTTGAATATTTTTTAGTAGTTGACAATCAAGATGGCATCTATCAATATGTCATAAAAGGTCAAGAAAATTTTTCTAGTGTGAAATTAAAGGATGAATTTGTAGTTATTATTATGGATCAGAATGTGGTTACATTGGAGAGATTTATTAGTGTTGAAGAGAAACATGAGGTGGGCATTGAGCTACAAGAAGAGTTTTTTTATATTGGATATATGTTTGATTTAATTTATTCACTTGGGAGACAAGTCAATGAGGTTGACAATTAGGAAAAGAGACAATCCAACCAGAATGTCAAACAATATCTTATTCCTCATATTTTTAAACCACATGGAGAGGACCTAAGAGGTTTTTGGTTTTATCTAGGTGGATTTTGAGTGTTTTACATAGTATTGTTATATTTCACTTTCCTCCAAGTGTTATTATGAACATGTTTAGTTAGTAGTTTTAGTTTTAATTTTCCTCTAAGTGACATATTAAAAAAATTTAGTTGGTATTTTTTCTAATTTTCAATTTCATAAGTGCTTATTTTCAAGTGTCTTTGTTAATTGAGAAGGAATTTTTAGTTTTAAATTTATTGATATTTTCATAACTCCATATCACAATGGATAGATCTATTAATCTTGAGTGGTTTGAAAGAAGAATCAATTAATGGAGTGAAGAATAATGAGGTTATAAAAAACATAATACAACCATAATAAATAAAAAACCATGCTCATGAATATCTGATAGCTCTAAATTTTAATAGAGGTTTCTTCTATTCCTCTAACTAGCTAGTTGCAATCTAGTGAAGGCAATTTTCAAATTTTCATTTCATGGAGAAGAAGAATTGGTTAAAATGGTATTATGTGAATATATGAGAAAATATTACATAAATATTTAATTCATTTTTTGAGTTTAAAGTTTCTTGACTTTATGAACAATTTTAAAGGAAAGGTGCTCTAAAACCCTTCTTAAACTTTGATAACTCAGTTTTAATAGATGTAATTGCATTTTTGACTTCTTTTTTGAAAAAAAATTGTGTGAGATATTATGGGGAATAAATTAAATTAATAAAACTTCATAAATAAAAATTTAAATGAAAATAATAGATACATGTAAAGGTACATGTTGCAAGGTTTCAAGCAAGCAAGAGAAACAGTCAGAAAAGACATTTTTGAGAGGTTTAAGAGATTGTTTGAGTGTATAAAATGATTGAAATTATTATAGGGACCATTAAAAGTAATAATTAAAAATTAATTATATATTTAATGTTCATAAAACTCAATAAAATTTCAAAACTTAGACCTACATGAATTTAGAAATGAGATTGTGCAAGCTAGGAAACACCAAAAAATGCATATTTTGAGTTTTATTGAGTGAGACATCTTGAAATTTGAAATATATGTATATTTTTATGTTATTTAATGTTTTAAATTGTTTTAATGTCATTAATGTATCTTTTCATAGATAAAATGTCAAAACACATGTCTATTCATGAAGGAAATCAAGGTTTTTCAATATTATGCTCATAAATGGTGTTGTAAATGAGTGTTTCAGATCCTTCCAATAGAATAAAATGATTTGAGTTTGTATAATTAATTTAAATTTATTAATAAATTTTAATTTAATTGAAACCAATTAAAAATAGGATTATATCAAAGAAAAACATCTCCAAGTCACCTTGCGGGCAACAAACACACATTTTTTGTGAATTTCTGTTTGGGAGTTTGGTGATGGGTTTTAGAGATTTTAAATTATTTAAAGATATTAACCATTGATAAATATAAATTAAAAATAATATAATTTTTTTTGAGTCATATAACTAATTTTAGACCCCCAAATCCAAATCAAGGTTTCTTAAGGCCTAGAGAACATAAAAGAGCAATTTTTAAAGTTGTATGTAGAATTTAGAGATGAAAATGTATTTCAAGGTTTGTTACACCATGGTGATTATGTTGAAATAATATTTACACTCATTATATGTTAAAATAATATAAATTCATCAATTTTTAGGTTTTCATGGTGCATTCAAAAAACTTGTCAAAACCATAAAAGATAGATATGTCCAAGAGGGACCAGTATGGAGAGTTGTGATTGTCCATTAGATAATGTAATTTAATCAATGATATTTCATGGAGTTTTAAAAAACATAAAAATAAAAAATATCCCACTTATATTCCACCCTTGAGGAATACTACAATTCAAAAGCTTAATCAATGCATTATGCATTCAACAACCTTGCCTAGTCAAACACATATGCTCTTTGCTAAGTGGATATCAAGTAAAGGTTAAGTGTTGGTTTTAATGATTAACCAAAGGTTAATAAGGAGTATAAATTCATGAAAAATATATTCTCTCTCTAATATTATCCATTTGAGCTAAATTTAGAAAAATTCAAGTAAACAAGGAGAAGAAACATGTATACAAGAAGCAAGTCAATAAGATTAAGTCAAACTCCAAGTTACAAGTCAAGATAATTCAAGTACAACTATAATATGAAATAAATGTAACTTAATTCAAATTTTAATATTCATGAAATATCAAAAATATTTCAATGCAAGATCAATAGGAGTTAACTAAAGATCTCTTTAAGATTGAAGACCATCAATGCATGCATAAACCTTTGAATTTTAAATAGTTCAAATAAGATTATTTCTCTAAATTATATGCCATATTCCAAGGAGAGAATTTTAATATCATGTATTTAATATGTATCAATTTTTAATATTGGGTTTTATTTGAATGTTGAGTTGGAGTTTATTTAAAATAAGAGTGAACTATGAGTTATTAGGTTGACTCATTTAATTTAGGGTTACTTTGTCTCCTCTCTCTCTTCTTCCTTTCTATATGTATATTTATTTTTGAAAGAAGATTATCAAATTATTATTTTGGATTATACAAACTCTACCAAAATTTTTACTAAATAACCTTTGAATAAATAAAGAACTAATTTTCCTCCATTTTTAGGTTGTTCATGAAGTGTGTGTCTCATGTTCATTGATGTTACTTAGTGAATGATTGTTTTTACTAAGTTTATGTCTAAAATTTTCACCTTTATGCAGAAAATTATAATTATTTTATGTCATAAATTTTATAAGTCTGATTTATACCTAATTTGGAAGTGAATTCAACCATTATCCATTCCTTATAAGCTAGTGTGAGTGTTTGTATAGACCTATGTGTGAAATACTGATGTAAGAGTCATTGTATTAAGATGAAGTGAATGTGTGAAATTTTTTTAGCTTGAAAAGTATGTTAAGTACCTGCACATAATTTCACATTGGTGTATCACCCCAAATTTCTAGTTTTCATATTTATTTTTAGCTTGAGCATTGCTCCTTCTATCCTTTTTCTAGTCAAAAAAGTATAAAATTAGAGATTTTAGAGAGAAGTGGGTGAGTGTACCAAAGGGAAACAAACCTTCATCTAGAGATTATATCAAACATAAGGTCATCCACATCTTATATAGTTTCCCTTATATCAACATGAGTTAGAACAAGCACACATTCTTAGCAAGGTGCCCTTATTAGAGATAATAGTTCCTCCTTTCCTTGAACAAGCACATAGAGGTATTTGTGATGGTCACTATAATGAACATGGTAAAACATAAAAATGCTTATGTATGAGATAATTTTGGCCTAATTTATAAAATGATGCTATTGATTTTTATAAAAAGTGTGATCCTTGCCAAATTCATGATGATTTTATCCATTCACCACCATTTAAGCTCCAAACTATGGAATCTCCTTGGCCATTTTACATGTGGGGATTAGATCTCATCAGAAAATTACCTTAGTCACAAGATGGTAATGTTTTTATCATTATTATTACTAAATATTTTATCAAATGGGTAGAAGCCATGCCTATTATCAATGGCACAAGAACCAATATTTCTTAATTTTATCCTTAATTAAATAATTTTTTGCTTTGGAGTTTCCCATACTATCATTTTTGATAATGGTGATAGTTGAAAAAATAAGGACATGAAATAGTATGTGCTAAATTTAAAATATCTCACAAATTTTCTACACCTTACCATCCACATTACAATGACCAAGCTGAGGCCACTAATAAAATTCTACAAAATTCCATCCAATAACCCCTATTTATTGTAATCTTCACTTATATCATGCACTTTAGACCTATCGTACTAACATATGTATTACCATTGGGGTAACACCAACCTCACTAGTATATGGTTCTAAGTCCCTCTTACCATTAGAAGTCAAACTCCCATATTTACATATATCTCTTCATAGTATCATCCTAATGAAAAATTAGTGAAGCTCGCCTTCATGATCTTGATCTTATTAATGAACACAATCTAAACACTCTTTAACATAACCACTAATACAAGGCTCTCATCACCAAATAACATGATAAAAATGTTAAAGTCCAAAATTTTAATGTTGTTTATCTTGTCATTAAGTTAGACTATATCGATGATAAATAAGGTATATACACTAAAAAATAGTCAGACCCTTATCTAGTAAAAGACATTCTTGGTCCTAGTACCTATCACCTCCAAACTAATGAAGGCCATATTTCAAAGAACCCACTAATGCATAATTTTTGAATAAATTTTCTAATTAAATATTTCCCTTCTTATCATACTTCTATTTATTCTTGAAAATTTTATTTATGGATCTCACCCTCTATAATAGTCTCCTTTTACACAAACCTTAGTTCCTTCTCTTGTTCCTTTGGTTTATTTCTTTCATGAGTTGCATTATAATACCATGGATATGACCCAATATTCCTCCTAAATTCCTTTCACTTCCATATATTGATTTTTCATATCTAGTTTTTTATTTTTCAATACTTTTTATACCCTCTTGGGTTTTTATTTTATGGTTTATAGTGTAATACCATGGATAGGACTAGACCCTCCTCACAAATACTAATTTTTCCTTTTTTTTGTACCCACTTGGGTTTCTCTTTTATGAGTTATAGTGTAATACCATGGATAAGACCAAGCTCTCCTCATAAAATCACCATTTTATTTTAAAACACCTTTATTCAATTGAGTGTTCCTTTTCTATAATGTTAAAAAATGATTACAATTTTGTGATCCCATATTCTTAGCTTTAGTTTTTGTTAGATAATATTGTATAACAAACTATGTTATCATGTTTCCCCACACTTACATACATTATTATGATAAGGAATCATACTTACCTATTATTGTATTCCTTTTTCACTTTATCACATTTTTTTATTTTAAGTAATTCAAATGGTTTCATGTTCATTCCCTTTGATTTCATTTCCTTTAATTCAAATTTAGATAAAATAAGGTCAAATTCAAGATAACACTTTTTATTTTAGATGAATAAAAAAGACTCTTAGATACCATGCTCTTTAAGTTCTCTTTATTAGCAACCAAGTCCCAAGTTTTCAAATGATAGTTATTTTTAGCACCCATGTTTGGTTCTCTGAATCTATATGGAGGAAGAATAAAAAATTAATAAAATGTTAAAAGATAAATCATTTAAAACACAAATCAATGATCAAAAGGTAATTTAAAAATCAAAAAGTCAACATCATAACAAAATACATGATTTATATCACATCTCCTACCTCTCATCAAAGATCAAATGCCATAGTTCACTTCATGATAGAGTTGAGGTCCATTGGGGTATAGTAGGCTAGTAGATTGGGATAGGAGAATTCAAAATCTATAATGTTACCTATTTTCTCACACAAGTACCCAATCTTGATAGTAGACCGATGACCCTATAATAGGTCTTGAGGAATGGGGAAAACATTATGGGAAGGTAGGTCCATTTTTATTTTCATACATAATCCTTCATGGGATGATACTTATACTTCATTTTATGACCTACAATTTGTGTGGTTATTAAAATTTATTCAAAGTCCTTAATGTCAAAATCCCTCTTTTTTGACAACTTAATTTTAGTATCTTGACTTTGATAAAGAGTTTCTCTACCTTGATTTTTCCTCTATTCCCCCACCACCCATTTCATTTTCCCATTTGATAGGAAATTTTTATTCTAAATCTATTTCCCCACTTATATATTCTTTCTTCTCCACATCTTAAAATCATGCTAGCACTACTTTGTTTTGGTTTTATCTATCTCTAGAGAAAAATAATATTGTTGAGCGACTATGAATTACCTTATTTATACCATTACTTTATATTTCTAATATCACCTTGGCTTATTTGATTTTTTTTTGTTATCACTCATTTTTTCTAGACAAATACATATGTTTCTATATTTCCATCCTTTTTTTAGACAACTATGTCTATTTCTATTTTCAATACTTTTTTCATTATTGAGTGAGGTTGGATTATTACTTCTCACTCACCAATGTTGTTTTCCATTTTATGTACTTTTTCCATTGATGGTTGAATAAGGATTATTATTTCTCACTCATCAATGTTGTTTTATTATTGCTTTCCCATATTTGTTTAAGGATTTTTACTACTTTCACATTGATGTTTGATTACTATTTTCACTTGTATCCTTAATTGACTTGGTTTTTTTACCTTTCTTACTTAAGGTATACTTATTTGAGTTTTTTGGTCATTTAATAGTCTTAGATTTTTGGTTCCTCAATTTACTCTAAATTTTTGGCTTGGTAATTTGGTCCTAACTTAGCATTTATCACCCTAACTTACCACATCATGCCTACATATTTTAGTTATCTTGGATTCCTTGTGTTTGTTTGTTTTTTAATCTTTAATTTTGTATCTTTGGGTTTTTCTAGAGCAATCTCTGTGCCCTCCATGATTAAATTTAAGAGCATAATAAAAAACCATCTAATAATAAAGTTATGTCAAGGTATGTATACATTAATTTTATTTTTAATTATTTCATTTTATTCATTTAATTTTAGTTATTTTATGGTTAAAAATACTAAAATTTATTTAGCTTCAGCATTATGTGTTTCTATGTACTTTTCTTAAAACACCATCTCCTATTACATCTAAGTGACATGTGATGAGCTTTGAATGGGGAATATGTATACACATAATATTTTAAAACTTTATCAATTATTGTTCTCTCTCTTTTAATAACCCATTGAGTCTCAATCTCTCTAAGTGTATGCCTTAAAATGTGCATCAGGAAAGGGGTGGGAAGAGCATTGATGCTTCACAATATTATTTTCCCCTATACCACCACTTGAAAAAAACACAAAAATATTCTATACATTTTCTTAAGTTTTGACACCTTCGTTACACACTCCTCCAAGTAATTCACTAGCTTAAATATCCCCTACCTAAGTGAAAAACTCTTTTTGACATTTACCGAATAATGTCAACCTAGGTTGACCTTATACTTAAAATATATCAACACGTTATGGGTCTAGATCAGAATTAATTGACCTAGATCGGGACCTAATTTTATTTTATAAATTAATGATGTAGGGTCGATTGGGATAAATTCATCAGCTAAACTTTTAGAAAGGTTTAGGGTTATATTTAATTATATATACACATCCTTTTCTCCATTTATTAGAGATAAACAAAGTTAATCATTCATTTGCACTTCTTTATAATCTTCTATTTCATCATTATACTTGAGGATTCATTTCTTAGGGTTTATACTTAGAGAATAATATTTTATTTTGGGAAAGTCTTGGATGCTTTGGCCTATCTTGGTGATCCTTACAAACCGCAACAACATCTTGAAAATAACTTTTATCCAAGGAAGAAATTGAGTCTCGACGGGTTCATCTTCAAGGTAAGTATATTTAACTCTTACTCCTCTATTTTAGTAGATAGAAGTAGCATAATTAATAGACTTTAAATGTACTTATTTCTCCATGCATTAGGGTTATATATATACTAGCTTAATTAGAATTATTCTATGCAAGTTTATGTTTATTACCCCTATTTTTTGCCATAAGCTTTGGTGAGCAATAGGTTATATTTTATTTTAATTTGTATTTAATTTTTGAATATAAGAAAATATAGGACCTAATTAGGGTTATCACATGGTGTTTCTTGAAAAGAGGCTTTAGAACCCTTTCTAGTGAGATTATTGTGGTAAGGGACCCCTTAGGTCTAGTGGATCCATCTTGGTTATGACCTTAATTGTATAAATGTATGAACAAGTGGAAGGGTAAGTGTGATTTATATTTTTTGAGTTAATATTGATTTGTAGATCAACTTCACTTTCCCTTGTATATAGGTTTTATGTCTAGACTAAGGCATACCAATGTGTAATGGTGTTTTTAGCAATAATAATATTGTTGTGTGTGATGGATAAAAATTATAAGATTAAATGGGTCCTATCTTAATATTAGTATTAGGTTAGGTATAAAAATAGGTAATAATTAAGTGCATAAACTAATTAAGGATAAAACATGCGTAAGATAGGCATGGTCAAGTATTCATGACTAGATTTAGGTTAATAAACATAAAAAACATGACAAAACTCTAAAATTACATAGGTATATAATTTTGATGACATGTACTAGAGTACCCTCTATCATAGCTAACACATAATGTGACAATAAATAATCAATATATGTCTAGAACATAGAAAAACTCGAATATAACACATTAGTGGTAAAGTAATTACAAAATCATTAGCAAAATGTAAGCACAAAAAAATTAATGTTAGTTCACATAAAAGTATAATATTATTTTAAAATATCACTCTAAAAGGTATGAACAAGATAAATTCATTTATAAATAGTTGAAGTAGCTCAATATGATCAATGGGCTAATATATAGAGATATAACTTGATAAATGTGCCAAAATGCCCCCAGTATAGGTATGATCTAAATTTAAAAATGTGGTCACTCAAATATGGTCATAAATAATTGATTATTTAATTTGTTTCCCTATTTTAATTTAATTTAATTGAGAACATAATTTAGACCTATTTCACCACCTCTTTCTATCCTAAACACCTATATTGACTTATTTATTTTCTAATTTGTTAAATGTCACATTTTTTTTATAACCACTAAAAAATCTTAAGAATTTGTATGAATAGATCTAGACCCAAAAATCACAAGTTTACATAAATTACAAAAATGTCAAGTAGGGGACAAAGGTGGCATATTTTATTGTCCCCTATGGGACATGTCTATCCTTGGTATTCTAACAGTCATTTTTTTAATTTTAAACCTCCTTTACCTTTTGATCCATGTTTTTAGTATTTTTAGCATGAGGTCTCCCCTTTTGGATTTATATAAATTCACTTTTAATTCATATATTATATCAATTAAAATTTTAAATACAAAGGCATACTTATAAATATCACTCTGAGTGGGAAAAATGCATGGGCTTGAATTCCCTCTTTTAACTATTGCATATGTAGGTAGTTTTATATCATCATGGGGGTGATTGGGATGAAATCAAACCATTACACTCCCTCTTTTTCTATTTTTATGATTTAAATAATTTCAAGAACAAAAAAATAAATGTAAAAGTATTTTTTGATGTTGACTACACTATATATCTTGAATATCAAATATCTCCAAGTGGTTTTTTTCATATTTAACACTTTACTAATGATTTATCTTAAAAAACTCATATGTGTATCAATATCTCTAAGTGAACATACTAATTATTTCACCAATGAAGAGGTGGGTTCAACTCATGGTATTTTACAAGAGATGTTTTTATAATATTCAGTCAAACTCTCATTATTATCATTCTGACATCCTCTAAGTATATTTTTGTATTCCTATATCTTATTATGCCCATTTATTCTATCCACTTTATATTTATAGTGTATCAACTTATCTGATACAATATATTTCCTACCTATTTATCCTTATACTGTATCAACTTGCATTTTCACTATTTTTCCTACTATATCGACTAGTTATGTCAACCAACACCCATTTGACTATATTAGCCTAGTCGATACCATTAGATTAGAGTATTAAGTGATTTTTGGGTTTAAATAAATATATATTTAGTTCATAATTATCATTACAAAAAACACATAACACTCAACTACTCTACTTTAACTCACATTTCTTCCTATAAATAATAAAAGAGGAGTTAGAAGTTAAAGTCTTATTCTTGGAAGTTAAGTCTTGTTCAAGGTCTTTGAAGATTAATTAGAATATTTGTACCAAAGAAGTATCATATAGTATTTTGAGTCCCCAAATATGGTCATATATGTATTCATCCTTTTAATTTAAGGTCTTTTCCCTATAACATTTCTTGCAAAGTGCCACTAGAGCTAAAGTGGAGATTGATGCACCCAAAAGTCAATCCAAAGGTAAGTATCTTTGTCCTTATTATCTTTCACTTGTATACTTTATATATATATAGTTGATTATTATTATAATATCAAATATGTTATTTTCCTTGATTGAGTTTTCTTTATACCAAATAAGTTGGTATGGTATAGGGTGCTTAGATTTTTTGTTATCATTTTAGGCTAAATATAAATTATATATAGTCCACTATATTTTTTTAGATCATTTTATTTTATTTTGGAAAATAAGTAAAACTAAATAAAAGGGATAAGGTGTTGTAAATCTTACGTAATTTCTTGTTTTTGAATGATTTTCCATTATCAGTGATGATTTTGTGAGGAATATCAAAGTGGCATATGATATGATGATTAATGAAGCCAATACTATTGTCAGCTTTAGTTAAAATGAGAGGAATAACCTCCACCCATTTGGTGAAGTAATCTATAGTGGTGATGATAGAATGATGTCTCAATGAAGAGTGAGGGTTGATCTCACCAATGAGATCTAATCCCCATTGAGAGAAGGGACATAAATCCTTAGCAACTTGAATGACATGATTGGGAATGTGATGTAAGTTGGCATGTTTTTGAAACTTGACACACCACTTGACATAATAACAATATTCTTGGTTGAGGGTAGGCCAATAGTAACCAAGGTGAAAGATGTGCTTAGCAATATCTAAACCACTAAAGTGTCCTCTATAAATCCTATTGTGAGTTTATTTAATTGTGAGAGGGATTTCATGGCTATGAAGGTATCTAAAAAGGAGACCATCGAATCCTCACTTGTAGAGGATTTACCCTATTATGGTATAATGAGTATTGATATATATGAAATATTGTATACAATTCCTAAAGAGATCAGACGAGATGATGGATAAGATAAGGTAGTCAAAAAGTTGTTTATACCAAATATCTAGTTAGGTTTCCTCCATATTGTAGATGGAAGGGAGGTCTATTTTGGTGTAAGAGGGTTGGTTGAGTCTATGAATGGTGACAAATATTTTAGAGTCTAAAAGTATAGATGGGATTTGAGAAACAAGAAAAGCCATGGTATCAACAAACTTGTTTATATTTATAGAGAAAATCATTTTTACACTAGTATGAACCATTTATATAGTTGACCACAATTTGGGAGTCACTAAAAAATTTGATAAATTTTATTCCCAAAGAAAAAGCTATTTGGATACCTAAAACTAGGGCCTCATATTCAACCACATTATTGGTGTAATCAAAGTCAAGTTTGAAGGACAAGGGAAAATGCTCGCCTTTAAGGGGTATACGGATGATTACAACACCCCCACCATGTTGATATTTTGATCCATCAAAAAACATGGCCATTTGGTAATAAATATCATCTTGAGAGAGATTTGTAATGGACTTATCAATAAACTCAAGGTTGGAAGGTTGGTTTTTAGTTAAAAGGGATTCAACCAGTCGATTGATGATGATTTACCCTTTAACTAGATTTTTGTAAAGTAACTCAAGATTAAACTCAACTAAAATTATGATCCATATATCCATACATTGATTTTGATATGGCTTAGAATGCATATATTTTAGGGGGTCAGTGTTTATGATGATAAAAGTTTCGTGGTTTAAGAGGTAGTGATAAATTTTAGAATACATGAACATCAAGGTGAGGCATAACTTATTAGTATGGATATAATGAGTTTCAAACTCCACAAGTATTTGACTTATATATTATACTACCTATTAATTATGTTGATCATCACAATGTATGAGCATGGTACCTAAGGAATGTTCTATGGTAGAGATGTAGAGGAAGAAGGTTTGGTCCTCTTTTAGAGGGACACGGATAGGTGGAGAGAGAAGGTATCCCTTAAGTGATTTAAAGGCCTTATAAAAATATTCATTTCACTTAAAGGAGATGTCCTTATTAAGAAGGTGGTGAAAGGGCTGACATCTATCAGATAATTGAGAGATGAAATGATGAATGGACTAAAACTTACCCTACAAACTATGGAGTTGATTAAGGTTAGTTACAGGAGGCATGTCTAGGACTATTTTGAATTTGGTGGGATCAACTTCTATTCCATGAATAGAAATGGTAAAGCTAAGGATTTTTCTTGACAAGACCTAGAGATGCATTTATTTGGGTTGAGGTGAACATGGAATTAGATAAGGTAGTAAAAAATGACTTTAAAGATTGTTAAATGGTCTCTACAATATTTGGACTTACAAAAGAGGTCATCCACATAGTCTTCCATGGTTTTATGGATGAGGTCCTGAAATATGTAGGTCATGGTATGTTGATAGGTTATACTAGCATTATTTAAGATGAAAGGCATGACCTTATAGTAAAATTTTCCCCATGAGGTGATGAAGGTGATTTTGTGTTGATATTCTAGGGTGAGTAAGATTTGTTTATAACCCAAGAATCTATCCATAAGAGATAGCATCTCATGGCCAGTATTTAAATCAATAAGTTGGTTAATGCTTGGTAAAATAAAGTCATCCTTTGGATAGGCAAGGTTGAGGTCATGAAAATCCATACAAATTTGAAGTCCCCCTATCATTTTAGTGGTAGGAATGACATTTGAGACCCATTATGTATAGTCAATGGGTGGGATGAAGTTAACAGATAAGAGACTTGTAGCTCCTCTTTAAAAAGAAGGGAAATACAAGGGTGCATCCTTTGAATCTTTTGCCTAACAGGTTTGGCATCAAGATTGGTGATGATTTTGTGGATGACTATGGAATGGTCAAATCTAGGCATATCACTATAATACCAAGAAAATGTTATGCTATGGTCATGTAGAAAATAAGATAAGTCTTAATGTTATGAGGAATCTAAATATTGGCCAATTTTGATTATATAAGGATTATCCTAAGTGCCCAAGTTGATATAAATGGTATATTCATTAAACATGGTAAATATCTTAAGAGGAAGGGATTTGTGAAGGGAAGAATATTCAATACCAAGATAGGTGAGAAGGGAAACATTATCCTGACATTAGATAGTAGTAATGGTAGGAGAATGATCTTCAACCATATTACGATGTGTTAGAATAATGGTTTTGGTTTCCCTATGAATTTGATAGGCCATGGGTCCCAAACTAATCTTATTTATAAAAAAATTTAGGAGGGATGGAATTGGGGTCATTAGACTCTGAATAAGAAGAGGTTGGTGTGATAAGGGTTTCTTCCTCAATGATTATGATGGAAGGTGTGTCAATTGGTTCTTCTAGTTAGATAAATCCAAGGCCATGTCACTCATGAGAATTTTGAGTTTTCAATGGGGTCTATGCTCATAATGGCCTAAACCAAATTCTTTCCAAGCACACTGATGAAGGTATGTTTGGTCGAAATCTAGTTTATTCAAGAAGGAAAAATTGAAGGTGAATGGTTTGACATAAGGTGAGGTGTCTCAAGCTAAAGGTGGTTGATAGAGTTCCACATAGATAAAGTTAGTTTGGTAATTAGGAAGATTAAAAGAGATAATATTTATAATTTTATAATCATTGTGAGGATGTTGATCAATATTTATGTACTATTGAGGAGTAGGAAGGGTATCGAGAGTCAATAGGCAGTATTATCCAAGTGAAAGATGTTATAATGTGAATTATAAGGGGAATTTTGTAGGGATTTGGGAAGAGAGTATAGTTGATATTATAGAATATTTATTGATTTAAGTTGAAGGGGTTACATCCTTTAATGGAATAGTGACATCAATTGGGTGGTAATTCATGTTGCATGACTTAAATGGACTAGGGTTGATATGGATGACATGAACTTGGACCTCATGTTTAAATTTTAGACATCTATGAAAGGTTGATGTTACATAAACCATGGTTAATATCCAAGGGAATCCAAGCAATACATTTTACTAAAATTCTCTTTATACAACATAAAAAACTTGGGGAGAGTTTGATGGTCTCAACGTATGTGAAGGACAACTATTCCCAAGGTAGTTGTCATCATATCATTAAAATATCATAACATGGTAGTGGTTTTAGCCATGATGTTCTTAAGAAGTTTGAGTCGATCATAGGCATGGGATGAGATGATATTAATGATATCTCCCCCATCAATCATAACCATTTTAATCTAGGTTTGATTGATGTGGGATATGATGAAGAGATAAAGATCTAGATCATCTAGGTGGATATGAGGTATCTTGGAGGTATTAAATAAGGGATGATACCTAGAGGGCTCCAATAAGGGTTGATATAGGTTGAGGATCTTCATGTCAAAACTCAATAAATTATCAATCCTCCATAATAGATTGGCAATGTTGAGGTAAGGTTTAGATCAATTCATACAGTGTCATCTTCATCGAGGTTTGGTGAAGTTTTTTGAGAACCAACCTATGTATTATTTTAGATGGGTTAGATTTAGGTGTACCCAAGATATAAATATTGGGTTTTGGTAAAAGTGATTGGGGTGCTTCCATAGAAGAAAGATATGTCCAAGGGATGGATACTTTGGCTTTCCCTTTAGCCTTTTGACTTTATGGCTGAGTGACTACATGTATGGTGTCAATTTGGAATGTATGTGGGTTGGTAGGTTATTTTTGTTCATCTTTACTCTTTAATGAGAGCTTGGAGGTAGGTTTATGTGAGGTGGTAGTTTTTGTTTTTTGGCTTGGAGGTAGGCTAAGAGGAGTCTCCTATGTCAAAATATCATCTATGTCATGTCTTAGTGTCATGTCTATATCTTATAGAGATTTGTAGTTCTTAGTGTCATGTCTATGTGTACTATGGTATGCATAGATTAAGTTATCATTGAACAAATCTAGTTTTGGGCTAAGAGGGTTGAATGGTTTGATAGGAGTTAGGGTTATGTAGGAAGTTTGTAACAACCTTTGTAATATAGTAAAATGAGATTCTATAAATGGTGTTAAAAGTGTGAAAGTATTTGTTTTGGTTGTTAGGGTTGGTAAATTTTTAGGGGTAGGTTTTATGAGTGGAGATTTTATTGATGTTTGTGCAATGCTTTTAGTTTATGGTTTTGGGGTTGAAGTTTTGGTGTAAATGGGTGGATGTGTGGTAAGAAGAGGAGGTTGAGTTTGTGGTCTCTTTGTTAGAGGGATTAGATTTTTAAACAAAGTAAAATGGTGAGGTCCTAAAATGGATAAGGGGTATATCCCTAGGATAGAGGGTGAAGTTAAAATGGGAGGTGAAATGGTTTTAGGATTTTGAGTCCTAAGTGGTTTGATCTTCCTCCTTGGTTCACATTGTGGATATTTAGGTGGGTTTTGTGGTGTCAACTCTAATTTTAAGGGTAGATGAGTGAACATTTGATTTGGAAGGACACCCATGTTTTTTTATGGTTTGAGTGGGGTATTTGGGGTTTTTTGTTTGTTTTTAAGGGAGTTGAGTTGGTTGATTTATTTAAATGTTGATATATGGGTCAGTTTTTTTGTTTGGATAAGGTTAGGGTGGTTAATTTTGTTGAGGTTGAAGGTTGGGTGGTTGATGGACTTGTTGGTTACCAATTTTTAGGGTGAGGAATTCCAAGATGGTATCAAAATGTAGCTTGGTTAAGGTTTGGTTGTGATAAGAATTCAAAATTTTGAACTAACCTTGAAAATGGTTTATAGGTGGACTTGGCATCCTTAGTGGGGGTTTCCAAAGGGATATTAAGTGGTTGAGGAAGTGGTATGGTCATGGTCTCCTATTTTTTTGGTAAGAGTTCTAAGGAAATCATGGGTGATTCCATTATGGAAGGAAGTGGAATAGGTGAGATGATCTCTTCCTTAGTTGAGATTTGTAAAGGAAGGATGGGTAATTCCACTATGGAAGGAAGTGGAGTAGGTGTGTTAGTATCTTCCTTTATTGAGATTTCTAAAGGAAGGATGGGTGATTATACTATGAAAGGAAGTGGAGTAGGTGAGGTGGTCTCTTCCTTAGTTACTCTTTCCAAAGGAAGGATGGGTGGTTCCACTAAGGAAAGAAGTGGAGTAGGTGAGGTGGTTTGGGTTAATTCCACTATGAAATTAAGTGGAGTAGGTGAGGTGGTTTGGATCATGGGTTCATCAATTATAAGTTCATTAAAGATAATGTTTACGATATGAACCTCATGTTTATGGGACATTTTCATGCTCATTATTTGAAGAAGGTGGGTGATTTGGAAATGTTTTATGGAATATGTCAAAATATTGATTTGGAGGTGCATTTGGGTTATCCATTACAAGTTTCCCTTTATTGAACAAGTCTTGAACTATGTTTTTAAAAGTTTTACATCTATCAACATTACATCTAATGACATGATGGTAATTTTATATCTCTTTGTCCTTATACCAAATTGGTATAGGATGGGATGAATCAAACTATTGAGGGGGTTTAATTAGTGGAAGTTGGACTATGGATGATTTCAACAATTTCTCTAAAATTGAAGCATATGATTCCCCTAGTAGAGTGTTACTTTTGAACAAAGTGATTTTGGGGATTTAAATTTTGGTCTAAAGATGTGGATGGGTTGGATTGGTTTAACACCAGAGGAGGAGCCATTTTAAAGACAAATACATTGGCTGATATTTTTTATTTGGGGTGGTTTGAATCTTTGGAGGAATCTTCAAAAGATTTGAAGATGACATTCTTATTTAAATTTTTTAATTTACCTTCATCAATTACTTATATTTCTAATTTCCTAGCCATGGTAATTTCTTCATCAAAAGTACAAAATGTTTGAACTTGTAGGGTAGATGAAATGTGTTTGGCACATACCTAAGAGAAAAATTAAATCAATTTTGAGGTAGGGAGAAGTAAGGTTGGTTGGTTAACCCCCTGCATCGAGTAACAAAATCAGCAATGGATTCATCATCAAATTGGTGAATAGAATATAAGTCAGTTATGAAAACTTTCTTAGATATTTTTATGGAGACGTGATCTAAAAAAGTTTGCATGAGTTGAATGAAGGAAAAGAGGGAGTGCCTAGTGATTTCATTATACCAATCCAACATGGGTCTTGATAAAAACATGGGGAAGGTCTGAAGTAAAAGAGAATCATCATAGGTAATGAGATAGTATGCATGCCTAAATGATCTTAAACTTTGTTGGGGATCCTCTTTAATTTATAATTTGGTGAATTTAATAATTTCCCATTGAGTAGGGTAAGGACAAATCAATACATAAGGGTGAATGGGTTTGATGAAAATTTAGTCATAGGATAAAAGGTTGTGAGCTCTAGAAATAGATATCTCTAAAGTTATCATTTATGAGGTCAATTTATGGTACACCCACATAGTTGTAAGTTATGTGTTTTTGTAGCTATTTTAATGCCATTTTTTTCATGTTTGAAGTTTGGGTTGATGCCACATATTGATAGTTGGTCATGAAAAGTTAGGATGATATGGGAGGCATATATCATTGTGGATTTGGGACATAACCTAGATTAAGTGTAGTGGGTATTTTTTGACACATGAAAATGGTTGGGTTGGGTTGTTCAAGGTGTGTATTTACCCTTGTAATTATAGGTGGGGGAGTGGATGTTATAAAAACTACTAAGTTTTAAAATGGTGTAGATGATGTTGGGTTTTGATGGCAAGATGTAAGGAAACAATACTAGTGGATGGAATCCAAATGCTTAGTGGTTCTTGAGTAGTCATTGGTTGGGTTGACCATATATTTTAAGGGTTGGTTATGGGGTTGGTGGAAGTTGAAGGCGATCGGGTACTAGTTGGTGGTGGAAAAAAAGTTTAGTTTTGGGAAACACTAGTAGATGGGTTGATCATAGAAGATGAATCTTGAGTTACCATGGATTGGGTAGTGAAGATCATGACAACTGAAGTCTCACCCATAAGGTAAATAGGTGTGTCATAATGGGTTTCAATAAAATGAACCAAATTAGGGGAATGGTTGGAAAATGTGGCAAGGTAATGTTAAAGGGAAGTTGGGTTATTGTCAAGGAGTTTTGTGAATTTCATGTCCCCTCAAGAAAAAGCTTGGGGCATATCAAGGCTCCTAAAATTTTCAAGAGAGTTATCCACATCTAGAGTGTGATCCATGGATGAATAATATGAAGAAGGTTGGTGGTGAGGTTGGTTTTGGTTAGCTTGGTCTTTAGCTTGTTGTTATGTCAATATCATATGATAAAGTGGTGGAAGTTTAGAAGTTGATGGGAAGCAAAATCACTAATTCAAAAAGAGAGCAAAGAATAAAAAATTTAACAAGATCACACACACTAAAAGTATATTATATCTTAATAGTTATTTTTATCTTAATTTGGGCTTGTGCCTTAAGTATAAAATTTGTGAGACTCCACTTGGAATTTGAAATGGGTGCTAGAAGTAGTCTACGGATAATTTTAGGTTTGTTTAGGCTTAAAATATCATTTTATTGTAATTTATAGACACATGGATTAGTATTGTGGATTACCCCCTCACTTCACACACCATAGTTTAAGGGTGGTAGTGATATGCCCTTAGCCTTTAGTGCATATAGGGATATGTGTGGATGACTTGTGGCTTACATATATTTATATGAGCTTGTTGTATTTCTAGATGTTTTTAGTATGGTTGGCCTATGGAATAACCATGGATAATTAGAGTATATATAGGAGGTAGTGGTTAGTATTTTATCATATATTATGAATTATATTCTTATTGTAGTATTGAGGAGTTTCCCCCCTCAAATTGGCTCAATCATAATATTTAAGTATTATGCTCTTTCACTAATTATTATTGTGGATCTACTTATTTTAATCTTAATTATAGAATATATAATTCTATTTTTGTGAATCATATAAGTAATTTACTTAAAATTGGTATCAGAGCATCAATTTAGGCAAGTTTCTATGGTGATTTTTTTTGGATCTGGCATCTTGAGCACCAGAAGGCCGAAAAAACATAACTTGTGATCTAGAAGGATTTGATTTTTTCATCACCATAATTTTTTTCATGAGTTTTATTTTAAAAAAAGGAAAAAAAAATCTATAAATTTTTTTACCTTGTGCAAGTTAGTAGTTGTATTCATCTCTATGAGATGATCATAATGGTGTATTCCATTGGTACACTTTTTTGGGTGAAAATTTCTCACCATTATGCATAATAATAGTAGTTAGATTCATCTCGATGAGATGATAGTAATGGTGTATTCGACTAGCATATTTTTGTGTGAGTTGAAACCTTCTTATGGTTTGTGCATGGCTAGTATAAACACTCATGGATGTGAGAAAGGGAATGAAACTCCAAAAACTCCTCATAAGGATGACATGGAATTTGAAACTTTTGATCCATCTATGTTAGAGGTAGTTCAACAACTTTCATCAAAGTTACAAGGCATGGTGAAAAAAGATGATTTTGATATGGTTCAATGGGACATTATATGTTTGAGAGGGGACTTGGATAGCATAAAGGATCAATTACAACAAATATCTAGGCAATTGGCCAACTTGTCAACTTAACCACTATAAAATAATACTCTACCACTTTCATTTATTTCTCCTACTCCACATAATACCTATACCAATTATGGCCCTAAGTAAATGTTACCAAAAGTGGTCTTGTGCAAATTTGATGGTTATGATCCACTCACTTAGCTCACTCAAATTAAAAAATTTATTTGATCTACATCAAATTACATGTTTACAAAAAGTGGTTATGGCCTCTCTCTATCTAAAACCTGAGCCATTCATTTGGTATCATTAGTTGTGTGCTTAAAATAAAATAAGGGTGTCTCATTTTCATGGTTAGTATTTTATAATGAATTATAGCTCCATTATCACAATAATGTCTCTAAAAATTACTTTAGTCAACTAGCCAAGTTGTGCCAAACTAGGTCTGTCAAGGACTACATTCATCAATTTTTTAATCTCTCCTTATGGGTGGTAGACATCACTAAGGAAAATATAACTAACCTATTTTTGGGTGGCCTCAAAGAGATCATCAATTATAGGTTTGCATGTTTCATCCTAGTGCTATATATGAGGCCATACCAAAAGAATGCATTGCTAAGGAAAAAGAATTGATCAAATGAAAACATTTCACTAATGTTCATGAATGCACCTTTTTAGCACCATAATTTCATCAGCCTACCATAGTGATACCTCAACAAGTGGAATAAAAGAATTTAAAAGGTTTGTGTTTTTGTTTTGATAGAAAATGGAGCAAAGGGCATTTATGTGATAAAAGAAGTTATTTTACATCAATGGTACCAATGATGAGGGAAAAGATGAGGAGGATTTAGGGGAAGGGTTAGAAGAACCTGAAGATTCTTAACCTATTATCTCCCATCATGCACTTTTAGGCATTATTACTCCTTAAACTCTTAGGGTGGTGGGGTTCTTGAAGAAATAAAAGGTGACTATGTAATTAACTCTGGGAGTACACATAATATCATCAATAGTAAGTTGGTTGCTCATTTGAATTATTTCATTTACCTAGCTCTATAATTTTAGGTCATGATTGTAGATGGTGGTATGGTCAACTATTTTGGAAAATTTCATAGTATTAAGATTGTTATGAGAGACTATTTGATAGATTCCCCTATGTTTTCTATTCTCATGGGAGGAGCTGATATTATTTTGGGAGTGTAATGGCTCACCAATTTGGGAACTATTGAGATGAATTTTTAAGAATTATTCATGTAGTTCCATTTATAAGGAAGGACTTTTTAACTACATAGATTATGGGTTAAATATCCATAATTGGTTAGCTCCCACCAGATGATGAAGACTATCATAAAAGGTGCAGAAGCTTTTATGGCACACTTATTTTCCATGGAGGTTCAACCAACCAAGGAGTCTACATATATTGATTTAAAAAAGGTGTTGGATGATCATTCTATTGTTTTTGGTGACATGCCAAAAGGACTTCTTCTAATTTATGCACATGATCATGGCATTAGACTCATTCTAGGAAGTACACCACCCAATATCAGACCCTACAGGTATCCTTATGCCTAAAAGAATTAAATTTAAAATATGGTACAAGAAATTTTGGAGGCAAGAATCATTTGACACAATCAAAGTGAATATGCCTCCCCAATGGTCATGGTGTGGAAGAATGATGACAATTGTAGGATGTACCTAAACTACAAATAACTCAATAAATACACCATTAAAGATAAGTTTTATATTCTAGTAATTGATGATTTTTTAGTTGAATTATATGGTGCTATTTATTTTACCAGGTAAGATCTTCACTTTGGATATCATTAGATTTGCATCCATAATGAGGACATACCTAAAACAACTTTCAAAACTCATGAAGGCCATCATAAATTTATGGTCATGTCGTTCGGCCTCACAAATGCACCATATACATTTTATAATCTGATGAATACTATTTTTAGGCCATTTTTGAGAAAGTTTGTATTCATATTTTTTGATGATATCCTCATCTACAAAAAAATTGGGAAGACCATTTATAGTATGTGAAATAGTTATTTTAGTTCTGAAACAACATCAACTTTATTTTGAAAATTCCAAATGTGCTTTTGGTGTCTAAGAGGTGGATTACTTAGATCATATTGTTTCACATGAAGGAGTGAAATTTGATCCTAAGAAAATACAAACAATGATGGAGTGGCAAGTTCCCAAGACCCTCAAGAACCTCTTTGGATTTCTTGGGATAATTGGTTACTACCATAGGTTTGTCAAAAATTATGGTAGAATTTTAGTCCCCTTCAACTCTTTAATAAGAAAGAATCCTTCTAGTGGATTGATTTAACTACCATGGCATTTGAACAATTGAAAATGGTTATGTACACAAATCTAATTTTGGCTACCCTTGATTATTTAAAACTTTTATTGTGGAGTGTGGCACATCAAGATATGGCATGGGTGTTTTACTCATGTGATAAGGTAGACCATTATAATTTTAAAGTCACAAACTCAAGGGAAAAAATAAGCTCAAACCAATATATGAGAAAGAGATGATGGTTATTCTACATGTAGTGAAGTAATGGAGACTATATGTAATTGGTCATAAATTTTAGATAAGGATTGATCATGATAGCCTCAAATATTTTTTTAAACAATGATTTCCATCTAAAGAACAAAAAAATTGGACAACTAAATGTTAGGCTATGATTTTTAGATAGTTTATAAGAAAGGAAAATAGAATGTAGTGGAAAATGCCCTCTCTCGATGAGATGAATTAGTTGAGGAATTTTTATGTTCCTTGACCATATGGTAGTGAATTGGCTAGAGGAAGCAAGTTCAGAATGGGAGAATGGTAGTGCTACCAAGTATTTAATTCAAAATATTCAATAGGGTTCTAATGAATCTAAAAAAATTAAATGGAAGGGGAACAAATTTTGGTATAAAGATAGATTATACCTTTATAAGAATTCTTTCCTCAAACATAAAATTATTGTGGAACTTAATGCCTCTCCACTTGGAGGATACTCAAGATTTTTAAAAACATATCATAGAATCAAGGAAAAATTATTTTGGAAAGGACTCAAAGGGGATGTTCATAAATATGTGTCTAAATGCATAGTATGACAACAAAATAAAAATGAAACAATTAAGACCCTAGGTCTTTTGAAGCCTTTATCTATCCCTAGCCAACATTGGGAAGAGGTTTCCATGGATTTCATTACAAGATTACCAAGGTTTGAGGGTAAAAATGTTATCATGGTAGTTGTGGATCAACTCACTAAATATGCTCATTTTTTTCCTTATCACAACTATTTGTTTTTAGTATAGTAGCTTCTGCTTTTCTCAATATAGTTCAAAAATTGCATGGAACTTTAAAGATCATTGTAAGTGATTGAGATCCCATATTTACTAGTAATTTTTGGACTAAATTATTTGTATGTTTGGGCACCCAATTGGCTCTTATCTCATCCTATCATCCTCAATCTGATAGACAAATAGAGGTAGTAAAAAAATGTCTCAAAGGGTATCTTCATTATTTTGTTTCTAAAAAATAGGATAAATGGTTTCATTTGTTTCCACTTGTTAAATGGTGGTATAACACTTGTTTTCATACTTCTTCCAAGATGTCTCCCTTTATGGCATTATATGGGTATTAACCCCCATCTATCACTTTAGTTTTGATAGTGCATCCTAAGGTTAGAGCTTTTGAGGAACACATTCACCATTAACATGAGGTGTTAGTTAGTTTTTGAGATAATTTAGTAATGGCATAAAATCAAATAAAGTAACAAGTAGATCAACACTACAATGAGCAACATTTTGACATAGGTGATTAGGTCTTTATATATTTGTAGCCATATAAGTAGATGTCTTTGAAGCAATAGAAAAAGGATAATAAGTTACCACCTAAGTATTATGGCCCTTACCAAATCTTGAAAAAAATGGGTAGTGAGGCTTACAAGTTAGAGTTACCCCCAACCATTCGCATACATTTGGTATTCCATATATCTTGCTTGAAGAGAGTAATTAGAAATTGAATTTCCAATTAGAATGAGTTAATTTAATTATTTAAATAAGGTAGAGTCATTCTAAATCCTAAGGATATCCTTCACATGTGTTTTAAGTAACTACAAACCAAATCCATTAAGCAATATTTGATCAGCTAGAAGAACCTACATTTTGAAGATGAAATATGGGAGGATGAAGCATTCTTATAGAAACATCCTAGTTTGATTCAACATTAAGTACAATTTTATTTTGAATGATAAGGGCATGTTATGACCTTAAACTTTAGTTCATCTAAGGATACATGTGGCCAACTTACATCTTACACATATTCATATTAGCTTGTTGCATTTCTTAATGTTCTTCATATGGTCAGCCTATGGAATAACCATGGCTAAGTAGAGTATATATAGGAGGTAGTAGTTATTATTTTATCATATATTATGAATTATATTCTTATTTAATTATTTTGTATGTTTCCCTCTTAAAATGGCTTAGTCATAATATTCAAGTATTCTTCTCTTTCACCAATTTTTGTTGTGGATCTACTTATTCTACTCTTAATTCTAGTAGATATAATTATATTATTATGAATCATCTAAGTAATTCCCTTATATTTGGGTTTTTTTCCACTATATACCTTGATTATCATTCTATATATCTCATTATATCTCATATAAACTATCCATAAGTGTTTCCTCTTGGTTATATATTGCATTACATTTAATAGTTAAGGTCTCATCTAAGTAAGAAATGAGTGCAATTGTCTTTTATTTATATGTGATACATTGTTGATTATCTATCTTGTTATTTGTGTCTAACTTTGATGAAATGAGTATGGTTTTGCATATAATTTTGAAAACTCAGCATAGAACATAGTGAGCTATGAATATCCTTAGTCAAGATCCATAGATCTGCATAAGCAACTCTGAAGATGATCCATCAAGCTACAAAAATGTTCTATTAAATCTCTAAAGATCTACTAGGAAGATCCAAAGACATTCTATCAAAGCTTCAAATATCCACCCAAATATCTCTAAAAACATTCTAAAAAATCTTTCTATATGTTTTGATGAAGCTATGAATACCTATCCAATCATGCTCTAAAGATGCCTAACCATGCTCTGAAGATGCCTAACTGTACTCTATATATTAATATAACAACTCCAAATATATTTAATATACATATATATTTTACCTCTAAATATATCTTATTTTAGACATTATTATTCATAATAATAGTTTAAAATGATCTAGATATAAATGTATTTCTATTTTTTAAATCTGTACATAAACTCTTCAGATATATGTTAGTTATACTCAATTTATTGTTATTTGAATCGGTTCTTATACCTCTTATAAGCGTGGGATTTAATTCCTAGATATTCTAATTTATATTTCCATATTTTATATTCTGAGAATGGTCATTGAGATGTGTTTTAATTACATGTTTCATTCTCATTCTAGGGTAATAGAGAGTAAAGAAAATTGAGAAACATTCAAGTGTAATTTTTTAGTAGAATTCATAGCATATGTAGATGTTCCTTTTGATAATTAATTATCAATAAAGTACATCATTATATTCCACTACTAAGTTAAATTTGATCCTATTCTGAGGAAGGAGCAAAGGCCCACTTCTCTTCAAAGATCAAGATAACTGGTATTTCTACTTTATAATTTAAAACTGCATTTATTTTGATATATGTATATTTCATTTTATTTCAAGTATGATTTCCCTTTTAACATAAAGTGTGTTTATTTTAATGCAAGTGTACTTTCATTAAATTAAGAGTTTGTTTTAGTTCAATGCAAGTGATTTTCCTTTAAGCAAAGTGTGTCTTTCAATTCTCATAAGATTAAAGTTAATAGAAAAGTTTGTTAAATAAAAAAACTTGTCTCCATATTTAGAATCTATCAAGAAGAAGTCTAAGTGACATTAGGCAATCAACATTCTCACATTATGAAATATAACACTATCCTACCTAGTTGGGTAAGTTGAGTGAGGAAACTATAGTGTCTTATGCTAAATGTTTAAGTTATGTATGTTGATGATGTGAACCAAAGAATCTTTTTAACAAGGAATGCCATAGAGGATATTTAGTTAGCAAAATTTTCTAGATTTACCTTTTTTGCAACATAGAATTAGAATATTGTTTGATACACTTAGGATTTAGACATCAATATCATAGTAAACACCCCCCCAAACAATGAACTATTATCTAAAATATCCAACATCTCATTGCATATAGCCTTGGACACTAACCCTAGTAGAAAATGACACCAATCCATTGACTGGTTAAATGAAAGGTATAATGATAACCTATCATTTTTGGCACCATTGTTGGGGACTCTTAATAGGTAATTAATAAGTGTTAGTGAGATCCTATATTAGAGTTATATAAGGTAAATTTAAAAACATCCATATACCCTAAAAATATAAAAACACTCAAGGACTCCTTATATTTATGAACCACCTAAGAGATTCTCAAGGATAATTTATCTTTAAAGACTCAAATAAAACCAAAATAAGAGAGGATTATATCTTTATTAGAAGATCAAGAAGTGAAAGAAAGATAATTTAAATCTGTATACAAAATTTTTTTTATTCCTCTCTTAAAAAAGGTTCATCTTCGTAAATAGATCCTAAAAGAATAATTCTATTCAAGTCATCTTCTCCCATAGGAAGAATTGATCCTAAAGATCCCCTTTCTATAACAGTTGGATTTGATCCAAAATAACTACAAGAATAATATCTAATTACCAATGAATATTTTCATTCTAATCCAATAGAGCATAGGTTGAGAACCCAAGAAGAGAACTTGAATTGGATTTATAACAAAAGTTGGGTAGAAAATATGGGAGACAATCATGCACATGTAGAAAACCCTGATAGGTAACCTCAATAGGGTAAATTTTTCCTATCTAATTATATTGGGTCTTAATGATAGAACCTCCATGAAAAATATCTCACCATATATTTTACCTACTCTTAAAGGTAAATCCTTAGAGGATCCAAATCAATTCCTCTTTGAATTTTAGGTTCTCTACCAAACATATGACTATGTCAGTGATAATCAAAAGTTGAAGTTATTCTAGTCTACTATTGTCTCCAAACACTTCACCCTAGAAGAGAGTGTTCAAGTCTCTTCTAGATTTGGGTAACATTAGAGCATTTCTAGGCATGTGGGTATGCTTATAGAGGAAATGAACCTCTAGATTTCAAGGGATAGCTCCCTAAATGTATCTATACAAAACAACCTCTATCTAAACTAGTTTGATTTAAAATAAAAAAGTTAGAAACTACACAAAAGGAAACCTAATCTAAGATTGGTGATGCACCGAGATTATCTTCCACATGAATATCATATTCTAATGTATAATACAACAAATTACATAGACCATTTTCAAGCTCTAAGGGGTTCTAACACAAGTATTTTGATATAGAGGTGAGATGTATAAAATGACACAAGGAAAATGAATTTAAATGAAAATTTCACATTCCAATAATATTTATACACTTAAAATAATTCAACACACTTGAACACACTCTATATGACCTGTTAGACTAAGAAATTTTGCTCAGGTGTGAAGGATAAAGGATAGAAGGATGGCAAATCATCACTTAATATCATTATACATCACTTACATGTTCATACAATTGTTCAAAACTATAAATAAAAGACTTATACTAATATTTAAAGGCAAAATATAACATAAATCTAATAGCGATTCACCATACACTATGTGGTTTTTTTTCACTAGCCCAAGGGTTGTATTTATAGAAGAAAGGAAAAGAGAGAGGAGGAGGCCTTTGGCAACAAAAAAGGAATCAATATGTTAAAAGTCTCCATCTTCAGCTATAACCATATTTGTAAATCTTGCTCATTTAGGTCATTTGATTGATCCATGTCACCTCAAGTGGTTACATAGTTAGCCTGCAAAGATGCTTCCCTAACAATTACACTAGTGGAAGATATTTTGAAATGGCATCAATGTAATTATGACATATGAGTCCACTTATTGTGGATTTGTCTTGATACCAACATCTTCTCATTGGCTTACTAAGGTGTGTAATAGCATGAGGAAGATTCCTTTTAATTTTTTTGGCCTTAAAGAGGTATCACTTGGAGTCTATGTGCATGCTTTCATGGCATTTATCAGAATGTTAGCTCCATGTGTATGTCTAAAAATATCCCATGAAAGCTTGCCCTAGCTTGACCTTAGTCAAATGTTCAAATCTTGAAAATCCCCTCAACTAATTATTCCTTTGATTGGCCATTAAAAAATGAATTGAATCTTGATCTAATCAATGGTGAGATGAACCCTCTGATCTACTTTGGTGGATGAAGAATGTGAGTCCTTGGATTTTTGAGAATTTGAGTGAGGACCATAGATATGCCTGGGACCCAATGTTTAAATGCCAATTATTAGCTCATCACCTTAAATTTTATGACCATATAACCATCATTCTACTGGGACCATTCCTTCAGAACATTTTGTCAGACAATTTTCTTGTAGACCCTTTCTTTCTTACCCTTCAAAAAGCCTAGACATACCCCTCGTCAATCTTGAAATGTTCCTTTAGAAATCTTGAACTGGACACTTTCTCAAGAAAAGACGCTTTGAACATATTGAAAGTGTCCCTTCAGAGTTTTTAAAATTGTCCCTTTGTAAGAGAAAGAAGCATCCCTTTACTTGAGAAATGATCCTTCAGACATTTTGAAAGTGTCCCTTCAAATTTTTTGAAAATGTCCCTTCATAAGAGAAAGACCCTTCTGCAAAATTGAAAATGTCCCTTCAAAAATATTGCAAAGGAAATTTCCATGAGAAAAAGATTCTTTGAAAGATTCTTTTAGACAAAATGTTTGAAACAATTCCTTCAAAAAAGTTGAAAAAGCCAATTCCTTTGGAAAATTTGAAAGAGCCAATTACTTTGAAAAAGTTGAAAGAGCCAATTCCTTTAGAAAATTTGAAAGAGCCATTCCCAAGAAAAGACCCTTCAAAAATATAAAAAATGTACACTTTAAACTTTTTGTAAAGGACAATTCCATGAGAAAAAGACCCTTCAAACTTTTTACAAGTGACCCATCAAAAATATTGAAATGGACCAATTCCTTTGGACTTTTTGTTTTGGATAAAAAGCCTGAAAAAAATCCTTTGAGACTTGAACAAAAAACTTGAAGTAGAACCTTACCAAAAGACATAACACTTGAGCACAAAAACCAAAATAACACTTGAAAAAAAGAGTGAACAAAGGTTTTTGAAGGAAATAACATTCGACACTTTGTTATGGGGATAAATAAATTAAGAATGCTAAACTTAGCCAAAATGAAATATGCAAAACTTGGGTGTGAAAACTGGCTAACATTCTTAGTGATTTCTAGGGGTGGCATGCCTATTAAGCCTAGGACTAGTTGCCTAAATCCTTCCATTGGGCATGGAGTCACACATATAGGCACCCAAGAAATGACTTGAAAATACCCTTGGCTCAAAAAAAACACAAGATGGTTGATCACATGCACAAATTCAAAGACACACACTGAACAAAAGGAAGGAAACACACTTGTGCTACAAAGCACTTAGGGAACACAAAAACAATCCAAAACAAAACTAGACCAAACACACAAACCTAAGCTACTATTTACAAAACATGTCCTACAAGAACTAATAATAGAGCTTTAGATGTATCCCATTCACAGGGATGGGAAATTATTCTCCATTCATCTTGGTTAGCTGAAAGGAGTTACTTTACTTGCACTTGATAATGATGTAAGGACCACTCCAAAAAGTGTAATTTTTTTAATGTCTACCTGGTATTGCTCTATCCTCATCCCATTTTAGGACCAAGTCACCTTCCTTAAACACTCTTGCACTTGATCTTTTGTCAAAGGACTTCCTCATGAGTACTTGGTGGTGATCCATGACCTTGTGTGCATTATTTTTTGCTTCTTGTAGCTACATTAGTTCTATCAATCTGACTTCCATTGGAGTATTTTCAAGTAGTTTTAGCTATTGTGCAAGTTCTAGAGTAGGGATTTCTTGAGATATAGACAACCTAGCCTCTTTCCCATAAATAAGCACAAAGGGAGAATTACTAATTTATCTCTTAGGAGTAATTTTATTAGCCCATAAGCCTATTTTCAACTTGTTGTGTCATGCTCTTTGTCTATTCTCCAATGTCCTCTTAATGATCTTGATGAGATTCTTGTTAGTAGATTTAATCAATCCATTACCTTGAGGGTAATAATTGGATGAGGTGATCAAGTAAAATCTATTCCTATTTGCCCAATCAAAAGTTTTAGCACTTATGAAAGCAAGTGAATTATTAGAAATGATAACATGGGGAACTCAAAACCTTGTTATAATGTTCTCATAGAACTCTAAGATGGAATTTTCACTTGCCTCCTTCATTACAATAGCCTTTACCCACCTTGTGAAGTAGTCAGCAACAGTCAATATCCATTTGTGTCCAGGACTTGATGGAGGGTTGATCACACCAATGAAATCAAGGCCCCATTACATAAAAGGATGGTCTACTTAGATAGGATTGAATGGAAGAACTACAAGTTTATATTTGTCTGCAAAGAAGGCAAATTCAAGACACATCTTTACCCAAGGGTAACAGTCCTTAAAAAGACTAGTCCAATAGTAACTAGCCCTCATTATCTTTAAAACTGTCATCCTAAGAGATAAATGACCTCCATCTATACCATTATGAAAATTTTCTAGTATCATATCAAATTGATCATTGTTAACACACCTCAACATCACACCATTCATGTCTTTCCTAAAGAGAAAACCATCTGTAAGATAGTAGGGAATGGTCTTCAATCTAAAATATCTCCTTTGAGAATTGTTCAAGCCATTGGTACACCCACCATTTTGAGAAAAAATAATGATGTCTTGTGTCCAATATTGAACTTGTATGTGATCAGTTGGTTGAGGGATAAATTGGTTGATCAAGACTTCCTATTTTGGCTCTTGAAAATATGAAGTTAAATGCTTGCATAACCCTTTTCCTCTTAGCAAGTTCATCACCTTAATATCCACATCATACTCCATTACTTTGGTAATCCACCCAGATCACTTTTCATTAAGGTATTTACTTAGGAAAAACTCCTTGGTGATATGATGATAAACCATGACATGTATCTTGTTATTTGAAACCATGTGTCTGAATTTTTTCAATCCTCTTATCACTGTTAGAGCTTGCTTCTTAACAAATGTATAATTGAACTCATAATCTTCTAATCCTTGGCTAAAGAATGTAATTGGTTGCTCTACCTCTTCATCATTATTTTAAATAAGCATAGCTAAGATTTTATCAAGGTTAGCAAAGGTATAGAGTATGAAATCTTTGGCAAAGTTTGCGTTCTAGAGAGTAGGAGATTTTGCAATTTTTTGCTTGATTACCTCAAAACTATTCTTACCTTCCTTTTTCAAAGCAAAATCTTTGTTCTTCTTGAGCATGGTTGTGATAGGCTTTACCATAGTTGTAAGGCCTAGAATAAACCTTATTATAAATTTTGTTTTCCATAAGAAGCTTTGAATTCCTTTCTTGTGTTGAGGCAAAGACAAGCCTAAAATAGCCTCAATCCTCTCGAGGTCAATAGACAGGCCTTATTTTGAAACAATATGACCCAATAACTTACCTTCATGAATAAAAAAGATGCACCTTTTTATATTAAGGGATATTCCATACTCCCTACATTTCTTAAACAATTGCCTTAGATGTTCCATATGATCATTAACATCCTTTGAAAAAATAGTTATATCATCAAGGTACACAAACATAAACTTATTTATAAAACCTTTAAAACCCATGTCCATTGTCCTTTTAAATGTAGCTCTAGCATTGGATAAACCAAAATGAATCTTACTATAGGGAAAGGTCCCCCATTTTATAGTGAAGGCTATCTTGAATTGATCCTCTTCATTCACCAGTATTTGATTGTAACATGAATAACCATCAAAAAGTGAGAAGCATTAAGAAACTAAAACAACTTGTAGAATTTATTCCATGGAAGGTAGTGGATAATGATCCTTGTGAGACACTCTATTAAGGTCTCAAAAATCCATACAAATCTTGATCGCTCCATTATTTCAGATGGGTACAAGATTATCCACCCAAGTTGAGTGTTTGATAGGAAAGATAATCCTAGACTTAATCATCTTGGTTGGGTCTTTCTTCATGAGTTCTTTTATCTTGGGATTGATAGGCCTTTGTTTTTTCCTAACTAGTTTAGCTATCGATTCTAACTTAATGGTGTGATTAGATATAATTGGATCAAGCCCTTTCAAATCTTTATATTCTCAAGCAAAGATGTCATGGAACACTTTGCATAATTCAATAAAGGCCTACCTCTCAGACAAAGAACATATCTTACCAATTTTCAAAAATTTGTCCTTGTAAATCATGACTCTCTCTTAGTTTTCTTCTTTTATTGACATGCTCAATATTTATTTCTTATTTTTATCATCTTCATTGAAAAAACTCTCCAAAGTAATCAGCCCCTTAGGTATCTTTTTTTTTTCAGTTGAATAACTTGTTCTTCATATTGATCATGCAGTCTCTTTTGGTTCCTTGAGGAGAATCCTATCTCATTCTTTAATAAGTGTGTAATGTGTTCATCACTTCAAAACACCTACCATGAAAATTCATTATCTAGAATATAAGGCCTCATAATGACCTTGATATGAAGCTGATATTTTTCCTTTCCTACATCAATAACTACATCAAATTTTTCTCTTATGGCATCCAATCTATCGACATGTTTATTTCAATCTCTTGGTATGGGTTGTATGTTGAAGGCATCAAAGTCTTCAAGTAGGTCCCATACCCTATGCTTGTAATATTTAAGTAAGGGATTCTTGACTGTAGCTTGATTTCTCACTTGGTAGATGACCAACTCACTATCCCCATAAACCTTCAAACTCTTGATCCCTCTCTTTTTTTCCCATTGGAGGCCATGAACTAGGCCTTCATATTCTACCACATTATAGGTGTAGCTAAAGTGGAATCTATATGAGGAGTAGTATTGATTATTTGATGGAGAAACTAATATAATGCCATCTCTTTCACCTACTTTGCTTCTTGAGCCATCAAAAAACATTTCCCAAATCCCTTCAAATTCATGATCTTCATTAGTGAATGAAGGGAATGAACATCTTTTTCATGCATACAATAAACTCCAAAATCAGTATCTTCTATGAATATGTATGGATCAAATCCATGCATTTTAGTGCTATAATTATCAAGGAAAATATCATAAATACCTTCAAGGGGGCAGGATGCTTCACTATCCAAGACACCTTCTTCTTCTTTACTAATTAGACAATTCTGATTTGAACTTATCTCCATATATGGCTCAATATGAAACCTTACTAAGGGATTTGTCCTTATAGTCACCTTTGTTCCATATCTTGTTTTAAAAGATATAAAATACCAATCATAAAAAAGGTACCCTCCTATATTAGTCATGAAGTCTCTTGACAAGCAGATAGAAAAATTAGCTAGAAGGTCTACCACCAGAATGTCTTGTATAATGGGGAAACTTGGGAAATAATGTAGAAAGACTTTCAGACCTCTGACCAATACCACTATCTTTATTAGAGTCCCATCAAGTTAAAACATGCCTTTACTATGTGGTTCATACTTCAATCCCAATTTATCAGCCGCCACCTTAGGCATGATAGTGGTACTAGCTCCACTATCTACAATATAATTGTGAACCAACTTGTCTCCCATAATGAGTGTGAGGTAGAAGGGTGAAGGATTTTTAGATTTGGTGGAGGGATCTAAGATATTACTTGGATTATTTTTAAGGGATAAACTATTATGTTTTGAAGTTTGGGGGGCTATATGAATGCTCATGAGTTGTTCTTGTAAGAGCTCCTTTTGACCAGGCATATATAAGACCTCCCAAAGAGATATGCTTGTATTGGTATTATTTAAAGAATAAAAAATGTTTAGAGGGGAATTCTTCACCTTTTCTTACATTTTTGAAGGTAGTGAGGGAGTTTTAACCTACTACATTATAGGCTTAACAACCCTACTTGCATTCTGACTTTGTTGAGGAACATGACTAGTAGTAGGTATTGAACTAGGATTCACACTTTGTGGCATTAGAGAGGCATCACTTGGAGTCACATGTACTCTTGGAACATCTCCTAGAGATCTCTTCTTAGATATTGTGTTGACTAAAACTGATGTGCTTTGATTCAACACATAATCATCCTTCACTTGAAAGTTCATCATACCTACACTCTGGTTGCTACCTTCTCCATAAATATCCCTTTGCATGAGATTCACTTCTTTCGATGTCACATAAGGAGTAGATTCTTCTTGTGCCATCAAATATTGGTCATCTTCTATACCATCATGCATAAACTGACCTTGAGGTTATTCCCATTAGTCTAAATGATCCTCCCCTTAGATCAGGTTAGCATGCAATATAAAAATAGCCTTCATGGAAGGAGTGGAATTAGGATTATAAGCATTAGGCTGCCTATTGAAACCTTTTTGACCTTGTCCTCTTCCTTGGTAGTTATATTAGGGTGGAGATATTTATCTTTTTAAAGGATAGTATTGAGGGTTAGGTGGAACACTTGCCTAGAATTGACCTTGCTTGAGTTAGGCATGTAATGACCAGATTTCATCATCTTTGTCTATAGAATTATCCACCTTCTTGGGAAATGTTCTCAATTTGACATTCATGTTAGGAACTTAAGCTATGCTTGGAGCTTAAACTAAACTATGAGATAGAAAAGGCATGTAAACTCTTAGAAGTAGCTTTCTAGCTTGCATCAAGCTATTCTCAGCTTCAATAGCTATCTCATATGCATATGGTAAAGTAGATCCTCCCATTGAATAAAAAATTACTACCACATTAGTACTGATATCCTTGAGATAATTGGGATACACAAAGCTAGGAGGAGGTCTCATGATAAGTGAAAACCTATGCCATGTCCTTTGAAATTTTCATTAAAATCTCCCATAAATTCATTAGGACATTTATTTATCACATTCAACTAGTGGATTAGTGAAGTATGGTCACTCTTATTCTTAAATCTAGTTACCAACAATTCCCCAAAGCCATCCCAACTTGTAATACAACCACCTTCCAAAGTCCTATACTAGTTAAGTGCCTTACCTCTTAGAGACATGGTAAGAAATATAATGGTTATGCTAGCTTGGGTGACACTATGAAAGTTACAAAAAATTTAAATGTCCCTAATATGCTTATATGGGGTAATAGAACCCTCTCCATTAAAATTGGGGAGATTCTTGGTAGCATTGGGAGGAATAGGGTCATATGTAAGAAGGTCAATTGGATTTTGTGTATTGAAGGCCAGGAAAGGTTGCTACCTATCCATTTCTCTTCTTTCCTCTTGATTTCCTATCTCTTCAACTTATTCTTCTTCTTCAAAACCTCCTTGTCTAGGATCTCTAAGTGTTAGGAATGGTTCAGGGTGTTGTTCTTCAAGAAGGGTTTCAACTAGAGGGGTTTGATCAAAAATCTTAGATGACCTAGTGAGGACCATGAAGTATAATGTGGGAAACTTGATCTAAAACTAGAGATTCTAAACTTTTAGAGTCGCCAAATGCTATATTAAGAATATTTTTATAACTTTAGGCTTGTCAAGATCATCATTCACCTTGACATGTAAATAATTAGGACCAGCAGTCCCACTAGGTATGCCAAAACTATTATCTCCAAATCTTTTACCCAAGAAGGGAGTGTTCAAGTCTCTTCCATATTTGGGCAATGTTAGAACATTTCTAGGCATGTGGGTAAGCTTGTAGATGAATTAAACCTCTAGATTGAAAGGGCTAGCTCCTTGAATGTATCTTTACAAAATAATATCTATTTAAAATAGTTTGATTTAAAGGAAAAGTGTTAGAAATTACACAAAATGAAACCTACTCTAAGATTGGTGATGTATCGAGATTATCTTCCACATGAATATCATATTCTAATGCACAATACAAAAAAACACAAACCATTTTCAATCTCTAAGGGGTTATAACACAAGTATTTTAGTATAGAGGTGATATGTATAAAATGACACAAGGCAAATTAATTAAAAGGCAAATTACACATTCCAAGAATAGTTATAAACTTAAAATAATTCAACACACTTGAACACACTCTATATGACCTATTAGACTAAGAATGTTTGCTGAGGCATGAAGGATAAAGGATAGAAGGATGGAAAATCATCACTTACTATCACTATACATCACTTACACACTCAAAAAATTATTTAGAACTAGAAAGAAAAGACTTATACTAATGCTTAAAGGCAAAATATAACATCAATCTAGTAGGGCTTCACCAGACACTATGTGGTTTTTTTTACACTAGCCCAAGGGCTATCTTTATAGTAAAAAGGAAGAGAGAGGAGGAGGCCTTTAGTGCCAAAAGAGAAATCAATCTATTATAAGTCTCCATCTTTAGCTGCAATCATATTTACATATGATGCTCATTCAAGCCATTTGATTGATATATGTCACCTAAAGTGGTTACATAGTTAGCTTACTCTCTCAAAGATGCTTCCCCAACAGTTGTACCAGTGGAAGATATTTTAAAATTGCATCAATGTGGTTATGATAAATGAGTCCACTTATTATGGATTTATCTTGATACTAATAGCTTCTCACTAGCTCATTGAGGTGTTCAACTATGTGGGGAAGATTCCTTTTCATTATATTGGCCTTGAAGAGGCATCACTTGGAGTCTACATGTATGTTTTCATGGAATTTGTCATAATTATAACTCCATGTGTATATCAACAAACATCCATTTAAATCTCACCCCAACTCAACCTTAGTCAAATGTTTAAATCTTTCAAATTTTTCCTTTGATTGGCCATAAAAAAATGACTCAAATCTTGATCTGATCAATGGTGAGATGAACCCTCTGATATACTTAGGTGGATGAAGAATTTGAGCCCTTGGATATTTGAGCATTAGAGTGAGGATAATTGATCTTCCTAGGACCCACTATTTAAATGCCAATATCTAGCTCATCACTTTGAATTTGATGTCCATATAACCATCATTCTACTAGGACCATTCCTTTAGGGCATTTTCTTAGACAATTTTCCCATGGACCCTTTTCTTCTTACACTTTGAAAAGCCTAAACATGCCCCTCAGTAATCTTGAAATGTTCCTTTGGAAATATTAAACTGGACACTTTCCAAAGAAAAGACCCTTTGGACTTTTTGAAAGTGTCCCTTCAGACTTTTTGAAAATGTCCCTTCACAAGAGAAAGAATCATCCCTTTGCTTGAGAAATGATCCTTCATAATTTTTGAAAGTTTCCCTTCAGAATTTTTGAAAATGTCCCTTCGTAAGAGAAAGACCCTTAGGAAAAATTGAAAATGTCCCTTTGGAAATATTTTAAAGTACACTTCCATGAGAAAAAGACCCTTCAAAAACATTTTTTTAGATAAAATGTTTAAAACACTTCCTTCAAAAAAGTTGAAAAAGCCAATTCCTTCAAAAAAGTTGAAAGAGCCAATTCCTTCAGAAAAGTTGAAAGAGCCAATTCCTTAGAAAAAGTTTCAAAGGACCAATTCCTAAGAAAAGACCCTTTTGAAATATTGAAAATGTACCCTTCAAACTTTTTATAAGTGACCCTTCATAAATCTTGAAATAAACCAATTCCTTTGAGACTTGAACAAAAAACTTGAAGCAAAACCTTGCCAAAAGAAATAACACTTATGAAAAAAATACTGAAATAACACTTACAAACATAGCAAAAAAAGGCTTCCAAAGGAAATAACACTTGATACTTTATTATGGGGATAAACAAATTAAGAATTCTACACTTAGCCAAAATGAAAGATGCAAAACTTGGGTGTGAAAATTGGCTAACATCTACACTTAAGGACATAGCCATGAGATGATTCATGGGCCTTGAGGGTAATTTTATAAGTACCTGGTAAGAAATGAAAACTAAATTTCTTTATAAATATCAAGATTATTTTAGAGTCAAAGAATGAAAAGAAGATTTTTTCAAGATCAAACAAAATGAAGATGAAACCTTAGAAGATTACCTTAATAGGTTTATATTTTTATATAAATGGAGTAGTTACCAACTAACAAAGGAGGTTTTAAAGATATTATTTCTTAAAGGCCTAGATGATGATTCAAGTAATAATTTGAACCTAATTGGAAAGGGTGATATTGACAAGTTAACCTTTTAACATATTTCAGCATTATGTACTAACTATTTCAGGACAAGACCTAGCATAAGAAAATCATAGTTAGGAAAATCACCTAAAGTTGGATAATTAATAGAGAAATTTTCTAATTTTAAAATATATATTCTAGTATAATTGACAAACAAATTAGATGGTCTCAAATTAAAGGCCAATGCTACCAACACTAAATAATTTTCAATATATTATCTTAGATATAGGCTTAAACACATGATAAAAGATTATCCTTTAGATAAATTAGAGGTATGTGGTATTTTTGACCTAGACTATAACACAAAGAACTACAATCATCTTCCTAATATGAGAAACTAGGTAAAATAATCAATACATGAAATTGAAGAAGTAAACTTTATATAAAGATGAAACCAATGATCCCAACCTCAAAATCAATTTGGTCCAAGATTTTCCCCCAATCTATGGATGACACCATGGGTTGGATAAGTCACACAATAAATGTAGGGACAACTACCACAACCACAACCATGGGGTACTTATAAATGGATGTCATATATGTGAGGGATGACTCAAAATTCCTCACAACCCTAGGCACAATAGCAAAACCAACAACCACATTAAATATAATAGTCACAACCTCAATGGACAAATCAACAATGGTCTCATAATCAAATGTAAAAAAGATTTTCTTCACAATAATCTTTGATTCCTTCACAACCTCAATCACCACCAATTGAGCAATAGGTTAACCAACCAATGACAACTCCTAAGAATAGGAAAAATAATCTTGTTTATGGAGTTGAGTAAGAAATTAGTGTTTAAAGAGGTTCAAATAAGTGTAATAATGTTCATCTTAGGTCAAGAAAGGTAGTATAATATTCACCAATTACCATAACTAAAATTACCAATGATGAAAACACTCTTGAGTCACCTGTAGTCCAAGAACCAAATGAAGACAAGGCAGAAGCCACCACAACTCCAATTACACCAACTGTAATTCAAGATCTCCCTAGTGTTCCATTTATTGAGATAATTAAGGAAGAAAAACCTAGGGAGGGTTCTAAATTGATGCAAGGATTAAGAGAGATGAATATATAAATTACATTTTTAAGATATATTAAGTATATTCTCAAATTGAATCAAATAATTAAAGGATTTTGCTTCAAAGGACTAGGTATAAAGAAACAATATCATAAAATAATTCATGTAATTGGAAAAATTACTGATTTACTAGAAGGAAACTTACTTGTACTTAAATACAAAGACCTTGGCAGTCTCGTAATGACTGTGACAATTAAGAACAAGCCCATACCAAATGTGCTTGTAGATTTGGGTACTACCATAAACATAATGACTATTAAAATAGTAAAATATTTATCCCTCATAGGGATTCAACCTACCACTATAATTTTTCAAATGGTAGATCAATCCACTACTATGCCTAAAGAAACCATATAAAATGTTCTAGTCACCATATAATCCTAGGAATACCCTATAGATTTCATGATCCTTCAACCTAAGCCCAAGAAGGTAGGGTATCCAATTATTATTGGAAGACCTTGGTTAGCTACATTCACAACATGAATTGACTATAGATATGGTAATATGACCATTTCTAATGGAATACATGATAAACAAATCTCCCTTTATATTCCTATTAGACCTTCAATGGATCTTTTTATATAGATATGTATGGATCAACCTGAACAAAATTAGAATATTATGTCTTCCTTGAACATGGTTACTATAAAAGAACATGTCCAAAAATTTGAGGAACAAATAATAGAAAATTTAGACCAAGATAACCTAGCTTCAAAGTCTGATAACCTAGTTATGAAGTTTGATAGCCTAGATTTGAAGTATAAAAGTCTAGCTCTAAAGACTAATAGCTTAGCTTTGAAGACTAATAACTTAGCTATGAAGATTTAAAGCTTAGCTCTGAAGATTAATATCTTAGCTATGCACATGAAAAATCATGAATGGGAAGAATTTATCCTAATTACTAAGAACCAAGACAATGTCATAAGTCCCCCAAACATGTTACATTATATTTAATATATCCAACAAGCCATAGTTTATTGGGCTTAAGAGGGGTAAAATTCATTTTAAAATGATTTTCATTATCTACTGACCAATATTCTCTCCAAAAGTGAAAAATTTTACAAGGATGTGGCTACATTTCACATGATACTACCACATCCATGTCCATTAAATGTTTTGATAAGTGAATATAAGTAGGTAAATTCCATCATTCTAGGTATTAAATAAATTATAATCCATCCCAATATACTATTGAATATCAATAGTTGGTTAACTAACCAATAAGAAAGTAAAGTGTTTGATGTATTGGTCTAACACACAAAAGCTTTCACTTAGGATTACAATGATATGAAAGGACTGCATCCCAATGTTTGTACCCATCACATTTACACCAAAGTTGTTAGACTAGTTATACAACCACAACATAGAATTAACCTAGCCTTAAAAGAAATCATAAAGATAGAGAAATAAAAACTATTGGAAGTTAGTTTCATTTACACTATATCTGATAGTCAATGGGTTTCACCTCAACTCATTATACTTAAGAAGAATGGAAAATGGAGAGTTTACCTAGATTATAAAGAACAAAATAAAGTCACTATGAGATATTACTTTCCTTTGCCTTTTATTGATCAAGTTTTGGATGACTGGGTATAAAAGTGGTACTTTTATTTCTTAGATGGGTTTAGAATATACAATTAAATCATAATAGCCCCTACAGATCAAGATAAAACTACATTTACCTACCTCTAAGGAATATTTGCTTATACAGTCTTTCCTTTTGGATTATGTAAAGCATCATATACCTTTCAGAGAGTAGTGTTAGTCATATTTTTTGATCTTAAAAATGATTATGTGGAAGTATACATGGATGACTTTACTATACATGGAAACACATTTTATGAAGCTTTTAGAAATTTAGATAAAGTTATCACCATATTTTAATAACACCAACTATACTTGAGTCATGAGAAGTGTGTAATAATGGATGATAAATGGATATTCTTAGGGCATCATATATATTCTCAAGGACTAAAGTGGATCCCAAGAATATTGAGGTAATTTATAGTCTTTCCATTCCTCAAACCCAAACAAATGTCAAAAAATTTCTTGTTCATGTAGGATACTATAGAAGATTTATTGAAGACTTTAGAAAAATAGTTGCACCTATGTTTTACTTGCTAATAAAATACAATGAATTTATATGGAATGATAAGTGTCAAGAAACTTTTGAAACATTAAAAAAAAAATTATGATTGCTCTAGTTTTGAAAGGACCTAATTGGGAACAAGCTTTTCATATTTATACTGATACTTCCACTAATGTACTATGGGTAGTGATAGGACAAAGAGATGAAAAAAGGAATAATGTATGCCATGTATTATATCAATAGAAATCTTACTCCCATATAGAAAAACTAAACTACCATAGAAAACACATTTTTTTATTTTGTTTATGCCATAAATAAGTTTAGACATTACATTATTAGTGATCAAGTATTTATTTATATAGATCATTCAACTATTAAGTACATAATGAATAAATTGGTAGTGGGTGTTAGAATTATCAGATAGATACTATTGTTACAATAATTTTACATTTCCATTATAAACAAACTTGGAAAGTATAATGTTGTCACTAACTTTTTGTCTAGATTGATCACTACAAGTGAAGATGAACCTGTGGAGGTTTCTTTTTCATATGAGCAACTATTTTTTATATTTACATACTCCCTATAGTTTACATACATGAAAAATTTCTTGGAAATAGATAAGTTTCCTCATTCCTTTACGTATAGTGAAAGAAAACATTTGATTAGAACTAGTTATCATTTAAAATGGTTTAAAGACATGTTATTTAAAACTATACCTGATCATGTACTTCATAAGTGTGTCAGAGAAGATAAAGTATTTAAAATTATAATAACATGTCATAGTGAATTAGGAGGAGGACATTATTCAGTAAAAATGACCATTCATAAGATTCTTGGTGTAGGTTATTATTGGCCATCTCTTTATAAGATTGTAAAAATGTTTGTATGGCAATGTGATCCTTGCCAAAGGATGGGTAAGCCTACCCTATCCTCAAAAATGTCGATCCATCCTCAAATAATTATAAAACCATTTGATAAATGTGGTTTGGATTTTTTTGGGCCAATCAACCCATCATCTCAAGGAAAAAATGATTTATTAGTATGTATTGATTATGCTATTATGTGGGCTAAAGTATAGATGCTCACCTTTTTTTGGGAGGAAATGGTTGCTGATTTCCTATATCATAAGATCATGTTGAGATTTAGAACTCCTAGATCTATTATTTTTTATCAAGGGCCTCAATTCATGTCTAACATAATCAAGAATTTTACATAATTTACAAAATCAATCACCATAAATACTTACCATATCACCCCCAAACTAATGGACAATTAGAGGTCACCAACTGAGAGCTTGAAGATATTGTAACCAAAATAGTAAATAGTAGTAGGAAAGATTGGTTAGATAGAGTACCTAAAGAAGTTTGGGCATATAATATAAAATGGAAGACTACCATAGGATTCTCTCCATATGAAATTATGTTTTAAAAGAAACCTTTGCTACCAATAGAGTTTGAATTTTATAAACTAAATACAAAAACTGATATGGGAGTTAATCTTGATGAAGTATATAAGGAAAGAATCATGAAACTGAATGGGTTGGTTAAACAAAGAATGGATGCACTCACTCAAACTAGCATGATCTAAAAGAGATTAAAATAGTGGCATGATGCTTATATTAGAGAAAAATAGTTTCAAAAAGGTGATTGGGTACTTATATTTGATTCTAAATTCCAGCATTTCAAAGGTAAGTTTAGGACAAGATGGTTGGGGCCATACCTGATCAAAACTATCAACAACAATGGCTCTGTCCAACTTCAACTAATTAACGGTGACCAAAGGACACTTTTGGTCAATGGTCATAGACAAAAATTCATTAAACATAATCAAGACCAATTTGACCTTATGGAAGAGCCTATTTCTTCCACTAAGGCTAAAAGATTTATGTAGAAGACATCTAATAAGGGGGAGTGCTAAAAAATAGGAAAAGGTGGTTCTCCTCCCTTCAAAAATTCAAAATATAAAAAATATATATAAAGATGAGAAATAAAAAAGTATAAAAATAAATAAAAATTAATGAAAATTAAAAACCATAAATGACACTTTTCATATGAAACTTTTGCAAAAAACATGAACTTTTATATTGTTAGCTAACTTATCTTCTCAAAATTGTTTATCCTTGAAGGCACATGGAAATTTTATGAGATAAGCATGGATTCTTATAGCATAAGTACAATTTTACTTCCTTCCCAATAGGTTATACATTTTTTGTTTTATGTTCTACATCTATGACCATTAGGCAAACAACACTTCTAAATATAGATAAGTTCCTATGATGCCACTCAGATGTGACTAAAGCTGATAATATTTCTTAATTTAAAGACTTGATGTGAGGTTATTCTAAAGACATTTTCAAAAGGTAAGTCCTAATGCATAAATAATTTTAAATATCATTTCAAGTGCCACCAATTACAATCTCTCATGCCACATAAATAATGTTGGCCCCAAAAGTACTCCCTCATTAAAACTTTTCTTGCTCCAAAGTGTTTGGCCATCATCTCTTATATAATTTCATGGCACTTTTTATAAATTAAACATATGCCACCATTTTTATAAATTATGCTTCTTGTCCTAACTTCCTTATCCTACTTAGTACTCTGTGTGATTTTGAACTCAATTTTATACTATTTAAACAATATTTTGAGAATATTGTGGACAATTTTTAATATGGGGGGTAAAAAGAGAAGTGAAAAAAAATTAATAAAACTTATTTTATAATATGAATCTTCTAGGGTAATTTTTGAAATTGTAGGATGGCTCAATTTCCTAAAGACATTATAGGGTTTTTAGGAGAACATTGTTTGAGATTTTTTAGAAAAAAATGATGAATATCATTTTATAGTTTGGGGTGAACATGTTCCTATTGATTCCTCTATTATCAATGAACTTTTAGGTATTCCTAAATAAGGTATGGTTTTTATTGAAAAAATGAGTTTTATTGATCTTATTAAAATGTTCATTGATGGTATTGAACCCCATCCTAGGTTGGCCAAGACTCCACAAGGTATTACCAGAGGGATCACTCAAGATAGAATACCTCACTTGTGATGGATAATTCACTATGGTTGGTGGAGATAATATGTGACTTCTCATTCATCTAAAGAAAGGAAATACCAAACTTGAGTGCCAGGTAAACCTACCTTCTTATCTTCACCATGTTATAAATCATGTGGCTCAAAAATTGAAAAGGGGAACTATGTTAATTAAACATCATGGTTTAATTCATCTCATATATCAACACCATTTATTTAAGAAACCAAAGGGTGAGAAATCTTGGTCTTCATTTCTTCAAAATTCGCTCAAAATTTTTGGTAAAAAACTATAACATCCTTTTTATCCTCCCATGACAACAAGAATAGAGGAAGGTCCATCTTTGGCACCTATAGCCCTAAAGATGTTGTGAATGTGGTTAAAAAGGAAAATGAAGGTTTCACCAAAAAATCCTACCCCATATGTCAAAACTTGATGAAGCTTTTAGTTGATTCTCCAAAAGGAAGAAGAAGGTGAGGTACAAGCAACTAAAATTTTGGGTAGTCTAAGATTTTACTTCTCTCACAAAAGTTATAGATGTTAAGTAGAAAATTGAAGAAACATAAAAGATTAAACTTGAAGAATAAATACCCTTACCTTATATAATTGACAAGGGTAAATCTCCACTCATGGAAGAAGCTTTTTCTTCTCCTCAACATGTTCATAAAGACAGATTTTCATCATGTTATGACCCTGTCACGAGATGAAGAACCTATTTGGTAATAGAAAGTAGAGATATATTTTATTATATTGACCTTGAAAGATAAGGACCAAAACATTTATAGTTTTTAAAAGTGATATGAAGATTATGTTTCCTAGGTTCGAGCATAGGAAGTGATTATAATAGTAGTTAATGCTAAACAAACTAGAATTCATAATAAATTGTTCTCACAATCTCATAAACTTAACACTTTACAAAATTACCTTATAATTAAGGATTCTCAAATTGATAATCTAAATCACTCTATTGATAATAAAGATGCACTACTTGGTCAAAGAAATAATCACATATAGGAGCTAACAACTTAAAATGTTGAGTTGCAAGCTACCATATAAGCTATATAGAAGGAAACAAGGGAGAATTTTACAGATTGAAGAAACCACAAGAGTTTTTTTTATCATATTACTCTACCCCTTCATGATATTATTTTAATTTGGAATAATGTTTATAAAAAATTTAGAAGTTAGAAGTAGAGAATGCCAGAATCAAAATAGAGTCTCAGAAATAGTTGCAACAGGCTCAAACTTCTATTCAAACTATTTTTGAAATTGCTAAGAAATTATTATCTTGTTGAAAACCTTCTTCTATGTCTATTTTATTTCTTCATGAATATTTTTATAAATGGAAAATGTAATTGATTTATCTTGGTTTTCCCCATGTGATTGAAGATGAACACATGTTCATGGATATATTTTTAAAAATCACTACAGAAAGATAAGATCAAATTTGTGAGTTTTATCTTTGTATCATGTTATTAGGACACCAATTTTGATTTTTGGTTAACTTGTTTGTTGGAGAAACACAATTATGTGATTTCATTTCCACTATGATAAATCAAATTACTTTATATTAAACACATAATAAATTCTTAGAACTACAAAATACTATAGGCTTATGTATAATACATCAATTTTTAGAAGCTCACAAAATTCTTATTGCCTTATAGCCTTTATATCACATGTTCATGAAAGACAAGTATCATGAGTTGTTAAGAGAAAATGTAGCATCCTTATAGGATTTTTTCATCCAATATTCCTACAAATATATCACAAGAAGTATATATAAATGGGAGACTTTTCTTGTTACCTTGAAATACAAGTAAGTCATGACTCCCACTATCATCAGTTAGAGTCTCTAAAGAGCTATGGAAATTGCTCATATTATCACTTAGATCATGGAATAATAAGGATCACATGTTTAGATTGGTATGATATTTAGGCTACCTATTTTTCTTTATCCCATGTCTCGGTAAAATTGGCATAATCAGTTAGAAGTATAATTCCAAGCATAGTTACACAATATGGTAAGAGATTTGGGGTTTCTTCCTAGAAATTATTGTTATTGGGGACATAATTGTAAAATTTATGATCTCATATGGCAATTGGGATTGAGACTCCTTAATTAAAGAAAAATTCTTCCCTAGTTTTCAAGATGATTTGCAAAAGGTAAAGTGTGGGGGAGAAATGATGAGCATTCTATATAGCTCATTATATCTCATATAAACTATCCATAAGTGTTGCCTCTTGGTTATATATTTCATTACATTTAATAATTAAGGTCTCATCTAAGTATGAAATGAGTGCAATTGTCTTTTTTTATATGTGATACATTATTGATTCTCTATCTTATTATTTGTATCTAACTTGGATGAAATGAGTATAGTTTTGCATATAGTTTTGAAGACTCATCATAGAACATAATGAGCTACAAATACCCTTAGTCAAACTTTAAAGATCTGCATAAGTAACTTTGAATATAGTCCATCAAGATATAAATATGTTATATTGAAGCTTCAAAGATCTATCAGTAAGCTCTGAAGATGTTCCATTGAAGCTTAAAATATCCACCTAGTTATCTACAAAGACATTCTAAAAAAGCTCTGAAGACATTCCAATGAATCTTTGAAGACTTATCCACCCATGTTCCAAAGACACCTTGCTGCTCTTTGAAGACTCGTAATTATACTCTATAGATTAATATAGTAACTTCAAAGATATCTATTGTACATATATAGATTTCCCCCTTTAGATATCTTCTTTTAGACATTACTATTCATATTAATAGTCTAAAATGATCTAGATATAAATGTATTTATATTTTGTAAATCCAAACATAATCTCTTTATATATATGTTAGTTATACTCAATCTATTGTTAGGTGAATTAGTTTCAATGCCTCTTATAAGTGTGGGATCTGATTACTAGATCTTTTATTTAAAATAAGTAGATTTTACTATTTAGATTACTAGATTTTGTATTCTAAGAATGGTCATTAAGATGTGATTTAAGTACATGCCTCATTCTCAGTTTAGGGTAATAGAGAGTAAAGAAAATTAGGAAATAATCAAGTGTAATTTTGTAGTAGAATTTGTAGCATCCGTATATGTTACTTTTGATAATGAATTATTAATAAAGTAAAACATTATATTCCACTATTGAGTTAAAGCTAATCATGTTCTAAGGAAGGAGTAAGGGCCAACTTCTAATCTAAGATCATGACAGTTGATATTTCTATTTTATAGTTTAAAAATGTATTTCTTTTAATACAAGTATATTTCATTTTATTGCAAGTGTGATTTCCCTTTTAATGTAAAGTGTGTTTCTTAAAATGTAAGTGTACTTTCATTAATGCAAAGTTTGTTTTAGTTTAATGTAAGTGATTTTCCTTTATGTAAAGTGTGTATTTAAATTATCATAAGATTAAATTTAATAGGAAATTTTGTTGACTAATAAAACTCATCTCCATATTCAAATTCTATTAGGAAGCAGTCTAGGTGACAATAGGCAATCAACATTATCATATTCTAAAATACAACATTGTCGTACCTAGCTGACCAAGTTGAGTGAGGACACTGTGGTCTGTTATGATATATTTTTAAGTTCTAGATGTTTATAGTGTGAATGAAATATTATTTTTAACAAGGAATGCCATAGGGGATATTTAGTTAGAAAAACTTTCTAGATTTACCTTTTTTGTAACATAAGATTAGAATCTTGTTTGCTTCCCTTAAGATTTAGACATCAATAGTATAATAAACACCCCAAAAATAATGAACTATTAAATTAAATATCTAACATCTCATTACATATATGCTTGGGCACTGGCCTTGGTATAAAATAACACCAATACATTGATTGGTTAAATGAAAGGTATAGTGATAACCTATCATACTTGATATTTAGGTTTATACTTAATTAGTGTATTGAGTTGGTTCTCCCCTTGGTAGTGAAATCCAAGTAGGGTAGATGGGATAAAGTTTTTCACTAGGTGATGAAGTCCCAGTTGATTCCCTTATGTTAATGTTTGATGAATTGATTGTGTAAGTGGTTTGGTATGTGTGTGAAGAAGTGATTATATGATTGATTTATTGATTAATTAAGATATGTGATTTAATCATGAAAGAAATCAATGGATGAAGGTAGATTTTAAACCCAAAAGGAAATTTTAATTTTTTTGAATGATTAAAATTTAACTAGAATGCACTTAAATGTAGGATGAGAATGCAAGATATGTGATTTAATCATGCAAAAAATCAATGGATGAAGGTTGATTTTAAACCCAAAAGGAAATTTTAATTATTTTGAATGAGTAAAAAACAACTAGAATGCACCTAAATTCAAGATGAGAATACAAGTCCTATCCTAGAATGAATGCCTTTTCACTTTTAAAAAGAAATGAAAATAGTAAATTGCCTCTCACTTTTTGTAAATAGAGGAAAATAAATAATTTTGCCTTTTCCAATTAAAGAAAGTAAAGAAAACAAGTAATTGTTTTTTAATTTTAAAATGAATAAATTAAAAGTTTTGGTTTTTAATTTATAAATGAAGGAAAATAATGTTTTAGTTTTAGAGACAAAGAATTGAATTGAATGATTCTTTCACTAATGTAACTAGAATATCCTAAAAATAAATACGAACTAAAGAAAAATCTAGGGTCCCATCGGGCATGCTAGAATGGTTCACTATATTTTTTAAACCATTTTATTTTATTTTGGAAAATAAGTAAAGCTAAATAAAAGGGAGAAGGTGTAGATGAACCTGGATGTGGTTGTGTGCCCTATGATCTAGATGATGTGAATCACTCCTCTTTGGTTGGGGAGGAATGACCTGAAATAAGAATAAGAATAGAAACATTATTGATTAGTAATGTTGAAAGGTGGTTTGTCTAACAATGCTAGAACCAATAAGTATAAGAATCCTTGGAAGGCTGTGAATCCACTCATTTAAAAAAATTAAATTTTTAAGAATGATGATGAGAAATGATTGCATAAAGGAATGAAAAGTATTTTAACACAATTAAATTAAAGTTATTTTTCTATAAAGTGATTTCTTTAACAAAATGACATTAAATTATGCAAAATAAATGTTAAATTACTAAAATGTGGTTCAGATTGTTGTTTATGACTCTATGTTATGACAGGGGTTGAGAAATAGGGTTTTTGGTTGAAATTGATAGGTGTTTTTAACTTGTTGGTTTAGAAAAATGTAATCACACAGAGACTGATGCAAGTCACTAGTTAACTGATGTCAATCAGGGATGACCAATGTCGATCACTATGTATTTTCACATTTTTGTATTTTGGGTAAAGTGGGTTTTTAGGCTAGGTATAAAAGGTTTGTGGGATGTTGTAAGGTTTTTTAATGGTCATAAAGGAATATTGAATACTTAAGAATATCGAACATGAAGGTTTAACACTCAAAAGCCTAGGAATGGTTAGTTGGAATTTGGTGAAAAATGGGTGTTACAGTTACAAAAATCTAACATAAAAGAGAGTGTGGAGAGATTAGAAGGGGTGAAAGTAATAAAAAAACTAAAAAAAAATAATAAAGTTAAAAAAATAATAGAATACTTATTTGTTATGGAGTTACTATCCTGAAGATGACTTGAAGTTGAATGAGAGATGGTTAGAAGCCTAAAATAAAATGGGTAGAGTAACAATACTTGAATCTTTAATTTTAAGGTGATGAAGCCCTTATTAGTATCTAGACTAGTTCTCTGGTTCACTAGATATCTCTAGTTTTCAAAATATTTTAGTTCTTGTTCTAAATGGTATAACCTCTTGAGAAAATGTCATAAACAATCTTTAAATAATTGATGTCAATCCTAATCAACTGGTGTTGATCAAGGGATGACCAATGTCAATCAAGGTAGAATAGGTCTAACTTGTCAAAAATAGTGTTTTTCACTTAATTTTGGTATCTAAGACCATTATAAATAGTTTAACTTCATTTAAGGAAGTATGGTCATGTGGGTAAAAATAGTCTAGGAGGTTAGGACTTAAATATGAGGGTAGGAAATGGCCTTAATGAAAGGTGTCACTAAGTTAGCCATAGGCTTGGTTAGGGTGAAGTGTAAATAGAATTTTATTAGCATAATTATTTAATTAATTTATCTAAATTTGGATAGGGTTAAATGGGTTTTTAATGGAGGTTAATAAATGCTCTAACTCAAAGGGAGCCAAGGGGTCAAAAGAGTGTATTGTTACATCTAGAACCATTGGTGCAGTTTTATAGTGTCTACATCCACCATAAAACCATGAAAATTTTTATTAGTTTAATATTATTTGATATCTTGGATGTAGGTTACCTTTACTCATTATTTCCTTTCATATATTTTACTTATCATATCCATGATACCCATTTTGTTACTATTTTCTATAGCATTGATTTATCTAAAGACCTAGTCAAAACTATAGTATGTATCTTAGGCATAGGATTTGGAACCCTATACCTATGATATTGAGTGTGAATTACCCTATAATATATTTATGTCCACACCAAATATCATCTCTATATATTTAAAGTATATTAATGATATATGTTATGATCTCTTATTTATATCCTAGTCTATATAGGGAAAGAAGATTGTTATATGCTTAACCCTAAATTAGATAATGGGATATATAAAGTTAATGAATATTATATTATATTTTTCAAAAGGATAATTAAATAACCTAATTATAATTCCAATTAATATAAACATATTATGAAATTATGCAACTAGGATTGCTAAAAATAGTAAAGGACAACTATTGATAGATATTACAATAAATAGGGAATAATGATACTTAGTTTACTTTGCTCATGCAGGTGTGAAATATAATAATAAATAAATGTATTTTAATATGATATTATAATAGTCATAAAATTATGGTAATATTTTCTTTATGGTCTCAGATGCTTGCTCGAATCTAGATAGTTTGTCAATGAAAGTGTGTAACTTTGACATAGGTGTCTTATACAAAATAATAACTAGATCTAGATGAAACTAAATGGAGCCTTCTATGTTTTTTTACCTTTATTATGATTTATATATACCATGTGCATAGGCTATCACTTTTATTCAAATTATTAAACCCAAGATTCCTCACCCTTTGTATGATTATGAGAAAAATGGGTTAGTGGACTCAAGGTGTCAAGCTTCCCTAAGGACCCCTCTATTAATGGGAACTACCTACATATCCAATAATATTAACATGAAATAAAAATTATGTATTTATCTATTATGTTTTGTATTTTGTGTGCATATGGATATGGTGTGTGATAATTGATGACATGTAGTGACCTATCTTATAACTTGGCAAATATGGCTTTTGAACTACTCTTCAAATGCTTCAAACCTATGGGAATATTTATCCTATGATTGATATATAAATATATATGAATAAATAAAATTTTATTTCTTGAATAACTGATAAATTTATTCTTGGTAGGTTTCATTTTGATTTATCAATATCTTATAGGTGAGAAATGAATGAGGGTTAATCTTATATATATACCAATCTATTTTGAAAATATATCACACTAAAGAACTTAGGTTGAAATTTAGGATATGTTTCATTTTCAAATTGGATGAATTTTAGGAACTAAACACTTTGTAGGAAAAGTAGACACTTGAATTAATGTAGGTGCCTATCGAAGAAGCTATAAAATAGATACAAGTCCAAAATATTAGATGGTGGAGCCTGATCTTATTATAATTCCCAATTCTCAATAGGAGGGTGTGTGGGGCAGGGGGTGGCGGGGAATCCCCCCGCCCCACACCCCCCCTCCCAACTAAGGTTTCCATAAGGGTATAGGGTGGGGGGGGGGAGACCTATTTTGGATCCCCCCTTGGTAGGGGTTTTGGGGTAGTGCCCCTGAAGCAAAATTTTATGAAAAATACATTGTAAAATATTGTAATTTCATAATCAATCTGAACCATTCACTATTAGGTCATAGATATAATGGTAGAAATTATGTTGTTTCATTTTTTCCCCCTAATATATAACCCTCATTTGATATCATGGCATTGTGATTATGATGACACATTATGTGTGAGTGAAGAGGAGATTACTATGGATGTATTATACGATTATCCTTTCATTTGTTGGACTAAATAAGAGAAGAACTGGCTATTTTTGTGTGGATGTAGCTCATTTTGGGTAAACCACATTAAATCTATGTTTCTCTTATGTTGTGCTTTTTGTATTTTATTTCCATTGAAGAGGAGATTATAGTGGATGTATTATATGATTATCCTTTCATTTTTTAAACTAAATAAGAGAAGAACTGGCTATTTTTGTGTGGACGTAGCTCATTTTGGGAAAACCACATTAAATCTATGTTTCTCTTATGTTAAGTTTTTTGTATTTTATTTCCATCTTTATTTTGTTAATATTTCTCTACATTGTATATTCCTAACACAAAACTAGTAGTGAAGAATAATGATTAGGTTTAGATATTTTTGCATAATATAGGATTGGTGATTAGAATAATAATGGTTAGACCAAGAGATAAAAACTTGGGCATAAAGAGAGTGAAATTTATCCATTCCGTAGTGGGTAGGTATATAACTAAAAGATATAACCATGATAGATATTTACCAAGTGTACAATACTAGAGTACTATATAAATAAGATTTTATTATCTATATTTCTCATTTTAATCTAATAATGAGATTTCCCATTTAAAGGAAATAAATGCATACTTGCATGTTTATAACACACCTTATCTTTATGTGAACTTAAATTTAGTGCCTTGTTGATGTTTGAATTATAATTTATATGATGTTAAAATATATATTCAGTGTATGAAGTTTGAAACTGAAATAATTTTAAATGCTTGAAAGCAAAAAGAACAAGGCTAGGAGTACACATGTGGTGATGCAACCATATTACCTTTTGGAAATTTGATTTGTAAGTATGCCTCATTATGAATAATTTAATATGAGATGAAGACAAATCTAAACCTAAAATTTCATGTGTGTGTGTGTGTGTGTAGAGAGAGAGAGAGAGAGAGAGAGAGAGAGAGAGAGAGAGAGAGAGAGAGAGAGAGAGAGAGAGAGAGAGAGAGAGAGAGAGAGAGAGAGAGAGAGAAATTCCCCCAACTTTGATGTAAAGGTGAGTTGTGACACATCCATTGAGTTTGTTTAATCTCAATCATGAAACCCAAATATATGCATGTTTTGGTGAGTGTAAGTAATTTAATCAAATCACAACATATATCTGGTGAGATGGATAATTTAATCAAATCTAATCTATATGTATGTTATATTTAGATGATATAATCAAGTATAACTTATAAGCTTGGTGAGATTGAGTGATTTAATCAACTCAACCTTCTAAAAGTGAGCCAATTAATGTTATTTATTGACTTAATCATAGTCCACAAAATTATAACCTAGTTATAATAATAGTAGATAATATTTGAAATATGTAAATGATTTGATTTTGAAAATTTAGGTGATTTTTCATGGCATATGAACCTCATATATGTATCAAGCTAGAATCAGTGTAAAGTAATAGTATCAATATATAGAATTTTACCACAAATGTGTATATAAATCATATAACTATGAAATATGGTGAATGTGAAATTAATTCAAGTGTGGAGGACATGTTTCTATGACATACCCACATTGAATTTGGAGAATCTAAGAACTGGTGTAAAATGTGTAGGACATGTTTACATAACATTTCCCCCATTGTAATCTAGAGAGTATGAGTACTTAATAAGTGTGGAGGTTATGCATTTTGTGCATGCACCCACTAAAATATGAAATTGTGAAAGTGTGAAATACATGTCTCTATGATATTTCCCCACTGATTTGTCCCCCCCCCCCATTTTGAGATGATGGGAATTACAATTTGGTAGTTACATTACCTCAAAGGATAATATAATTATATAAAATGTGTATGGATCATGTAACATAAAGGGGTAATATTTTTAGGTATATATATCATTTATGAACATTGTGTGTGATCACATCAAATCATAAGATGCATGATGTACACCATGGAAACTTCTAGAGAGTAATAGTACAAGCTTAGAAAAAGTCAAGCACACACACAAGAGAATTCAAAATCAAAGAAATGTGAAATGCTTAAAGGAGACCTCATATAAGGGGCATGTTAAAATGCCACATAATCAAAGGGACATGACTTAGTCAAATGTTGATAAAGTATATACTGACATATTTAAATGTCTACACATAATAAACAATGACATATTCAAGTGTCAAAATAGGCAAGCATATAAATAAGGGCCCTAATAAATTGATCATATTTAAATGCTCCAACATGCAATACAATGCAAGACAATAACAATCAAGGAAAATATGCAACCAATATGAACATAACATACTAGTTTGTAAACATATGTGTTTATAATAATTGTTAAGTACATATCATATCAAGTACATTATGAAAGGTATACTCATGGATATAGACATTTGTACATATATAAGATCAAACATGATAATGGGAAGTGATTATAGAATAATATAACCTAGGTGTATCATGATCAAAGAAGCAAATGACCCTAACATACTTAGTGCATGAGTAGAGGGAAATCCTAACATTTGTATGTGCATATATCATGTAACTAGGTATGCATGTATCACAATCAAATGAAACATAAAAAATGTGTTGTGCCCTAACACACACCCCATTTTTTGAATTAAAATAAGGACTAACTATTTTTTGAAAATCCTTATTCAATGTCCCATAAGCCTTAGAGATCCAAGATATTAGTTTTGATATGTATAAATTTAATGTTTTATTCAATTTCTAAAGTTATAGAAATTAAAATTATGAAAATCAAATCTTAGGCATCAATTATGATTCATTTTAAACCCTGAACTTTCATAAATTTTCTTATAAATTGGCTTTATGATTTTTTATGGACTAATAGAGCTAATGTGTAATGACCTAGTGTCTCTATGATTTTTATGTGCTCATAAGACTATTTTCAAAGTCTTATAAATTATCCATGTCTAGGTCCTACCTTCATTATGTTCCACAAAGTTTTGACATCTAAGATTGGGACAAGTGTTAGGATCATGTTAATCAAAGCCCTTCAACCTTCCAAAAACCCTAAATGTTCAAAGTTTTTAAGCTTTGAGGTCTTGATAGTTGACATAATTATTTTAACTTAGAGCATTCTATGGGAAATAAAGTTAATGGTTGTGTGGTATTTTGTATTAAGGTCTCCACATCTTTGAGATCATGCCACACATCAACATCCTAACCACATAAAGTCATCCCAGATGACTACACAATTCAAATTTTAAATAATTGAGTCTCTAAGTATTTATATCCCTTATATCACTTCACATGTCTTAATCCCATTAACTCATAGCCCCAATGCATATAAATCAAGGTTATAAGTATAAATACATTGGGTGAATGAGAAATAGACAAGTGTCATGATCAAAGAGATATGTGGCCAAAGTATGAATAAACGAGTTTGAAATATAAGTAAAAAATGGAGAAGAGAGATCCATCCATACATCACATCTTGTTATCTCAGAGATGATGTCAATAAATTTCCTTAGTATGAACATTCCAAGTAAGTGGAGTAGTGAGATCCATCCATGCATCATTATATTATTAACCTAGAGATGATGTCAACAGAGTTATTTGGTACAAACATTCTAGATAAATAAAGTAGTGATATCCATCCACTCATCATCATCCCATTATCCTAGAGATGACATCAATAGAATTTCTTGTTATAAACATTCTAAGCAAGAAAAGTAGCATGATTTATCTATGTCATGATCCCACTAAATATAGATGACTTAATGTATGATAATAATTTTTACATCATAGGAAAGTAGATCTCTAGGATCATGAAAAATGTTATCATCCCACTAACCTACCAAGGGGAATAAAGTACATTAGTCTAGAGTCTAGTCACAAATAGAATAACAATATGAAACCATATGTCTCTCAGCCACAAAAGTAAATAACAATCACATGAATGACAAGTCCAAAAATGTAAAAAAGAGACATCTATATTATTAACCTAACAAGACACCTAGGTCCAAGGAAAATAAGCCACATGATAATGAAGTCTATCAAAATTGGAATTTCAAAAGCAAAATTTAAATAAGGAAAGTAATCAAGGAATGGAGTGAAAGTAATCATTTACATTAATTCACATGAATTGATGACTTAGTGCATTCAATTCTTAAAGTTCACAAGTCCAAATAAATATTTTTTGATTGGCAACACTTAATTTGATCACGTTTCCTCCTAGCTACCATGATATTACTATAAATTTGATCTCTATAGTGACCAAGACATTCTAGTTTTTTAGAGAACAAATGTGTATGTACTTAAGTTTCAATGGCATCATCATCTCATACCCCTTATCCTTATACCTATTTTATTATTTAGATAAGTAAATGTATAGATACAATGTTTAATTCAAAAACTCTTAATCATGATTTCAAACACTATTCTAAAATTTAGGATGAATTTGAGGCTATAGAACCATATAGGGTGGAAGAACAACTCTCTATTTTAAAAAAAATGATACAAAGATGACCATCTAGTAATAAGAGTAGTTGGCCTACATAATGTTACATTTAAACTAGAGGTAATTTCCTACATAGATTTATTATATGATTTATTTGTAAATGGGAAAATTTGAAGACAAATACTAGAGTTATGACTCAACAACACTCTTTAGCCTACTTAAGTGGAAATTCATTCAAAATGTATTATAGTATCCCTTTTCTAGAGATGTCATATAGGTAGGGCATGTTCAATTTGTGATTACTTACAAATAATATCCTTGGAAAATTGCAAAGATGAGATACAAAACCAACCAACTTTGTAATTTAAGGCCCTATTTCTATTGTTCTCATAGTCACCTTCAGACTAGGGGTAAGGATTACTATGAACTTATTAAAATATGTATATGGCTTCCCAAGAATTAATTATGTCAATGATATATGTTTTCAATTAATATAAATTATCCTAACCTCTAACAAAATCATTTCCCTAGGAGAGATAATCAAACTCCAATTTTATTAATCAAATCACTACTCTAAGAAGCTTACCAAATGGCAACTTTTACATGATGTCTTATCTAGTGGATGCTATAACTATAATATTTCATTCAACATATGAAGAAACCCATCAACCATCTAAAAATTAACCAAATAATAGTATTTGTGATGAGTTCAAAATCCTCCATGTTTATAAATTTAGGAATAAAATACAAAGGTTCACAGAGACATTTTACCATATGGTGTACCGGGTTATCAATGGAAAGAATATGCCTAGGATATCAAATCTCATGAAGATAAATATTGTAAAAATGGGTGATTACTAGCTCTATCTTTAGTGTACTATAATAAATATATAAGGAACAAAGGCACACCCTATATATTTACCAAAAATTATTCATTATAAGTGTCTGAGTAGGAAATTATTCCTCAATTGGTTGACAATGTGGATGTTCAGTTATGGAGTGCTAAGTAGGTAGCTATACACCCAACCCATATTAACATTAGTAGAATGTAATATACAAAGTTGTAACACTTTCAATCTTTGTGGAAAATTAAGGTTCATTATGAATTTAAATAGGCGCCATTTAGACATTGGGATCCTAGGAAGAATGTCATATAAAGAAATATGAGAAAAAGGTAAGGATCAACTATGGGAACCAATCTTATAGTCATTATATTATATTAATGAATTATAAATATGACACCAAAGTTTATACAATGATGAAACAAGTAAACATGTCAATTATTATAGCATAATGGATCTAATATGATCCTACAATTACCGAGGAAAACAATAAGAGAATTGAGGGAGAATAATGGATTTCTACCCCAACTAATATCCCCCTCATTAAATATAAATAGGTATGTAGGAATAGGTTAGACCATATAGATAATAAAATTTTAAAGATAGAGCTAAGGTTACCTAAGTATCCCCAACACATTTGATTGATGTTGTCTCTCCTTAGCATATAGCTAGCATGGAGGGACCTATCAGGACTAGTGGAATAGAAGTGTTATTATCTATGTTACCTTTACCTCCACTAACCAAAATGTATTAAGTAAGTTTTACCACTTTAATTTCTTAATTTTATCCTCCTTCATCACCACATGTTACAACTACATAATTAGTAGCAGTGCCTTAACCTCTTGTGCAATTATCTTTACCTCTCATGATTTACCAGTGATCATAAGCACTCACACTTAATTACCACCTATTACCACTATGATCCATTCATCTCCCACTCCACCTTTTATAGGGTAAGCTCCCATTATTTCTAATCCATGAATTACATATAAGATAAATCCTAAAAGTCCTCTAATCTCACCTGAGAAGGTGAAAACAAAGGAAAGACCTATAGAATACCCAAGGGAAGGAGGAGATAAAAGAAAGGGCCAATGGGGATCATATATCATTAAGGTATATGACATTAATGAAGAGGATAAGATATGAATAATTGAAGAAGAATGGGTGTCTAAAATAGACACTGAATAAACAAAATCCTTTATGGAAATAATGGAAGAGGATGAATAGGATGAGTGGATGATCGAAGAAGAATCTCAATCTAAAAGAACTGATATATTAGGAGAATCTGAGGAAGTTAGTAAGGGAAAAGTTAGCTTAGTGCATAGTATGTTTGCATTATATAAAGTATATATGGAAGGTGAGGTAGAGTAAAAATTCAAGCCTCAATACATGAACCATAAATAACCACACCCACATACTCTCCACTCAAGCTACATCATCAATAAAAAATTCCCCAACTACCTCCTCCTAGAAAGTAAGTACGTCAATTCCTCATTATTTTGAAACTTCATCAATTATAGTTACAAAAATTTATGCATCTAGGACTATTTGTTCTTTATATTATTTGAGCCCACCAAATAAGTCTCAAGTAGCCACAGTGACAAGTTTTCCAACAACCAATTTTTCCCCTAATTCTATTATTATTAATGAGGTGGTTTACACATTAGTCACCAATTACTTTAAAAATATACTTAACACCTCGATAACCTACTCATTCTTTAGTATATCTAGTTCCTAGTCCTCTAAGACATCAAGGCATGTGCATTTTGAAATTCTAGTATCTACCTATATTTTTTCAATACCCCCACACCCCTAGACTATCTATACAATTGGGTATACCCATTGGCAAAGCTACCCAAATAGATTCTTCTACAATTTTAGTGTATAAGGTAGTTTGGAACACTAAGTATATCATTGATACCCAAATATAGAATAAAGTCACTATATGTAAAAATGTTATACCTTTTTTTTATGCATTAGGGACACTTTCCCTTACAACAATTCATCCTTTGGGTCAATATTCCTCTTCTATTTATTTAGTCATAGAACAAACTAAGTAATAAGTTGTACTAAATGTCCCTTAGTGGATTCAAAAACTACAATAAGAAGAGGTAGGTAGATAAGACCTAGTGGTTTTTAAGTAGCCAGTGATCAAATTCCATTTATACATGTAAACAAATACTTTGAGGAAGGTCAAGAGGAAATTTGTGATTGAAGAGGGAAAACAACTTGAATTAAAATAAAGAGAAGATATATTCTCTCTTAAAAAAAGGAGAAAAATAAATCCTTTTGACTTAGATCAATGTAGGGAAGATCCCTACAATTTTTTTAGATATTTGTGGGGTCATAATAAATAAATGTTCAATAGTTTTGATTAGTTTATATAATTATCACGAGAGAGGAACATTATTAAATCTCTAAAATAAATCATAGATAATGTAGAGGGTGCAGCTAAAAGCTATAGGATATCATTCAATTAATAAGGTCTGCAAAAGCTACATCCCATCCTAAGTGGGGGATATAATTCAATTATTTAATAAAATGAAGTATATTGATGGTAAACTCTACTTCCTAAACTAGAAAATAAGTAACATGGTGTATGCCAATTTAAACATAATAGCAACACCAAAATCTACATAGGCCTAAAATTATGTGGCAGTTAAGAGGGATAACTTCTTTGACTAGCATTGAGAGATGCAGACATTAGTGTAACAATTTACAAGTCAAGAAAGAGAGACTTTCCTCATTTTTAAGGATACGAGGGTCACCGAGGTAAGTACTCCTATTGGGTAGTTGGTTCCTAAGCCCATTTTTGAGAACCTCTTTTGAACTATAATTGATAGATTTTAAGTATAAATTTAGGGGATAATTTATATCAATAATGATGAAATTATGCAATTAGTAAATTTTTATAGAAATAGGGTGATAGGAACAAATAAAATTTATGTTGAGGTTATAACTGCATTGACCACACAAAATAAGTTGATGGAAAATCTTCCAAAGTTGTTCAAAAGGTCTTTTTCTTGATTTTGAGTTTATTGATATTGGCTTTCAGGCTAGTCAGACATTGTATTTATAAATGGAAGAAATAAAGCAATAAACTTTGGTACAAAAGTACCAAAAACACCCCTTCAAGGCCCTTAGTCTCAGTATGTGAAGTATATATTAGAATAAAAAATAGTCTAGCTTATGTGCCACTTCCTACTTTCATAATCGTAACTCCAGTCCCAACTCCATTCAGTAGTCTATAACAATAGTGTCTACCCAAGATGTAGCTCAAGTTAAAATTATAGCTTTGATAACTTCAGCAATCATCCAAGTTACACCTCCAAGTACTTTCATATAAAAGGTATCTTTTTGATATGAATGCATGTTGTAGTTTTAAAAAAAGTTAGTTTTGGACCATACTATTTCCAAAGTTCTTTTAGAAAAAGGTATTATTTATAATCACCTTGTAAACATGCATGATATGCATGAGTTTTGACATACATTCTATTATTAGATAGTGTAAATTTAAAATTTTATTGAGAGATGAGGCATCCCCATCCCAATATTATATATACATGTATCCTTTAAATTTTAAATGGAGGATAATTTTGGCTATTAATATCATAATAAATTGTATGGATTGTTCTAAAATTGGTTTTGTTGTGCACATCTTTTTCTTCTCCAAACTTTTGAATCTTGTAACAAGTTCAATCAAAATGGTATCTTAGTATTTTGGTTGTGCATGAGTATTATTATAATATATTTATTCATATTATTCTATTTCTATTTTTAATGCTTTTGTGTAATAATCCTAATCTCCCTTTGTAGATGTGCAATTATTATTTAAAAAATGCAATAACCTTTGATTATATATGCTAAATTTCATTGTATTATTATTCCCTTAGAATCCTAACTATGTTTGATTGTTTGTGTATTTATAGTAGTTTGTAATAAACATTGGTACTTGATTACTTGTCCAACCCTTATTTCAAGATCTAGATTAGAAAGGTTTCATCTTGTTTGATCCATAAAACTTATTTCTGGCCCTATCTTTCCTTCTTTTTTTGAATTTATTTTGATCTTATCCACCTTAGGTTAGATTCATCACTAATCCATCTATCTCAATTAGATATAGATTCATATCATATCCAAACCATCTGAGGTAAATAATTACTTCACTCACCACTATTTCACCAATAGGTTGTTTAATAAACTCAATACCTCACAACTTATGCCTTAGAGTGAGTATTTCTTCATTGATCCTATAAAATTATAGGCTACCTCATAAGGTTATATAGTGTGCATAAAACCCACATCAATAATGTGTATATATGAAATAATGATATCTTATCTATTAACATAAATCAAACAGCATATGCATAATAAATAGTAAAACTAGGAACATGTTGGTTTTTTGGTATTTTTGGAATATTTTATTTTTATTTTTGGCATATTTGTATTTAAATGGATGTGTGTTCTTATTTGAAAATGATTTTACTTACATTTTTTTATATAATAATTATTTGGGTATGTCAATTTTATATAATAGTATGGTAATGCATTAATTTGGTAATATAGAAATAATGAGGCAATCATGCCAATGAGATGTAGAAACATTAGTGAAGTGGTATGATTGTACCCAGGCCCACCCAATTTCTAATCTTAGAGGGCATTTATAGGCTGGTTGTGGCCATATTATCGATGGTTTAAATGTGATCAAGTGTTAATGGTTCTATAGTTCTGTTAGGGACAGGGCCCTCAATTTGTGCCCTAGAACCAATTATAACTTTGGTTAAATATTTTAAACATTGATCTAAAAAATGAAACAATCATAGTACACAATGTAATTTAATTTGATATAAGAAAGATCGACTATAATAAGCATTTGGTAATGTAACTTTTGGATTTAAATATATCACCATAAGTAATTTATTTGCAGACATATCACATGTATATGTCTAATTTATAGTTGTAAATGAAAGTTTTACCTTTTACCTTTTAAAATCTATGTGGTGTATGATAGTAATTAGGATGAAGGTTTATCATCCACTTATCTAATAATGTATGCAATATATCATGTGGTCTATATTGTAAGCAATTAAACTAAAGTGTTTCACTTTTAGTGTAGGCATATGTGTTGATTGTAGGAGGTACTTTGTATGTGGATTTTTTTCCTCTATGTAAAATTTTTACTATTTTTCCTTTAGTAGGTACTGTTGATTTTGGAGAAGGTATTTGAAGTGGTTCCTAATTATTCTTAGTTTGCTACTTTATTTTAGGAAAATTATTTCTAACATGTTTTCCATTTGGTGGAAAATAGGTAATTATTTTTTGGTATTATTCAAATCAAATGCATATTTATGCACATCCCAATATATAATATTGAATGAAGAAAATGGTTTATGCAATGCTATTTCTAGAAGTGGAGATAGAATACCCTTGATAAATATGAATTGTACATCCAAATTTGAGGCAATTTAGTTTAAGGAATACATGATATCCTTAAATCTAATGACATAATCTTGAAGGGATTCATCCTCATTTTGAGTTAAGGCCTGGAAATGTTCTAATGGTAGATTAGGTAATGTCTACTTATGGAAGTTAGATAACAATACATCCTTAATTTTTTTAAAGGTTGATTAGGAACCATTTGTGAGTGTATAGAACCAATCAATAGCCTCTTGAGTTAAACTTCTATGTAAGGACTTTAATAATGATTATCTAGCTTTAGCCCAATGTTCAAAAGAGAGTATATATTATTTAAAATGATTTGTAAGATCTCCTTTTCCATCAAAGTACGAGAACATAAGCATGATAAATGAGGAAGAGTAAAAATAGTCAAAATCATATCTATTAAAGGGTTGGTACTCTAAGATATTATCATTAAAATTAGCCTCATGGATGGAAACTTATAGCTTAATGAATAGTCACTTATTTTTGAAGATCCCTTGTGGTGGTCATGAGAAATAACATATCACTAGGATATATTGGTAAAGAGGTTGAAGAATTACTTATAGATTGTAATTTTCCATCCATATGAAACATATTAATAATAGGCTCTTTACCATATTCATTATAATTTTGGATAGGATCATCATGTGGTATGGAAACGTTAAGTAGAGGAGAATTCATTGCTAAAGAAGAAAATATATCATGTTGAATGTCATGAATTTTAATGCCACTTTATTCAGTAGTTGTCATTTATTGGCATAAAATAGGATTGGTTTCATTTTCTTTATCAAATTTTGAAACATTCTCTTGAGAAAAAAATGTAAAGGAGGGAGAAGGAAGAATATTGTCTACTTGGTTGGCAATAAAAGGAAAAATTCCAGATTCATTGTCATATTTTAGTTCAAACAAAGGAGGTAGAGATAATTCAATGCTAATTTATACTTTCGGTACATCATGATCATATGAAAAGTAAATATGTGATTAAATATTATCATTTTTATCATGTAATGAACTTTTGATTTTATTTTTCTTTTATTGTACAAATTTGGAATGAGATGTAGAAAATTTGTTTGAAAATGTTGATGCATTGAGAAATCTATTTTAAATTAATGGTTTGAGATAATTTGAATTTTCACTTTCATCATTCCAAATAGGTAAGATAGGGGAAGAAGTAATACATGTATGTTGATCATTACAAGCTAGATAAAGAGAAGTATTTTCACTAATTGCATTTAAGTGATCTAGAGAAGGAACACAATTTTCAAAATTATCATTAATTTGGAAAGAAGTCACACATTCACTTTTTCACCATTTGCATCATTTGAAAGGGAAGAAAAACATTTAATTTTTGGTTCATCTTGAGAATTTTTTTATGAAACATTGCTAGTTTTTACATCATAAGTTTGGAATTATTACATGTTTATTGTATCATCTTTATGTGATGCATTAAAAAAATTGATCATTTTTAACCATACTCATAATTATTCAAGGGGGGTATAATCATACTCATAACCATATGAAAGCATGTTATGATTATCAACATATTCATTTAGACTTGAATTTTCATTATTAGTTTTTTCATTAGCATAATTACAAGAAAAAAGAGGAGGATTAAACACTTTTTTTATATGCCATAATATTATCATATGCAATAAATTGGTCATCAAGAAAATTAAACTAGTGATAAAAAAATGGGGTTTCCTAAAGCTTGTAGTAGAATCAAACATGTTGAGGAAGGATAAAAAGTTGGATGAAACCACACAGAGGAGAAAATAATTCCTAGGGAAAAATAGAATAAAAATTAGTTAAGATATTCCCATGCAACAAATCAAATATGAAAAAATAATAATATTAAAAATTTATTTGTTTAGGAGAACCAAAAACCCAAGATTATAATCTAGGGTTTGGTTCAACAAAGCTAGAGTTTAGGTTCACTAGATGTTTAACCCTAAATTAGATAAGGGGATATCTAGGGTTAATTGGTATTAGAATAATTTTTTCACAAGGATAATTAAATAACCTATTTAGAATGAAAATTAATAAAAACTTAGATAAATAATTCTATGAAGTTATACAAATGAGAGTACTAAAAATAGTAAATTATAGTTACTGATAGATATTACAATAAAGAGGGACCAACGATACTTATGTATTTTATTATGCTCATGTAGGTCTGATGTAAAATAGGATATAAGTGGAATTTAATACTATCCTTGAATAGTTGTTAGATTTTAGGGATATTCTCTTTATGGCCTTGGATGCTTATGTCAGATTTGGATAGTTGTATCAACATAAGTGTTTGAATTTGACAATGTGTCCTATATGGAATATTTACTAAATTTTTATGTGACCAACTATAATCTTTTGGGGTTTCTATCACATTTATTCTGATGTATACATATCACATTCATAGGTTGTCACTCTTCATAAAATTATCAAACCCTAACTTCCTCACCCTTGAAATGATTATGGGGAAAATGGGTTAGTGAGATCATAGTGTTGAGCTTCCCCAAGGACCCTTATATAAATGGGTGATTCCTACATATCCAATAATATAAAAAAGGATTTATAATTATGTATTTATCCCCTATGTGTTAGCTTGTGTGTACATAAGGATGTGATGTGTTATAATCAATGACATGCAGTGACCTATCTTGTCATATGGAAAATATGGCTCATGAAATACTCTTTGAACTATTTATACCTATGGGATTACTTATCCTATTAATAATATAACAATAAGGATGAATATGATAGGTTTGCTCACTTGAATTCTTGATTGAGTGCTTATTGATAGGTTACCTTATGAGTTCCCAATACTTTATAGGTGAGGAATCAATGAGGATTGATCTTATATATATAATAATAAATTTTGAAAATAACTCACACTAAATAACTTAATCTAACTTTTATGATATGTTTCATTTGTAAATTGGTCTTGGGCACTGGATACTTTTTAGGAAAAGTGTACACTTATGTCGACACATGTGTGTCTGGGATGCAAATATTGAAGAAGATAGAAAATAGGTACATTTCGAAAACTAGTAGTGAAGGATAATAATGAATATTATATCTTTTTCATAGTATAAAAGGCATGGTCATTAGAATAATAATGGTTAGACTAAGAGATAAGCAATTTAGGCATAAAGGGATAGTGAACACAAGATTTTTGGTAGCGGGTAGGAGTATAACTAAAAATTAAAACCATTATGGATATTTAAAAGTGTATAATACTAGATTAATACATAAATCATATTTTAGTATCGATATTATAATGGTCATCCTAGCCTGTGTATACATTATAATGAACTTGAAGTGAATCCCATCCAACCATTGGTTGGATTTTATTCATGTGTTCATTTATTTTTCTCTTTATTATCTTTACTTTGGCTTCACCATCATATTAAATTTTGGTGAAAATGGCATGATTCCTATCCTACCACTGATTAGATCATATTCACATTTTCATTTTAATTTTAGAATTATCCTCACTCTCATCATACACTTTGGTGATATTAGTTGTTTTAATCCAAACTATATCGATCAAATCAATAAAACTCATTATATCCACAACTATATTATAATTCCCAATATAGTTCCCTACATTTTAAATTGTATCCGTTAACCTGATACAGTTTCATATGTTTGAAACTATATTGGCCAACTTGATATAATTCTTTGTCTATAGCCATATCATATAACCTGATACAATTCCATATTTATCTAATTATATTGGATATCTTGATACAGTACTTTGTCCCCAAATTATGTTTTCATTGTATCATCCAACTTGATATAATATGATTTAAATTCTTTAGTATCACCAACTACATTGTCTAAGTCAATACAATTTCCTCAACTTAATTTTCTTATTATATATTTATCTTCCATATCTTAATTTTAAAGCTTTATTTTACCCCCTTTATAATGCATCTTCTTAGGATATTTTTATCAATTCTCAACCCATTCATATTTTACATGTATTTCTCTCTCATTCCTTCAATTCCCAACATTGATGGAAACTCTTCATGGTGTAGTTTTTCTCAATCTCATCCTAGGTACATTGAATGTAACATGGTTTAGATCAACCCATTTATAGACCTATGAGATCTTAATAAACTAATAAAAAATATTGACACTAATACCATTTATACCCTTAATAATAATTAAAAGCTTAATTATACCAGTCCCTCTAATATAAAGGTTGAAAAAACCAATAATGGTGCTCATATTAACACTAATGTCCCCTATTATTCCTCCTCTCAGTAATCCTAAAAATTTAAATCAAAATATTCATATTTATAGCTCTCAATTCATTTCTCAATTAGTTAATCAAACTCCCCCTCATTAAATCTTATAAAAATAATCATGTACTCCAAATGTAAAACCATATTTTTCAAATGGCCACTCAAGCATCTCAAGTTATTGTAAATCAACAAAACCCAAATTACATTCCTCATCCTCTTAAAGATTCCAATGGAAATATTATCCAAAAATCCAAGATAACATGCTTAAGCACCTTCAAAATGAACATTTAGCTCCTTTCATTGTGTTTAAGGATATTGAAATTATTTCTCCAACTATCACATATGATAAGACTATTGATCCTTCTTTACATATTAAAGCCTTGGGTAATCTATACAAGGAATGGATTCAAAATAACACCTATGTAACTACCAATATTTTAGCTAAAACATTAGTTGGAAATGTGTTAGAATGGTATAATAAGATTTTGATTCATTCCATTACAAAATTATAAGACTTATTCAATACTCTAGTTAAGGAATTCCAACATAATGAACATTCTGAGAATAGCTTTAACAACTTAATTAATCCTAAACAATCACCTAAAAAAATTACCCATTATTTCATCAAGTAATGTAAATATTTGGCACATAGGTCAAATAATAACTTGAGTGACAAAAAAATATTAAAATTCATTTTTACCACTCTTAGGGACCCTCTAAAATACAAATCTAGGATAATATCTCCTCAAAATTTATAAAAGGACTTTAATCAATAAAAAAGATAATATTTCATCATAAGCCAATTTAAACCATATCAAAGGGCTAAGAAGGAATATTTTCAAACCTCAACTATGTAATCAATGCTAATACATCTCAAAAAAATCCTTCCCAATCTAAATTGGGAGCATCCAATAAAAATAATCAAATCCTCACTCACCATCTCTTGAGTTTAAAAGAGCTTAGGAAGTTATTATCACTATCTATATATTTTATACATACTTATCCACCACTACCATGGTATAATTCTAACAAGATTTTTTTGGTTCCATGTCAACATTGGTAATCCTCATGAAACATGTCATGGACTTAGGAAACTTACATTTGATTCTTTATCAAGGGAAAAATTCAACCATAAATATATCCCAATAGGGCAATATAAATAATATCAAAAATCTTTAAAAATCCATTCAATCAATCTCATCAAGCTAATCAATCTAAACCCCAAAATCAAATAAAAAATCACCCCCCCCCACCCCGACTAAAGAAAAAAATAAACAAAAATCCAAGACAATTCATAACATTATCACACACAAATTCATATTTTTCTATTGATTTTGAATATGATCATTATTATAGTCTCTCAATATGTGAATATGGCCAAGGTTAAATATTGTCATAAGCCTGCTAACAAAGATTTTGTCACTAATCCTAAGAATCCTTCCCATGAATAAATTCTTCTTAAGGATACCAATAATACCTCTTCCCTTGGTTTTCAACTTAGTGATGATTCAAATCCACCATTTAAGTCTCAACCTAGTTCCCAAACCCTATCTACTACCACAACTTCATAATTTAATATTCCAAACCCACCTAAGTATCGGTATGGTTCATACCAAAATTCATCACAATCAAACTATATAGATGATTTTAACTCCATGCCATGAAATATTCATTTAATGTAGCTCATGAGAACATCATTATACCATACAAAACATATCATACAATAATTATAAGACATTGAGGAATCCCCATCTAGTGAGCTTAGACCATCTTTTCAACCTTGAAGAGGCCCTACACCTATGGAAGTGCATACCATAAACCCATATCTCATCCCTCAAACTTTGAAAAAAAATACCCATAGAGTTTCCCTATGATGACATGACAAAGGATGAACTCATTTTTTAAGTCAATGAGCTTCCTCTATTTATTAGAGTCATGATCAATTCTAAATAAAAAAGTTATGGTGGATGAAGGTTGTGGAATTAATGTTACTTCCCTTTTGCTAATCCAACAACTAGGATTTTCCAAAGATGATTGTACATAAACTAGAGTTACATGCCATGTATTTTTAAAAATTTACCAAAATCCTCTTGATTACATTTTTCTTTATCCTAATATTTGACCCAAAATAATACGCACCAATTTTACGATCTTAGATCTTCCACTATCTTATAATGTCCTTTTAGGCCTCCTTGGAATCACTACATTAGGAATATCACTTCTTCAAGTACACAAAGCATAAATTTCAATAACAATGGTAAGTGTTACAAACATGAATCCAATCCCAACCCATGGGATATCAAATTACATAATCCAAAGTCTTAATATAATATTTTAACTATTTCACACAAAAATAGTTCACCTTTACCCATGTTCATCAACATGCATCCCAACATACAAGTCACTCTTATTTACTCTGATGATGATGAACCAAATGAATTTAAAACCATTTATAACACTACTATATTACCTCCTTATATAGTGGACTGACTTCTTCCATCTCTTCTACCATGAGATATGAACCTTCCCTTACATGACAATAGTGAGAGCTCACCTATTTACAATGCTAATGAAACTTATTATATGGAATATAGTTTCGAATATAATGATATTGGGGTGGAAAATATATTCTAATATCCCTTATTACTATATAAAATATTTTTATTCAAATTGGTGTGTCTAAAAAGGACACTTCTAGTGATAACTATTAATAACTTATACATGCATCTAATATTCCCCCATATTATAAAAATAATTATATAGTTTCCCAAGCCTAATCATGGAAATTGGATGTACTAAATTATTATAATTATCTCACTTGAATCATTTCATTTAATAAATATGTTCATTTAGTTCACCTTTCTCCTCATTTTTATTCAAGTGATGAAGAGGATGATAAAGAAATCAAACATTATGTCCCTCTTGCCAATCCACCTTTGGAAAAATATCATTTGGTTATTCATTATATTTCTAATTTTTCATGTAAATATCAATAAAAAAACTCTTTTGAAGATCCTTTTTTCAAATTCTAGTCTTTCTAACTATATCAACCAGATCAAAGATATCAAGGCCATTCCATTATTTCTCATTTTATTGTCTAGACTAATACAATTCATAGTCATTCTAGTTGTTATGACTATATAACCCACCCCAACATGATTTAAATCTAACTAGATTCTACATTATATATGTAACATCATTTAGGTAGTGTTAATATAGTTTAATTATGATTGCCTAATGGTGGTAAATAACACTAAAAAAATGCCAATATAATTTTATCACTTCCTGCACACAATTCTAATTGTATCAACCCTAACTTAAATAGTGTCATTATAGTATTACCACTGTTACATGATATTTATAACTACATCAACCATAACCCATAAATTACTAACATTGTGTTACCTTCATCTGACTCTAATCGTAACTATATCAATCATCCTATATCTATTTTAACCAACTATATCAGCCATGTTGATATATCCACACATATTTTTATTAAACCAGATTATATAAGCCAACTTAATATGGTTCAACCTATTTATACTACACTAGGCTATATCAACTAGGCTAATACTATACAAAACATTTTAGAAACACCTCCTAAAATTCCTAAAATTACCTTATATTCCAACACTAATGTTGTGATATAGATTCACTCATAATTTGATAGGAAAGGTAATTAAATAAATGATATTGGGTTATATATTGAGTAATATGATCCATTACCTAATTGTATTAGGGAAGAATCCATATTATAACTCATTCATGTGAGAGGCCTCAACTCCCATGCCATTGTATTAATCTTAGCCATTTTGATAAGATTTATCCTTCCTTTCACAATTTTTTTCTAGTGTTAATATTAACTGTGATAATTTATCCAAGCTTCCTCCTACACCATTTCATTTCCAATATGTAAATTCAATGCTCATTGAGGAAACTAGGGAAGTGAACCTAAGAACATTTGTAAATCCACAACCTATCTTCGTATCTAAGAAGCTCTACCCCTAAAATACAAACAAATTTAGATTAATACTTGAAATATTAATGATGTTTTCTCGTGGTCATATGTGGGCATAACCAATATTGACCCTAGTACATGGCCGATATTGACCCTAGCATTGTCATCCATAATATTTTTACCTATCCAAATGTAAAACATGTTCACCAAAAGAAATGGAAATTCCATCTTTAGGATTCTAAGATTTATTACAAAGAAATAATTATGCTCTTAGAGGCTAAGTTTATCAAACATATAGATTACTTTGATTGTGTCCCTAACATATTATGCATTTGTAATAAGGTCACTATGGTCATTTGCATTTGTATTAATTTTATAATTTCAAATTAGCATGCCATAAGGACAAATTTCCTTTGTCTTCCATAAATGCCATTTTTAATTATACAATAATATATGGGATTATTTACCCCATGGATATTTTTGGGGGTATAATCAAATTCACATATCCCCGAAAGATAAAAATAATACTACCTTTTACCACCAATTGGGATAAATATTGCTACATTAATATGCCTTTCAATCATTAATAACATATGGGAAAATTACAAACATAAAATGACTTAAATTTTTCATGACCTAATCCAAAAAATAGTTGAAACTTATGTGGATGACCTCATATCCAATTCAAAGCATCACAAAGATCATCCTCATGACATTTCTATCATCCTTGAGCATCTTATTAGATACATATTAAAGCTTAATCATAAATGTTGTGTATTAAGTGTTACTTCAAATTTTTTTAGGATTATTAGTCTCATGATGAGGTATTTACATGGATCATTATAAGATAAAATCTATTATAAACATTCCTATACTTCAGTCCATCCTTCATATTCACATTTACCTTTGGAATCTTGGTAAAATTTGAAGAAATTTTCATGATTTGGATTATTATACTCATTAAATAAACACCCTTCTCAATAAATGTGTTAATTTAAAGTGAATTGATTCATATTAAAATTCCTTTTAAAACATTAATAAATCCTTGATTCAACCTCTCACTTTAAAATCACCTTCTAATGGCTATGCTCTCATATTTTACACATCTTCTAACCTAATCTCATTTGGGAAATGCTTACATATCAATATGAGTATGGAAAAGAGTATGTTATTTATTACATCATTCATGATTTAATATATTATGAGGCATATTAAAATAATTTTTAGCATGCCTATATTTCCATATAATTTTCTATTGGTAATTTATAACACTACATGTTTTATCTAACTACCTATGTCATAGTCTATTTTCTAATGATTTCTTGCCTAAGGATCACATTGGTAAGTGGATGGAATACTTGATGGATTTTTACCTTAGGATCATTACCCAAAAATCATTTAAATTCTAAATGATTTCCAATCAGCTTGTCGTCACACCTATACCAACTTAGGGTCACCTTTAGGATACTCTTCAAGATGAAAATGTCCACTTGATTGAATGCATCAATCAAGTTATTACCCTTAAGGAATAATTACATGATTTTATGGATAACCTTGAGTCTAAATCCTTAAAAGTACCTAAAATTATAGTATATAAGCCTAAAACCTCTACAAAAGTCACTCTAGAAGATTTATTTGAGGTCACCATTGATTTAAAAAATAACACTTAGATACTCCACTTTCTCAAAGCCACATTCAAGGATTTGGATTAGGTTGTGTCCTTGTTTATCCTTTTATAATATCCTTATTTTATAATTTTTATTTAACTTTTATGGTACTAACAACATGGTTGAATATGAATCATTCACCCTTATAATGCAAGCGATAATTAATTTAGACATATCTTACATACTTTAGGTGATTCATAAATTATATTTCACCATGTCAGTGGAGTCTATTAATTCAAAATTGAAAACAAGGTAACATATCATGATCTTGTAAATACTATTGATAAAGAGTTTTCATCTTTCACTATCGATAAAATACATTGAAATCAAAATGATAAATTTGAAAATATTTATTCCTTAGCTTCCCCTTTTCATCCTCATCAGGAACTACATAGTACATTGTTCCTCATCCACATGAATAAATATCCATATAAATCAAAACCTAAGGATTATTTTCTTATTTTCCACATAGATTCTATCACCACTCAATAAATATTTTGGTCTAAATACATCATCTAATTTATTAAATTACAAACTTATCTTTTTGAAGTTGATTCCTATAAAAATACTAGAATCCATAAACAAGCCTTTAATTTTTTTCCATAAGCATAATATCCTTTACACTCAACCACCAAATGCACCTTACTATATTTTTTAATTAAATAATAATTTATTTATATTCTTGAGCAAGCACATGGGGTCATTTTTATTGGCCATTATAGAAAACATGCTACAACCTGTAGATGTCTACATATGAGTTACGATTGACTTACCCTTGGGAAGGATTCCATAATTATTTATTATAAGTGTAATCCTTATTATATTCATGATGATATTATTCATTCTAATTTGATTTATATTTATACCCTTGAATCTCCATGGATAATCTCTATGTGGGAATTAAATGTCATTGACATGCTTCCTCAATTATAAGATGGCCATGCCTTCATTATTACTGCCACCAAGTATTTAATAAAGTGGGTAGAAGTTATGCCTATTGATAATTTTACTAGTATCACTATCTCCAAATTCATATTTAACCATATCATATGTCATTATTCCTAAGGGCTAGCTCATGTAGATGGGGTAAATGACTTAGGTTGCCTATAGTGTGTAGAGTGGGTAATTGCACTACCTAGTGATTATATGGGCTCACCCTCATAAAATAATTCTATAAGGTTTAAATATATTTTTTGTGTCATCTATTACACTAGTTATCAAAATAAATATCGTATGCCTTTTTTAGATTCCTCACCCCATTATATCTGATAATGACAAGAATTTTTAAAACATGGACATGAAGTAACTTTGTCTAAAATTTAAAATTACATAACTTTTCCAAAAATTATCATCCTTAGTGTAATATAAAAGCTAAATCCACCATTATTACCAAGTCTAAAGTTTTATTCTTAGTTTACCTATAGTGTGTGGAGTGGGTAATTATACTACCTAGTGATTATATGGGTTCACCCTCATAAAATCGGTTTAAATATATTTTTTGTGTCATCTATTACAATAGTTATCAAAATAAATATTGTATGCCTTCTTTAGATTCCTCACACCATTATATCTTATAATAACAAGAATTTTCAAAACATGGACATGAAGTAACTTTATGTAAAATTTAAAATTATACAAATTTTCTAAGCATTATCAACCTTAGTGTAATAGAAAGGCTAAATACACCAATAAAATACTTAATAAGATCTTTACAAATACTATTAGGAATTCTCATTCATATTAGAAGCTTAAGATTTATCTTACAAATTGGGCCTATCACACTCATATTCATACTTCCACTTAAGAAAATCTATTCTCTCTAGTCTACATATATGAAGCCATCTTACCAATATTAGTGTAATTACCTTCTTATAAAATTTATGTTCAAAGAATCATTTTCAATGAGGAGCTTCATGAATCCCACTTTCATGATTTATAATTACTTGATGAACTATGCATGATTTCTCTCTAGCAAAATCGTTAATGCAAAAATTATGTTACTAAGATACATAATAAGAAATTAAAATTACATACTTTTCATGTTAAATAATTAATGTTCAAAATAGCTTACACCCATTACAAATAAGGCAAGTACATTTAGATATAGTGTGGTATTTACCTTATCAAAGACATCTTTAGACCTATAAATTATAAATTTGAAACTAAAAATAGACATATCTTCAAGGAACTAAATATTATCAACCAAATTTGTACCCTTAGAAGGTATTTCAAGCCTTCTAAATTTATAATAACATGGAGACAATCCTAGGCTTTGGGTGGCCTAATATTATATTCAATCTCTAGGTTAAAGGGATAGCTCCCCTTAATTAATCACTTAGGCTCACAAATTAATCTACCATATTTTTAGGAAAAGAGAGGAAACCTATTATAATGGAGGTGATGAACTAAATAAAATTGACCAGTACCAACTAGATATATTTTCTCTTCAACCATAAGACTAACCTCCAACAAACACTACTCCTAATCTACCTCTCTACATCAACATTTCATTATGGAGGTAGTGAAAGCTGTTTAGGCTAGGAAGACTAGTCAAGAGGTCATATCATGACACTAATGAATAGAAAACTCACTAAACCTTTCACACTTCACAATATCTACAAATAAGTCTTAAATTGAATATGAATTCAATAAAAGGATAAACATGCCAAGGATATAAAGTTAATCACTTGACAAGATCTACTAATCATGCACACACATTAAAAATAGTCAAAGGAGGAGGTGAAAAATTAGTTTCTCATTAATCAAAGTCTTGAAAATGGATAGGGATTCACCATACCTAGGTGGAGGATATAAACATAGCCTATCAAGTCTGAATTTATAGAGAAATGAGAAAGAAAAATAGAGAAGGGCGTAGGAGAGAGAGGTGAAAAGTATATCATGAGAGTTAAATTAAATAAAATATAGTATGAAACTAATCAATTAGGTCTTAAAGTACATGTTTTCTCTCTTAAATATACTTTTATGCTTGAAGTGGCATAGGATTTTACAACTTTTCTTGACGTCTTGTCTTATTCTTCAAAACTACCCCATCTCTTGGCTTGTGATATGACAAGTGGATTCATTGATGATAAAGACATGTTGAAATTATCTATTTCTCTGATATTTAAACTTTTCATCTTCTTAGGATCTCCTCAAACTTATATCTCAGTGGCAATCATCAAGTATCTCTTTAGGTGTCTTGAAACCCCTTAGCCTTGCCATGCCTCACCTTAATTACAAGTGTCACATCTTGAATTTGCTTTCATAATTGAAATTATTCTGCATGAATTTAATATTAACATCATATTATACTTAAAATAAATCATTTTGAGGTCTCAAACTCTCTCTAAGACTTCAACTTTCACCAAAACCTCTCACTTGGCCTCATTTTTTTCTAGCCCTAAAAACATGCAAACCTCCTTATGTAGGATAGTTTATGGTGGATATTGGAAAATTAAATATACATTTTAGGACCTAGTATGGCCTTAAAAATCCTTGTCAAATTTTAGGACCCAATTGTAAGTGGAAGTACACTTTTTATGTTATTCTTTCTCCTCAATTAGGCCTCTAGGCCTAAAAGGTTGAGTTTTTACTCTATACATATCCCATAGATATGAAACCACCAAAAATTGTGTGATTAGCTTTTTTATCCTATAAAAATCATCCATACAAAATTTGAGGTATTGAAACCCTATGTAGGCATGAGAACCATGAAATGATCCATGAAACTAACTCTTTCTTAAGCATGTTTCAAACTTTCCCTAAAAACCAAACTTGTTTGATCATTTCCAAGGTGGATTGTACTTATTTTTTGACTTGGATAGGTACAATACAATCCAAGTCATCTTGTTAAATATTTTTCAACTATTCATGATCTTTTATACCCTATTTGGATCTCAAAATCTCATAAAAGTACAACATTTATTACATTCATATAGTTATAGGTATAGTAAAATTACATGTTGAGGACATAATTTGAGTCAATAATGATTTTAAATAGGTTTTATTATCAATAAAAGTCAAATAAATTAGTTTAGAGGCCCATCTCTCTCAAGTAGTCATTATAAGGGTTTTAGTATGGTTTAGACTTGTTTGAGTTCTTAATAATTGTTCATAAACCTTGGGCACTTAACTCCTAAAATAATGTCTCAATTTTAAATTATTAAACCCTCCTTAAATTTTCATATGATATCAGGTTACCATTCATTAAGTTATTATAATTATGATCTTAGCAAAGTGTTCTTTGCATTTTTGCCATGTTATTGGTGCTCTGCCATCTTAGTTATTGTTCATGAACCCTAGGGACCTAAACCAATAAATAATGCTAGTATATTGGAATACAGAGACCCCTTAACTATACATTATATCCATTATATCCCATTCACGAATATTCACACTAAGTACTAGAAGGTTTGGTTTGACCTACCTTCCTACACCTAGAGAGATCGAGGAGGTCTTCATAAGCCAAAATGGTTACTTCCTTATATTTATCTACTTGTAGATGCCTATTTATAGTTTGTGCCAAAATTTTAAACTCAAAAATGTCTTTTTAATCCTCATTTTAACTTCATCAAACCATTTTTCACATGACTATCCATATAGGTATGTGTATGGTCTTAAGCTCTATAGGCCTAAATAGAGCCTATCAACATTGCCACCCTTTTGTTATTAAATGTGATTATATTAGAGGGTAACTAAAAATATTAAATAAATTTTAAGTGATTTGATTCATCTCATAATTATATCTCAACCAAAATACACCTTTCACTCTAAATAGTCATGTAGATGGCACAATGATTGTGTGTATACAGGGTTTTAATGAGGCCTATTTGATCATCATTCAAATATTTTCTTTAGTTTCTCATTGATATCAAATGAATTATTATAATATATCTATTCATATAAAATATAATCTCTCATACAAAACCTTGCATCATTTTATTAAGTTTGGAAACCACTTGAGTCATTCAAACCAACCTGTAGGTAGTCATTTAAGGGTTTGTTGGCATTTTAGAGTTTAGGACCTCGGCATAAATATCAAAAGATTATAATGAGACTTATCTAAATTTTGAGAACTCATATATCCTATTTTTAAACCATATACTTTTTAATATCCTATGGCATATCTTGATCTCTCTCTCTCTCTCTCTCTCTCTCTCACACACACACACACACACACACATACTAATGAGGTAATTTTCCCACTTATCCAAATATGCCTAACTATAGGTCGAGAGATGAGAAACTTTTGAGTACTAGGATTTGAGGTTAGCCTTATTCAACTAGGTTATTGGTACTTGATATATATTTTAAACTCATTATTCCCTTTCACATTTAACCCCTATACAAACTTTTTAACACCTTTTGACCCTACATATATAGTATTTGTCCTACCTATAGTTCTATATTTTGGACATGTTAGGCCTTTCACCATGCATTTTTAACCATGTTAGTTTTAAGAATAAGACTTTAATATTATTTGATATATTTAATGAATTTGTGATATTCACATAATACTCTCAATTCAATATTTAGACCCTCATTTTTCCCATTAGCTACATTATTGTAGATAGAGTTGTGCATGATCATCTAGGCATATCATTATGTAACAACTCCCTTCATTTCCATTAGTCAAATTGATGATCTTAGAAGAGTGTCTGGATATCAATCCACATTCTTATTTAATTCCATATAGTCCTCTTGATCCTTACACTTATTTCATACGTGCTTTTTGGATTATAGATTAACACAACCCTATAGGTTTGTACTTAAAACTTCTGATTACAAGGTCCTGTGTTTGGGTTATTATTATGACTAGATGAGGATTCAAATGAGGTGTTTTATGGATATAATCATTTTGACCCTATCACTTTTCCTTACATTGGTCTTTATAATCTCTTAGTTTGTCCCTTCACTATTGTAAACTAAACAATATCCTTCTTGAAAGTGTAACAGGGCTATATATACATGTTAGACATTTCTAGTTTCAATGTTTCATTGTTAGGAGATAATGAGAGAAAATAAATGTTTATAAAGACTTGAAAATAACACACATTCATCAGCTCAAACCATATATATATGAAAATCTTATAATAAATCCAAAAACTTCTTACAACTCAATATGAATGGAGATTTTGATACTGAAGAGGGACACACATTCCAAAAAAGTAATGGAGCATTTTGTGAGAGAGATTTTTAGAGTTTTGAGGATATAATTGAATCACCCATTTAATTCATTATCTTATTATCAATATGAAAGTGATATAAATTGAGCATATAGGGTTGATAGGTAGTGTTAGACCACCTTATCTTCTTAAAGACTAATCACAAAGCAGAGTGGATAGGTATGAAAACCAATGCCAAAAATTTAAATATTACTAAGAACCCCTCTTATATAAAAATATTAGACCCTAACTCTCTCTCTCTCTCTCTCTCTCTCTCTCTCTCTCTCTCTCTCTCTCTCTCTCTCTCTCTCTCTCTCTCTCTCATGGCTATACCATCCACATGAAATTGACCTTTGCTAGATTGTGAAGAGAGTGATGGAGAGAAGGAAGTAACTTTTGAAATATTATGACATGTACCTACAAAAAAATCACGGATTTGACTTGTGGGAGTTTAAAATACACCCTTGAAACCATTTCCACCTGAAGATTAACTCCCAAGTCCATGTAAGTGCATAAAATGCCTTTTTTAGAGGTTAGAGCTAAAAAACTAATGTAGTCTAACATTCTAACATTCATTATAGTTATAAAAATCCCTCATAATATTTTATAAATGTGTTTTTATGTTTATCTATCCTTAGATATATTTGACACATGTGAAAGATATTTAAAAGCACTTTTCTCTCATATAAACTTCACCTAAAGTTTACAAAAGAACCTTAAACTATCCAAACATTCATGAAATTTTTATGCAGTGTGATTAAAAGGGAAATATGACTTGGAGAGACACCTAAATACCTATGACACTTTTTTCCCAAGTCTTAGTACACCTTGACATGTCTGACCTTATATAATGAAAAGACAAACTATTACCTTATTTTTTACAAATTAATTTTAATCTTTGCTAAAAAGAATTTAGAAAGACTATTAAAAGACCTCATAAGGCATGATAAAACTATTAATAGGGATAACAAGACATGAACAGTAAAATTTTACCTATAGGGGTTGACATTTTTATTATAAGGGTCAACATTGGTCAAACAAATAGTATTTCACAAGGGTAGCATACTTGCAATGCTAATTAGACCAATAACTTTATCCTTCTATTGGGAAATGCAGTCATTTACACTCAAACTCATATCTAGTCAAACTTTGACCAAGACAAAACAAACTAATTTAAAATCTAAACACACAAAATAAGGACAACACACACAAAATAAAGAAATAAGGCACACAAACCTGTGCTAGCTAAGTACCTAAGGAACACAAAACACACCATAATTAACTAGTATGTAAAACTAACCTAGAAACAACTTCTTCCTCTTAGATCAAAGGGTAATCTTGTGATATATGTTTCTTTATGAGGTGGAAAAAATTATGAGTCAAGTTACCTCTTGAACATTGGTCTTGTTGGATTTATTCTCATGTTGATTTCCAATCTTCTTAACATGTTCTAAAATGAAGTATTAGTCACAAACCAATCTCCTATGAAGATAAACTCATCATGTGCTTCAAGATCCACTCCATATTGCTTAGTAGCTACAAATTAAACAAATGATACTCCATATAGACATTGTCCTTGGGCCTTCATGATATCTTGAGTGATCTCATGTTTCATATCATTTGTTGCAAGTTCATCAAGCTCTTCAAGGAGATTTAAATACTCACTCCAAGATACATCATGGTCCTCAATATATTTATCTTGTTCAATCTCCTCATGATCATGATATTTAATAGTTAATTTACCTTTTCAAAGATATTCAATCTCTTGAAGGAATTAAATATACTATTTCTAATCATCTTTTGTCTCCTTTCTTTGATCAATATGAGCATGACCAACTATAAAAGCATCTTCATCTTTACCCTTTAGGGCTATATGGATTTTAAGAGTTTCAAACCCTAGTATTCACTCATGATGTGATTATGAATTAACTTATTCAAGTTCAACCTCAAGTTCATTTAGAACCATTTCAAATTCATGTAAAACCTCACCTTGTTGACTTAGAGAAACTTCAACATCAAGATCTATTATAACCTCAACAAGGTTAGAAATAATTGAATATCTTTCTTGAAGCATACCATCAATACCTTATTCTAGAACATCATATTTTAAATTTTAATTGCTTATTTTTTTCCCAAGTAGGGTACTAATAAATATCTCCTCATCAAACTCACCTATAACATCTTCATTAGGTACAAATACAACTTGATATTATTCATTTTCCTCCCATAGAATAGGTTATTATTCAAGAAGGGAGATGGTGGGAGGGTGATGAACATGTTTATGAGTTTGAAATGGAAAATGAGGCATGGTAGGTAGCTCATGGATAGGCTTGGGAATTGAGGGATCATTTTTTCAACTTTAGACCTTGGGAATAGTGGATTCTTGAAAGAAATCTTGGAGAGAAATAAAATTTAGTTATGTTATAAGTGATTCATTCTCCTCAACAATCACCTCATCCTTCTCATATACTTCTTGAGGTTCCTCACCACATACAACTTTATCTTCAACCTTATCAACTAGGGCCTCCTTATCTTGAATGTCTTCTTAGATTGACCTCTAAGATGGAAAAAATTTAGGTTCTTAAGGAAGAGAAAATGGGGCTTGATTAGGCACAAGATATTCTTCCTTGACTTCAATTTCATTATCTAGGAACTCTTCCTCTTGTTTCTCCTAAGACTTGACTACTTGGTTCCAAGTTGGGACTTTAAAGCTAGTAGGTTCTTTTGGAGATTGATTTAGATCTCTTAGAGGCTCTATTTTAGGATGGTCAATGGATTCATGAAGATATGAAGAATTGGAAGGATAATGATGATTCCATAAAATGGCTCATTATATTCATAAAATAACATCCTTTTTCTTGCATTAGAAGTGGATCTAAACATAGTTTTTGAAATTATAGTTTCTTTAGAATGAGAAAATAAAACTATATAATGGCTATATATTTATAATTCCTTGTTATCTATTGGTTAGCTATTTCTAATGATTATTTGGAAAAATATGTTAATAAGTGTATATATAGTTTAAACTAGGCTACACAATATTCAAAATATGAAGAATTAACCATTCAAGCACAATGTTGAAACAAGATCTAGTATTCTACTCAAGTTATGGACTCCTACATGCTTATTATAGCAGCTCCAAATTATACTAAGCTTGCTATAGTAGATACAAATCACAACAAGCTTACTATAGCAGCTCTGGATTACAATAGGCTTGTTATAGTAGCTATAGATCATAATAGGCTTGCTACAATAGCTATGGATTAAAACAAGCTTGTTATAGACCAAATATGGATTACATTAGACTAGATATAAATCTCAATAGGATTACTATGGATTTCACCATGCTTGTTATAGATTTCATTAGGATTACTATGGATTTTTATCAAGTTGTTATGTATTTTAACAAAATTACTATAGACTTGTTTGGAAAGAATTTATAAGAGTATTCTAATATTCCAACATCACAAAAAATATTTTCCATTTATATTCCTTCTACATATAGATTTATATGTATATATTTTCCATAACATATTGTATTCAAATATATGTTTATGCAATTTTATTCCAATAAACATCTCTCTCCATGTTTTGTGGAGATTGAGATAGGATAGAGTATCTAGGTTGTTATACTTAAATAAGGTGTTGGTTGGAAGCATAAAATTATAAATACAACCTTCCACACCCAAGTCAATATTCATTCATTCAATCAATCACTATATTTTATTTTCATTATTTTTAGTAGTCCATTCTGAAACCTATGTTTTAAATAAATCCTCTTCTAGGGAACGAGCTGGCCACTCATTCCAAGGAAGATGGATCCATGTATTTTTATTCTTTTTTTATTTTTGTAATTATCATTCTGTTGTAAATTATTATTTTATGTATTTGTTGTTGTAATTATTTATTTTCTATGTAGTTTGTTGTAAACCTATAGGTGTTTTATGTGTTTATCATTCATTTTCAATTCAACAATGTACTTTCATGCAAGTGTACTTTAATTCCCTATAAGTGTGCTTTTCAATTTTAGTAAATGTGTCTTTCAATTCTTGTAAGTGTGCCTTTTCAATTCCAGCAAGTGTGCCTTTTAATTCTTGTAAGTGTTCCTTTCAAATTTTGTAAGTGTGTTTTTCAATTGTTTTAAGTGTGGAGTGTCATAGAAAGAACTATTTTCTAGAGATCTCTTTCTCCTTTTGCATACAGTCTTTGAACACTAGCCTTGGATTGACATTATTAAATGAATGGTATTGATGACACCCATCATTTTTGGTGTCATTTTTGGGGACCCATGGTGTTATTAAGAGATTCATATCTACTAAAGAGATTCCTAGTGAGAGAGAATGTTTCTTTGCAAATTATATGATAGGATATACTTAGTTAATGGTTTCTTTAAGATTTATTTTCTACAATATAGATTAGAATTTATTTTTCTACAATTAGATGTTAGATTTAAAAATCAAAAAATTAAAAACCCCAAATACTAACATTGTTGTGTAGAAAATAACTGCTAACATCATGAAGAAAGATCTAATTGTTGATGCAAGTTGGAAATGAAATTTTGAAATAACTAACAAGATGGAGAAAATAGTCTGATACATGAATTTCTATAGTTGTTCACAATCAATAAATATGAAATAGATACTTTTGTATCTAACTTGCATATTTAGGGAATGATCTGCATTTGAAATTAGTTAGATTGACTATATATGGTTGTCTAAAACCTATTAACATTAGTTGCACCTTTTTTAGAATCACCTATAATGGAGCACACATCTTTTTGGATGATTCTTGTAAAGTTGTATATTTTTAATAAATAGGTAAGAATCACTTCCAAATCAGTCTCTAACCATTTTAAATCATCTCATACCTACATGGATGCAATAAAACTATTTTCATATATTCTATTTGGTTGAAAAACATAAATAGTTTCTAGCAAGATTAGATTGCATGTCAAATTTTGATTAAAGACAAAATTCAAATATGGTTGATGAAGGATGACTAAAATTTATGAAAGGATGGATAAAGTATACAAAGATATGGTGTTGTAGGTAAAAATAATTATGCTGATGATCTTTGTTGAAATAAAATGATATGTAATATAGTCTGTGTAATTATTGAAGGAAGACTTCTAAGCTAGAATTATGTAGGGTATTTGATCATATAGATAAGTACAATTTATTTCCAATAATGAATAATATAATAATAATTTACCAAAAAAAATAATGATTTTTTGAAAATAAACTATCGTTCTAACCAAAATCTTGGGATATTTTATCTAGTAAAGTGATACAAATTAATTTTATTCTGATCTATATGGCTAACTGATTTGTTCTACATGATAATAGCTTTAACAATTTTTATACTAAATCATGTCACAACTTGGAAAGATGCATACGTAAAATCACCAAATCTAATTAAGTCAATGATGGAGAGATTCATGCAAATATTCATGGATGGAATACACAAATATAGTCTCCCAAACTCTTGCATGCAATAATGCCATGTATAGACAATTATGAATTCCTTATGAGTTAGCAGAGTGGACAAATTAAAAATAGAAAAAATGCACATGTAAGGTAGATTATAATAGTACATAAGGGTCATGCAAAAGATTTGACAAATTAATTTTAAGCATGCAATAATTTTTGTGTCATAAATATATATCTCCAGTTTTTGTGCAAGTTAAATATCTCAACATTAACAATCAATTTTTAAAAAATTATTGATTTTATTACTATTTTTTAGCATGTATAGTTTGATGATCTCAATATTTTAATTTATATTTTCTTTTAGATTAATCTATAAATATTCTATCTAAAATATAGATATAATCTCTACCAAAAAAAATCAATTAAAATACTTGGGTGATTTAAAATTTTCAATTTATATTTTCTCTTTGACTAATTGCCCATTTTATATCAAATTCTTTTTAGAATTATTTCTAAACTATTGTGATAACATCTGACATAAAATATAATTTGAATTACTTAGGAAATTTGTATTATTTTGATCTTAGTACTAAATGTTTGTTTTATTTTCTATGTTCCTTGTTAGTCTACATGTATGAGGAAGTTTTTGGAAAAAAAATGATGATAGTCTAAAAAATAAAAAATAAATCAGACTTCCCTTCCATTCCAGACTAGCATGCAATCTAGAATATTGAATTTACATATGAGACTAAGTGTTTAATTATTTTTGAGTATTTTAGATGCTATAAATTGGTAGGAATTACATGTTTTTAAAAAGCTATCTAAAATAACATGAAATTATAAAATAAACTTAAACACAAAGCATATATTTGGTTACAAAAGTGGCAAATTGGTCCTGGCTTCGAGAGGCTCCACCCCTCAACCCCACCCTATATCGTGATAAGGAGAACGTAAGGGCCACTACCCCTTGACCCCATTGGGGGATACAACTGCCAGACCCCTATTTTTGATTTTCCAACCAAAAAAGAAGATAGTGACAAGCTTGCTCATCATGATGCAAATCTAGGCTAGGTTTTAGATACACTACACAAATATTTTAGCATCAAGAAGAGGCATGCAAAATCTATTTGCAATAAGGAATCCAAGGACCTATAACATTTAGTTATTGAGGTATGTTTTTTTAGTTTCCATCAAATAATTTAGTAATGTAATTTTATCTTCCCTCTACAAAATAATAGTTAGTATTTTCTACACAATTCATAATAAAACTAATTGATGACATTTCATTTTAATCATTATCATCCATATTCAAGAATTAGCTACACCCATATCCACTTGAATAATAATAAAATTTTTATAAATAATTTCTTATTCTCCAAAATAAAATTCCATCATCAATAATGCTATTTCCTAAACCACCAATCATTCATAGATAGGCTGAACTACGTTCTTCCATATACATTCAAATGTTTGTCTTAAAATTTTATTGTTGATATTTATTTATTTATTGATATTATGTTGGAAAGGTTTTGTTTGTTTTTTATTTTTATAGGATACTTTCATTACAAGGAGTCATTCTAGAGATGAACATTTCTACCCATGACTTCAAAAAGTAGTTGACAGATTATCCTGAGTTATCTTTGACAAATATAATGCAATAAAATCGACAAAACCAATGCTGAAGAAATGTCAACATACAAAATATTCCATGCTACATTTGAAATTAGTATGAAGATGCATAGATTTTATGGATAACTATTTCCATGTCATCAATTCCAAAAAAAGAATAAAATAAAAAACAACAACCTTCATGCCTAAAACCAGATAGGAATTCTTGATAAGTTACTATATTTGTATTGTCATTTTGATCTAGAAGATGCATCCACTCAAACCTAAAATGAGATGTAATTTTTCCTTAACATTTAAACTGAGGAATGACATTTTTATATGCCTTAGGATAGCCTTGTATTAGATGCATAAGTGATGACACTTCCCACAACTCTTTAGGTAGATGCCCATCAACCTACCTCTTTACAAGCTAGTGTGATGCTTTTAAAACTAGCCTCTGAGGTAACACATCAAAATGTTTTTATAGAATATAATGCTTGGAAAGTTGAACATAATCATGCCAAGGTGGTGGAAATTTTTGATAAAGAATTCACCACCTGCACCAAACTAGAAGAAGAAGAAGCCAAGTTGAAGCATTGGTTAGAGGTTGAGACAATAGCCAAGGTCAAAACATTAAATATTTGTAAGGCTATTCTAAGCCAAAACCCAATGCTCATAGATGGATTCCATTTAGAGGGTGAGGTGATAGAAAAGTTAGAGACCCTTGTGGACCTCCTATTGAAATAGTGTAAGGAGTAGCCTAGGATAATAGATGAAATAATATGGGTAGCTAAGTAATTTATTAAAGAAATGGGAGTATGCAGGTGCACCTTGCACAAAGTTGGGGAGGTGATTCCCATCCTAGATGGGATTTTTGAGAAGATAACATAACCCAATAAAATTTTGGAAGCTTAGCTCCAAGTATAAAATTTTTAGAGTAAGTAATTGGCTAATGTAGCCCTATTAATAAAAGACCACACTGAGTATGTGAAGGCATTAAAGGATATCAAAACTATGGAATAAATAATAAATGTGCATCGATAAGAAATAAGTTATAAATTTGTATCATTATGAGGATAGGTTGTATCTAATGTCACCATGCTTGAGTAAGTTTAGAAGGATGCTTCCACATCCATCAAACATTTGGTTAATAGGGCAAGCGAGTGTTTGGACCAACTTGAGGAGACCAAAAAGTTAAAAGCATCAATTGAGGAAATAAAAATGAAGCTTCTTGACACTTTGTCATATTGGTAAGGTATAAAAAAGTAGATCAAATAGGTTGGTCCTAAATTTTTTGTCAAAACTAAAACTAGTACTTAGTCTAAGATGGAATAATAGCATAGTATAGGGTGATGTTGGACCCCAAACTTTGGCTAAGTATTTTGGTAGTGGCATGGAACAATCATGGCACAAAAAAAGAATGACATGGAATAAGCATGGTGAGAAAGGAGAATAATGTGAAGGTTATATAAGTATAGAAGACCATGGCATAAGAGATCATAGTACACGAAGACCCAGTTTAAAGTGAGGCATAATAAATATAAAAATCAAGAGCGAAGGGCTCAAAATATTAATGAAAGATTTGGGGATTGTGAAGGAAGAAAGAAAAGGTTAAGAAAGGGATTTAGGGATGGAATAGACTTTAATCTCCCATTATTTTATCATCGTCCCACGTGAAGATAGACACTTGGTAATGAGGATCTAGCACCAAATGAAAATATAGGGGCACAAAGCCCCATGTCCTTAGGAAAACAATGTAGACAACTACCATGACTCTTAGTTCACTAGAGATCATTGGCTAGTAACTAGAAGTATCATAAATATTATAAGAACTTGATTGGGGAGAACCAATTATAAATACCCCTATTTAGAGCTTTATAATGTTGGTGATCATTGTTGTATAGTGATTGATAATTAGTGAATAATGTAATCATAGAAATCATTGTAATATTGATATTACACTCCAGTTTACAGATAATATGTATCACTTAGTTACACTATAAATATGTTATGTAACTTATGGATCTAATATGGAAATAATGAATAGAATCTATGTTATTTGAAGATGAGCAATATGGACTCTGAATATCATGGCAATGGTTATCTTAATCATGTTTATTCTCTTAACTGAACCTAGGTCCACATCTTTGTATTTATTTTTATATTTAGTCATTGAATAAGGTATATGTTTAAATACCAATATATGATAGGTAAAATTATACATGACAAAACCCATGAGAACTATTTTCTTTTTATGTGATTTAGATGAGTGCACAAGAACATAATCTTGCATGAAATGCTAGTACACTAGCTTGTTTGGTACTAGTTACTTCAATGCATGCCTAGGCAAAGGTATAGATAGAAAATAAACCCAACAAATGACATGATGTCAGGCACTAACATTTTCATGGTTGAGCATCCTTTGATTCAATGCCTGCTTCATATCCATCTTCAAAATTCTTTTGAATTTTGACGTCTTGGTATTGCATATTTTAAATATTAGATTTTACTGAAAGTGCATCCATTACAATTTTGAAAAGTGAATTTGACTATATTATAAATGGTTAGAAGATATGAGTCTTGAAAAATGAATTTCAACTCTTTTGACATAAATATGACTATGATATTTTGGATTTTGGATAATTTTTGACACTTTTAGACATTTTAACAATGACCTAATAAAAATGACTTTGAAACCTTTTCAAACTAAAACCTATTTTAACAGTATCGACACACAGACTATAATTATAAGAAACTAAGACTCTATATGAATACACAATTTTAACTAAACTCATAAGAGAATTCAAAACTAATCTAAGTAAAGATCTTACATGTTGCCACATTGAATTTTACAACATATCCTATCGATTATTTTTGAGAGATTGACCACAACAAAAACTATTGACTCATCATTTAAAAAAATAATAAACTAAAAGACTCAACTATTTAAACCATTGAATTAATTTTGAGATTTTAATTAATAACAATTATGAAATAACAAGCCAAAAAATTAACACCTAAATACCATAGGCATGGATGATGATTAAATGAAATTACGTGGTCTTTATGTTAGGAGCCAATGTAAAGATGATGTGTTGAGGTGAGTTTCCATGGAGGGATTTGAGGTCAAGTCTAGTGACTAAGATGTTAATATGCAGATTTGGTATAGCTGTGTGTAATCATATGCTATGCATTGGATAAAATTTGATCAAGGTTGGAAGTCAACACTAACTGTATGATATAATATTATGCCAATTTAATAGCTCATTCATAGGTCACCATTTTTTGAGGAATTGATGTATGACCACATGGTAGAATGCCTTAACAAAATAACAAAAAGAAAAAATAATATGGAAAATGATAACTGATGATGGAGAATTAATCAATGCACATGTAGTTTATAGTAGATGCTTGGAGATGAGTAAGATCCTTATAAACTATGAAATATACACTTGAAGGACATAAATCATGGTGAGATCTATTAATAGAACTGATAGTTGATAATCAATATGAATATCATGGATTGAAAGAACATAATAACATAAATATAATATAATATCCAACAATAAATCACAAACCATGATCGATAGCTGTCTGATAAAAACTTGAATAAGGTAGAAACTTAAAACAACATGCACGAGATAAATATTCACAAGAATGAAACAAATTATCTCATTTTAGGCTTTCCATTATCTAGGGAAATAGAATAGAGCTTCCCTCTATATACTAACATAACATTCTCATAGAAATTTCTTGCTCTGATATTAGATAATAAATCTAGTTTAGATTTAAGAAAATAAACACTGAATAAAATTTATCACATAATAAATAATAGTCTTCAATTTCATATTATATTTGAGATTTTCTATTATTCTAGATTAATTACAATATGGAGGGATATTACATTTATATAGTTCAATGAGCTCCTATTATCAAAGAGTCAAGGCTCATCATCTAATCCCATAATCTTCTCCTCTAATCCCTTTATTTTCTCACTCAAGCCTATCTATGTGAGTTTTGATCACAACTCACTCACACATAATATAATATTATATTAACATAACCTATAATAATAATGAGTTATATTTATAACTCATTTTTATAATAAACCTTACACAAATATAATAATGTGAGAACTAACCCAAACATGATTTTGGTAACAATATTCAACTCTATTTTCATGCATACGCACTTTACCAAAAATAAGCCTACTCTTTTAGACATGACACTACTCATCTGGGAAGCAGTTTCATTTTTCTCAAATTTTTCTATGTTATGTTTGTCTTACTATTTGCACCTTTATTGCATTGTTTATTTCTTATAGTTGTCTTCAGATTTATGAAAGAAAAATTATTTTTATTCAACCTCTTTTGTCATTTATTATTACATTTAGAAATATTTTATTACAAAGTAGGTTTGATTTACTGTCCAATGTAGACACCTAATTTTGGTTCACATATAGTTTTAGTTTTCAAATAGCATTTTTATAGGTTACTTGTGTGTTTGTTGATTATAGATTCATATTAGGCTCTTATTGGCACATTTTTCTCCATGTTTTGGCTTATTTTTCCTATTTCCCTTTATCTCTCCTCTTTCTCTATCCTCCCTACTTGTTTTTATTTGGTTTTAGCCAATTACCTAGAACCCTACATTGTATGATTTTGGTTTGGTCCCCCATGTCTTATTCTCCTCATTTGTCATCTTTTCATGCCCATTACATGTTGGCTCACATAAAAAATTGGTCCTAATTTGAATTTGATAAGTCTATAAATATACACAAGCATTACTGCATATAGGTCAACAAATGAGACATGAAATGAGTGATAAGTGAATGTGAAACTAAAGTAAGAATCAAGCATTTATTAAAGATATATATTGTGTTAAGAGTAATATTCTAACATTTAGAGAAAATTTGAATTGATATTTAAATAATTTTGTATTCTTGTTCCACTTGTTCATGCTAGCAGAAAAAATCATATAGGATTAGGGTTGCATCCATACATTGCTTGTTGAAGTGCATTGAGTGTTTTATCTAAAATTTATTTAGACCAGGGGCATGTGTAGACACTTAATTTTGGCAAAAGTCTTATTATTTCAATATTTTTAGTGTGATTTTATGCAAATAGATCATTAGTAAAAACTAGATACTTATTTTGACATTCTCTCTCTTTATGTCCTATGTGAGGACTTATCCTCTCTTTTGTCTTTATTTCTATATCTCTTTTGTATTTTCTTGCCTTTAGGCATCCATTCTAATCCTCCTTCCTTAGATGTTTCTTTATCTAGGACACAATTGACAATTCATCAATTCTATCATAGACACAATTGATCGACCATTAATTGTGTCCCTTTGGTCTTTGTGGGCCCTTTTCCCCTATTTTCTCTTCTACTATTTGTGTGGGCCTATTTGTTTATCTTTCCCCTCTTTCTTTGTGTCAACTTGCATACATCCAGGTTACTACTTTGAATTAGATAAGTTAATATGTATAAAACATCCTAGAGGCATTTTAAAAACAAGTGCCAATCAACCACACATCTTACAAAGTCTTAAGCACACTATCAAATATTTATCTTTAATCTTGAAAGCTTTTCAAGTTGTTTCAAGGGTTTCAATTAGCTACATATTTGTGTCAAGAGAAGGTCTAAGTCAATGTTCATGTGGTTGCATTTGATTATTTATGGAGAGAAGGTGAATCCATATTTTCCATCTTGGGTTGGGATATACTCACAAAACACTATAAATACATTGTTCTTGATTCTAAACATGCGAGATATGTAGATGTAACTTCTCAAAAGGTTCCCTAACCAACTCAATTTCCATTTATATTTATCTTAAAACATTTTGGTAAATTAGGTAAAAAATAAATGGGAAGTAAATAAGACTATAATTCGCACCAATTTTATGAAACAAATCCTGTATTTTATTCAACTATTTATGAAGCTACCTATAAAGTTAAATGACCTAAAAATAAGAAAATTATAGAATTAAAAAAATAAAGATGCTAGAGATGCTTAGAAAATTATGACTTACATAATATTATTGCTTAGTTGATTCTAAACCCTTCATTATACTGTAGTCAAATATTAAGAGCAACATTATGTTAGTTTCATAAACCCATTCTAGCCTTATAATATAATTAATGTCATCAAGTGTGTTTGTTCAGGGTTCTATCTCTCTCCTTACTCTCTCATTGTATTTTTGTTGTTCAAATTTCATTGTTGGTCAATATCTTAGGCATGGTTAATATATAAATGTTATTTATAATTGTATCATTCTAGATCTTGATTATTCATATTTCTAACCCACTGTGCATAGTGTAATTATCATTTTGTGCTAAATAGTTAAAACATTTTGGTGGATCCTATACTTTTACATCTATCCTAGGGTTTATTTATTTATTCACTTTAGTATTTGTTATTTTTTCTTGTGTTTCAACTCTAATTTTTAGGATTTCCATTCCCTCTTTCCTCCTTTGGGCTTGTTATGGTTTAAAATGGTTTATATTATCAAAATGGATGTTTGTGATGTGAATGATATATATATATATATATATATATATATATATATATATATATATATCAAAAGGAAATATGAATACTTTTAATTATTCTAATTCTGATTTTACATCAAAAAAATATATTAATTATGGTATTCTTGAAACTTATAAAAAACATCTTATGTCAAATACTTCTATTACTAAAATTTTGAAAATGTTTAATGAAGTAGCTAGTATACATTATTCTCATGCAAATAAGGATACTTTTATGATTTTTAATCATGTATTTTATTATTTTATGTGTTTTACATAATTAAATTTTATAAACCCTAATAGGATATAAAGTAGTATCATAATTAAGATTGATAAATATGGCATTCAAACTTGCATGTCAATGTAAAATACAAAAACTGATTGCAATGATTTGAAAAGTGGCATATGCTAAATATAATAAGTAAAATAAATGGATGAGTACTCATATTTTTTGACTATCTAAATATGACTATGTTCTATTAGTAAAAAATAAAATGAAGTAGGAATGCAATTTTTTTGGTTTAGGAACTATGTTTTTATCTGTGTAAGTTCAGTTTCATCAAATTTGGGTCGATATCAATTATCTATATTAAATTTTGTAAGTTGGTACTAACCTATGTGGAAATGAGTGACTATGATAATATAATCACCTCTGCCTATGTATGAAATCTTTTTACATGTGGTGCTAAACCCTGATGATGTGTGTAACTCTAAAAATCAATGTTCTTCACCTTGAAACCCTAGGTGTGCTTGTTAGGGCTAGAAACCTATAAAATTTGAAAAAGTTTAATGAATTGAGCTAACCCCAATCACCCTCATTTGATAATTGACCATTACCCACATATATTATACTCTAAAGATAGAAATCAAGCCACACACAATTCTCCCACCTAATATAATTGTTAAATTATGATCCTTTGTTATATGCATACAACTAAAGATTTAGATTTGATATTTGATAATGTTTATTTTGACTTGGATTTAGTATGCTTCAGATTTGACTTGTGACTAATACTAATGATAGATTTTTAATTCAATAAGAATAGGGATAATTTATCGATGTGCAATAGTTTATGAATGTGTACCACATATGTATTTCACCCTAAAATCTAGATATAGTGAATCTAGGGTCAAAGGGGGAAGAGATAGCCTAGGGCACAATGATGGCAAACTATCTCTAGAGTAGGATAAGTATTTGTGAAACTCATATATACATATATTGAATTTATTATGTTGAGATGATAAGAATAGAAAGTACAATTATGCTAGATATTGTAATAATAAAAATAAAATAAAATACATAGTTGTTTCTAATGATAATATAGATCTAGATCTAGAACAAGCAAAAAGTGGACTCGATCTAAATTTTGGAATAGTTGCATGATTTTAGAAATTATACCTTTGTAGCTAGGAAAAATTATTTGACTTGAGATAGTTTCATTTATACTACTATCCAGATCAGACATAAGTGTCTAGTATGGAATATCTATTGAATATAGATGTGACCACATAGATGATTTTGGGTTTTTCATCACCTTCGATTTGGTGCATTAAAATTTGGGTCATGGACCATCTCTCTTTATCAAATACCAAAACCCTATTTCTTCATCTTCATATTGGCTATGAAAAAATGGGTTAGTGGGCACATGATGCTGAACTACCCCAAAGACCCCTTTGTCAAAGAGCATTGCCTATATAGGTAATACTCTAAAGAGGGCCTTAGAATTATGTAGTTATCCCTTATGTGTTGGCTTGTGTGTGAATCATGTAATGTATGATAAGCAAGTGCAATAATGACCTAACTTGTAACTTGGTAAATATAAATATTGGGTTACTCTTTTACTACTTCAAACCTATAGATGTGTTATCCCAATGAATAATATGGAAATAGGAGAAAATATAGAATCTTTTCTCACTTTACTGCATGATAAAATGCTTTTGGTGATTTGCCTTGTGAGTAGGTTAAAAGTTTCTAGGTTAGGAATGAATAAGGTTTGATCTTTTCTTTATACTAATCTATTTGAAGAATATCTCACATTAAAGCACTTAGGTCTGACCAAAGGAATATTATTAATTTGTAAATTAGATTAATTTAGGGCACTAGACACTTACATTAGGTTAGGACACTTGCATCGATGTAACTGTCTAATTGGGACACAAATGTCTTGGAAGTAGAAAACTAGGTACATGTCCAAAACTTGTAGAGGTGAAATATAAACATGTTTATAATTTTTTTGGTCAATATAAAAGGCATAGGTCATCAGAATACATAGGTCATACTAAGATATAAGCAATTAGGCACATAGAGATAATGTATGTGAGCTTTTTGGCAGTGGGAGAGGTCTAGAAGCTAAAGGTACATCCATGATATGTATTTATAAAGTGTATAAGATTGAGGTGATATATAATTTAGAAATAGTGTCTACATTCCACCCCTTAATTCTAGTAATGAAATTGTTTGTTTAAAGGAAAAGGAATACGAACCTGGGTATGTATAAGACACCTTATATTTGTTTAAGTCTAGCTTGAGTTATTTGTTGGGGATTGACTTGAAACTAAGAACATGTTACAATATATAATCAGTTCATATAATCTGAAATTTAAAGTATTTAAATCACTTAAATTGAAAGAAAGCAAGGCTTATGAGTACACTTGTGTATTGATTCAATCATCTTGCCTTTTGGCAATTTTATTTGAAATATTTATCATTGTGAATCACTAAAATTAAGATTAGGATAATATAAATCTATAAAGGGCATATATATATACATATATATATATATATATACATATATATATATACATATATATATACATATATATATATATATATATATATATATATATATATATATATACATATAGGAGGGAACATGCCCAAAACCTTAGAAAAAATATGGATTACCACCTGGTAGTTAAGACTAGCTCAACCATGCAACCTAATCATACTTATAACCTAGTGAGTATGAGTTAACCAATTCAACTCACACTATAAAATTGGTGAGACAAGATGATAAAATCAATTCCAAACTATAAACTTGGAAATATTAAGTGATTTAAACACATCAACCACTTCAACCATACCAAAAAGTGAACCAACTCCTACAATAGATAGGATCAATATATTCTATATAAGTCTAACCTAATGGGTGATGACAATCCCTTAAATAATTTTAAATATGAAACTAAATTGATTTTGAAATTTTAGGATCATATTTCATATCATATACACATTATATATGTCTCATGTTGAAACTATGTATAACAATGGTACCAATGTATATAATTTTACACAAATATGTACCTGAATCATATAACTACATCGTTTGGCTAATTTGAAAAATGTGTAATTGTAGATAACATGCTTCCCAAGCATGCACCCACTATATATGGTGAAATATGAAAACCAATATAAGTGAAAATGTGGATGACATGTTTACAAAACATGCCCCCATTATATATATGAAACTATGACCAATTTAGAAGTCATGCTTCTATGGCATGCCCCCACTAATATGCACCTCCTTTTAAGGTGAGGGAAGATAATAGTTGGTAATTACCTTATCTCAAAAGGATAAGATAACCATGTAATCTATGAATGTACCATGTCTTATATAGGAGGAACATGTCTACGTATATGTATCATTGAAGTGTAAATAATATGATCACACCAAGTCTTAAGATGTATGTTATGAATCATGACAATGTTTAGATAATAACAATATAAGCTCAATAAGCAAATAAAATACACACAAAAGAGAAATAAAAAAAATTTAGAATAAAATGTTCTAATGAGACTGTAATTAAGGGCCATGTTTAAATGCTACATAATCAAAGGGACATGACTTAGTCAAATGTCCACAAGGTAAGAAATGACATATTAAAATGTCAACATACAAATGACATATTCAAATGTTAAAGAGGAAAAAAAGGCATGGGGGCCAAAAATAATAGATCATATTCAAATTATTAAAAAATAAAGATAATATCAAGGCAAAACACTCAAGGAAGTGCACACATAAAATCATAAGTAACTAACATAAACATAACATACTAGTCCCTAGATATATGTGTTAGCAAAAAATGTTAAGTACATAGCATATCAAGTATACTAAAAAAGATATAGGCATGAATTGAGGCATGTGTAAGTACATATCCAACATGATAATGTAAAATTACTAGAAAATGATATAACCTAGATTTATCATGATCATAGAGGTATATGCTCCTAACATCCCAGTGATGTGAGTACAGGTAAATCCCAACTCTAAAAGTGCATAGATCATGTATATGTGTATGCCTGAATCACACTTAAAAGATACCTAAAACATGTGTATATAGGAAGTAATAATATGCCATTGACTAACATGGAAACAATAAAATGTATACCAAATAGCTAATATGATATGTAAATGCTAAAGATATTTTTGTTTTTTTTAATTTTTTTGTATTTTTTGGATATGTGAAAGGAAAAAAACTATCATATATTTGCATCCAAAGGATGGTCATAGATATCTCCCCACCATGAACCTAGTGTAATAAATTGGTGATGTTACCAAGGAATATGCATAGGTGAAATATCTTTCAGTGCAGTATCAATGATGTTGTGCATATGTAAAATAGAACTATGTGGATGTGAAGAAGTAGGGGTAGGAGTAGGGGTTAATGGAACCCATCGTTGATTGTTTTATGGTTTAATTAGAGTAACATTAATAAAATATATTAGAGTATTGTAAATTATGTCTTTTTGATGTCATGAAGGTGTCTTGGTGAGAGGATAAAGTGTTTTGATAGCCTATGCGACAATGATAAAGTGTGCAATGTGTTTGTCCTAGTTTACTTGAAGTATGTTTGGTTGATCTTCAGTGTTGACATGGCTAGAGATGTTTAGGGATGAGTATGGAGTATTTAGAATGTGTAAGGGGTCCTATAAGATGTTTTATAAGCTTTTATAACTTTTGTGCATAAGTCTAATTCATTTGGTTATCCATAGTTTCTCATCTAGACACTTTGGGTCCAGTGGCAGAAAATCCAAGTAAGCATATTGATAAGGTCAACATTAACACATGTGAAGGTGGTAGGATAAAATAATCATATGGGTTTGTTAATTTTTATGACTATTTTATTTTCATTAAATTTTAGATCATGTAATCTAGTGCATTAAAAGATATGTGTATTCAAAGTTGGGCTCCCAAGCAATTTGACTGTATTATCCCATACTTAGCCAATTTTGCAATATGGCAAGAAGATCCAAAGGAGTATTTTGATGGTGATATATCTTTCACATGTGAATGTGTAAATATAAAAACTAAGAAAAGGTATAGGATAAAGATCCAATGATGAGCATGTGTTCATACAGATTGATCAAATGGTGAGCATTAATTTCTAAATACCTAGTTGATCCATAGAGATTGATGGAGCACATTGAGTAAACATTTCAACATTATAAAAGATGAGGTCAAAGTGATTGAGGTTTAATGTTTGGCATTGGTAGATTATATGTTAAAGATCAAACAAGATTGATGGTGCATATTTGATCTAAACAACAAGGACATGAGATGACTGCAAAGTTTTTGATGTTTGACTGTGACCGTTTGAATTCAAATATTTGAATTTAACATAGGGGAAAAATATAGTATCAAAGGGGCTGAGAGGATCGCTTTGAAGAAGGCGAGAATAGTCCCAATAAGAATACTAAGGATTGGAGAGAGAAAAGGTAGAATGATGGAATGCACACACCTACGAGTTGGGTTAATTGCAAAGCAGAGGCTTCTCTCCAACTTGATTCTTGGATGTTTAAGGAGATTATGGATCTCAAAAGGAAAGTGGAAATTATGGAAGACAACCAGAAAGCTATATGGAACAAAATTAACAACATGGAAAAATAGATAAGAGACATCCCCGTCAAGCTCAAAGATTACGAGAATAACCTTAGGGAACTCATCAAGGAGAACAGAACAAAAATGGAGGAAGTAATGTCCAACATATGTGCTACAGCTATTAATATTGGAAAAAGAGATAATGAGGAGATCAAATCATTGGAGGGGCCTAGCAAAAGGACGAGACAAAGCTCAAGAAAGAAGGCTATACAATAGGGAGCCAAGCTGGCGGCTACTGCCACTCAGGATACTATTGTGAAAGGTAAAGAAATAGTGAAAATGATTTTGGAACTAGAAGAATAGTCTGGTTCTTCTTGTTGGTTATATTATCTGGTCCTGTTCACTGGTTTTTTGTAATCTTTTGTCTATGGTGTAGCCAGATCTATGTTAAATCTAGGTTTTGACCTGCGGTCTTTTTGGTGGTTTCAGGTCCATATAAAACCTATTTTTGCTACTTCTCTATAGTAGTTTTTAGGTTCTACCTGTGGTCCTTGATGCTTTATCTTTCTTTCCTTGTATTTGGGTTTTGGGGTCCCTTCAAAACCTATTTTTACCTTAATCTAAAACATAGAGGAAAAATAGATCTCTATATTTTATCCATATCTTTTAATATAAGTCAAATTTGATGGTGATATAAAAAGTGAAGATGAAGAGGACTCCATGGTTCATCTAAAGAACTTGATTTTTGTTTGTATTGAGATTTTTATTGATGAGATAGATACCTTAATGGCTAAGGCATGCCAAATGGATGACCAAGGTTTTTATTATCAAGTATGCTCTATAAATAGTGAAATAAAAGATGGTGATTTCTAGATTTTGTAAGTGAGAGACTAGGAAAATATTTGAGAGAGACTTGTATGTGAGATAGTTAGAGAGCAAAGGAAAATAGAGGAAAGTGAGAGTGCCCAAATGTTGGGTTGATGAGTAGAGAAGATTAAGGACTGTGTGTATGATCTATAGTTCATGTCTTTGATTATAATATAATGTTCTTATAGTTTGAAAGTGTGTAAAGAGATATGAGTGTGCATATGAGGATTATTTAAGTGAAGGAGAGATATTATGGCATGCCTATATGAGAGGCACGTATGAGTTATAGATATTTTTTATAGTTTTTAGATAATCAAAGGTCCATCATTAGGTGTTAAAGAAATCAATTCTAAGGTGGAAGTGTTCATCTCAAGGAGGGTCTACAGGACTTGATATTCCTTAGGGGTAGTTGTTCCTTGTAGAATAGGGTTTCACTAAATACATTTGGTCATAAGGACTTGATAAAGGTTTTAATTTAGATGGACTTGATTGAATAGGTGGTTAGAAGGACTTGATCATCTTAGGGGTAGGTGCTCCTTGTGGAATTGCTATTTCACTAAAGGCCTTAGGTTAGAAGGACTTGACCAAGGTTCCTAATCAGAAGGACTCGATCAGTCTCTTGTTTGTGATCATGTTATAGGATAGTAGTCCATGTATTTTCAAGATTGAGAGTGGGTTTTATCCCCTACAATGGTTTCCCATGTATATCTTGTGTTGTGTATCTCATCTTGCATTATCTTCATTCTTCACTACTATGAATGATCTATATGCTTCATGAATGATTGTATTGAATGCTTAAGTATTTGCAAGGGTTTGGAAATTGAATTGGATTATTTTCCACCACTGATTCTCCCCCCTCCTATTGTATTTTACTTATAATAATTTTTATTAGAGTAAGGTCCCTTGGTAAAAGCTTGGCAACTTGAAGGTGATCCAAGGTACAATGGCTAGTCAGAATGTGCAAGGTGGTTTCTCTACTAAGAAAACATCAATGTTCAATGGATCCAATTATGCATTTTGGAGTGTTAGGATGAATACATACATTATGTCCCTAGGATTTGATGTATGGAAATGTGTTTTGGATGGTTATGTTGCTCTTGTTATTCTTCCATCTAGTGTTGCAAATAAGAATATAATTGAGAATAACTCTAAGGCAATGAATGCCATCACTTATGGTCTTACAAAAACTGAGTTCACCAAAGTAATTCATTACACATCTACAAAGGAAACATGAGATAGATTAAAGAATATATTTGAAGGAGATTTAAAGGTTAAGTTGGCAAAGTTATAGACTCATCAAAGACAATTTGAGAGCCTCAAAATGAAAGAAGAAGATTTTGTAGCATCCTTTCTATAGAGATTTGATGAGATTGTAAACACTATCAAAGGTCTTGGAGAGAACCTTGAAGAGGATAATATAGTTCAAAAAATATTAAGGTCTCTATCCCTTAAGTTTGATCCAAAAATATCTACTATAGAATAAAGTCATGATCTTACTTATTTGAAGATGGATCAATTGTGTGGCACCCTTACTACATATGAGATGAGTGTAAATGATGATATACCACCAAAGAAGGAATTATCTTTCAAAATAGAGATGAAGTGTAAAATGGAATTCCAAGGTAAGAAACCCAAGGAAGATGAAATTTTTGATATTGATGAGTATGAACTAATTACTTTGTTTACAAGAAATTGAAAACATGTTCAAGCAAGTATAAGGGTAAGTTGCCTTTAAAATCATTCAATTGTAGAGAGGTAGGACATTTTTCTAATAAATTCCCAAATAATTACAAGAAGGATGTTGATGAAGAGCATGATTAAGGGCATGATGATGGAAAGAGATCATTTAGGTTTGATAAAAGAAAAAAGGGATTCATAAGGTTTGACAACAAGAAGTACATCAAAGACAAGAAGAGTCTCTACAGCAAATAAGATTGCAACTCATCAGATGAGAGTGAAGATAGTGACTAATAATATGATCATGAAGATGATGGTCCTACTGAAGATAAAGCTCTATTCATGGCTAAGGAAAGAATTTACTCACATAATAAGGAGTATACTTGGAGTGATTTAGATGATGATGAAGATGAGGTGGACTATGAGACTATATTCATGAATGCTCTTAAAGAACTAAAGATTGAGAAGAAGATCAATAAGAAGATGAAATCCAAACTCAATAACTTTGTGGAAAAATTTAGTGTGTTTAAGGTAAGAATGAATGAAGATGCCAAGGAGCATGAAGATATGGTCAAGCATCTCAGTTTCCAATTAGAAATTTTGTCTACAAGCCTATAAACTAAAGAAGATGAATGTGCAAGGTATGTTATTGAAAATGAGTCATTGAAATCTGATTTAGAGAAAGTATCAAGTAAGGTAATGTCATTTGTGATATTTGAAAAGAGCTCAAGTAATCTAGACAAAATTTGGAATGATCAAAAGCATGCAAGTGATAAGACTGGTCTTGGATACAAAGAAGAACCAGAGACTACAACTCAAGACAAGATGAAGACTAATGTGAGCAAGGTAGATCAACCTTTGAAGAAAAATAAGATTAGATAGCCAAATGCCATGAGGTATGCAAATTTTAATGGTTACTACTATACTTGTAATCAATTTGGGAATAGATCTAGATAATGTAGAAGACATGTTAATAATGAATTTGTATGGAACTATGATGGGGGTAATCAGTCAAAAGGTGTAAGTAAGGTTGAGTGTTTCAACTATCATGAATGGGACACTTTTCAAAATGTTGTCCATTTAAGGTAATACAAGCTAAGTTTCCTTCAAGAAATGTTGAGTGCTAAAATTATCATGACATAGGACACATTACAAGATTTTTTCCAAATTTGGAAAGGTAGAAAGAGCTTTTTGAAAAAAGTATGGTATGCTTCAATTGTGAATAAAGAGTTCACATTTCTAAGTTTTACAAGAAAAAGCCTACAAATTAGAATATATTTTATAAGAATCCTAAAGTGCAAGGTAGAATGCAAACAAACTCATGGAGACCAAAGGTGGTAAGTATGAATCATGATAAGTATGTAGGTTTAAGTAATCTATTTTCTATGGTGGATAATGATTCAAAAGTTGAAGAGTAATAAGAGGTCTCATTATCTGCTCATGTAGAAAATGAAGAGATCAAGCTTAAGGAAAAGACAAAGATATTGGTTGAGGTTAGTCCTGAGGTATGTATAGATCCAAGTGAACATCTTGTTATTATTGATCAAGATTCATGTAAAAAACATCAATTATCTTTACCTAGTGATGAGACTCCAAGTAGTAAGGAATATTCTTCAGATGAAAAGGTATGCTATGAACCTATGTTGTCTCCATGTATTGATAATCCAATCATAGAAGAAAATGAGAATGTTGTAGTAGTTGAGAAAGTTGTTTCTCTAAATCCAAACAATAAGAAGAAGAAATATAAGTATTGATATAGCATGGAGGAGAAGCAATATGAGGAGTTATTTTTGTTTTAGAGCATTGAGGTATAGAGGGTGTCTCTATCTATGCTTATTAACAGACTCATTTCAGTGGAGAATCAAGTGTTGCTATGGTATTCTTGAGATGGTCCTAGAAGACTAGAGTTGAGTGTTCTCAGTTCGAATAGGCAATGTCATGATCTTGATAACTATATATGGAAGTAGTCTACAGGGTCAGATTGAAGGTTCTTAGATGAAAAAGGAGGATTTGTGATGTATCAAGGTAATATTTTTGCATAGAAAGCTCTATTGACCTTATTATAGCATGATCTAGGTGGTTTTATGATCTAAAGGTATGTTGAAGTCAAATTGAATATTTTTATTTGCTCTCAGGTTTCCTAGTTTGTGCTTATGAGTATATAGGTCTTAAAATGGGTTATAGGAAGTAAAGGTTCCCAATGGTTTGGAATCTCAAATCTTAGTCCATAAGTCTGTAATGGTTGTCTTCAGGTGTACAAAATTTTCATAGGTGGACATTGACTAGAAGGTGCTATGTTAACTTTGTTTGTTTTAAGATTATAGGGTTTTAAGCTCAGCTAAAAAAAATGGCTTACCTTATGAGTTGAGGTATAAGGATTCTTAACATGTTGAATGGAAAAAATGGGTTGTCAAATCAAGGTTCATTGATATTTCAAGGTTTTTGGTTCTCTAGTTATTCATGTTTTTATCAAATTGGAGGCCTAATTAGATAGTTGGTTTGTGAAAGAAGTATATTGAAGAGGATGATATAGTTTTTGAAAATTTGTGTCTATAAGGGGGAATATGAGATTGATTTAGATATGAATTTTTAGGTCTTGAATATGTGTCTACTAAAAATCATTGGCTCTACAAGTTCCAGGTAGGGCTAAAAGGAGGCTAGACAGGCCTAGATTGAAGAAGAGTGCCCTTTGATTAGTTTATCCAAAAGAGAAAGGTATGTGTGTTTCAAGGTGAGTTATAAAATTGGTTTATTGTATGTTTCCTATTTGGTGAGTGTCAATAATTTCTGTTGGTGGTCCTTATGGTAGCTTGAGAGAGAAGGTTAGTAAGCATATGTGGTGATTCTTCATGGTGTGTGGAGATATGAAGATGATCATAAGGTGATCTTGCTTAGAGTTATTAGGGGGAGTCCCTCTTAGATGTTTATTCATGTGTTCCATTAGATTTTTGTGGTTTTTTGTGTTTTTTATTCATTGGTTGTAGTGATTGATTGAAGAGAGTGTTGGCATGGAGTAAGAGGATGTTGTCAAGGCAAGGAGAGGTAGGCTCAAGGTAAGGGGGAGTTTTTATCATCTCTATGAGATGGTACTTTCCTATTTATGGTCTTTTTATGTCCTTAGGATCATTTTGTGCCCACTTTGTCATTGTGTCAAAGGGGGAGAGAGTTATTGTTGTGAGAGTGCTTGAAGAGAGTGAAGGTGACCTGTATATTGCTATACATGATGGTTGTTGACATCAATGATAAAGGGGGAGATTATTTGATTATTATAATTGATGTCATGAAGGTTTCCTAATTATTGGATGAAGTGTTTTGATAGCCTATATGATAATGACAAAGTGTGTAATGTGCTTGTCCTAGTTTGCTTGAAGTATGCTTGGTTGATCTTCAATGTTGACATGGCTAGAGATGTTCAAGGATGAGTATGGAGTATTGAGAATTTACAAGGGGTCATATAAGATGTTTTTTAATATTTTAAATATTATGTATATAATTATAATTCATATGGTTGTCCATAGTTTTTCATCTAGATAGTTTGGGTCTAGTGGCAGAATTGTTGAGTAAGCATGTTGATAAGGTTAGCATTCACATGCATGAAGGTGTTAGGACAAAATGATCATATGGGTTTGTTAATTTATGCCTAGTTTATTTATGATAAATTTTATATAATGAAATGTAGTGCATCAAAATATATTCATATGCAAATTTGGGATCCTAGGCAGTTTGATTGTATTTTCCCATACTTAGCCAATTTTGCAATATAGCAAGAAGAGCTAAATGAACATTTTGATGGTGGCATATATTGCACATGTGAAGGTGTCAAGAGAAATTGATCTTCTAGGTTAATGTAGGTTTTATCCTAGTTTATTTTCACTAAATTTTAGATCTTGCACTGAAGCATGACAAAATTTATGCATGCTCAAAGTTGGTCTCGCAAGCAAAGTTTGACATAGTTGGCTCTGTGCTAGAAGATTTTGAGAAGGAAATATAATGGAATTATATCTCACACACATGAGGGTTTCAAGATCTATTTATTATATGGATGGATTATCCTATGTGAGGAGATCATCTGGTCCAAAATTGAGATCATGCATCTAAGCACATAAGAAGTTATTAAGTTTAAAGAATAGCTACTCAAGAAGATAAGCAAGGTTCCCATAGTCATTTATGCACAAGTTAAAGCTCAAGAAAGATAGATGCTGCATGTTTCTCTAATAAGTAAGGAAGTAGAGAGATGAGGATAGGTTCATAGTTTTTAATGACTGAGCAAAGTTACAATATTTAATGATGAGCAAGTGTTTGTATAGATTGATCGAATGATGAGTGGTGATTATTAAAGCCTTGGTTGATTTGAAAAGATCAACATAGTGCATTGAGTCAACATTTCAATATTACATGAGATGAGGTAAATGTGACTAAGGTTTAAAATTTAGCATTGGCATATTGTGTGTTAAATATCTCACAAGATCGATGGTGTGTATTTGATATGAGCAACAAGGACACGAGATGATTGCAAATTTTTTGAAGTTTAATTGTGACCATTTGAATTCAAATACTTGAATTTAACATAGGGAAAAACTAGATCTCTATATTTTGTCCTTATATTTAGATAGAAGTAAATTTTTTTGTTGCTATAAAAACCAAAGATGAAGAGGACTTCATGATGCATATAATGAACCTAATTTGAAGATCTAAAAATGTGTACAGTCAAATATATTAATGTTTAAAGTTGACTGTGTGTTCATGATTATTTTGAAAATGACCCAAGAAGGATATTTGAGCTCATTTTGATGTTGTTTCAATTTATCATGATGACTTTACTATTTAGGAGTGTTGTATAATCCATGAGAATGCTCTATGAGTATTTTATAGGTTTGATCAATCTATCTTGGATATGAACAATACTTAAGAAGTTGACTGTATATTTGGTAATGGTGTTCCTATGTATAAGGTCAGTGTTTGAGTTGTTTAAGCATACACTAAGGTGAGCTAAGATGAATGTGATCATTTAAGGATGTCTAAGGGGACATAAGAAGTGAACCCATGTATTTTAAAGTGGTTTTATTTCTTTATTTGCTTGATGAAGTGCTAAATGGGTGAATAGGTCTCCATGAGACCTATAAGGGCTACAAGGGACTTATTAAAAGGTATAACTACTTAAGGGTGACCCATAGATACTATGGAAAACCTGTGATGTTTGTTTTGAGATTTTTCTTGATGAGATAGATACCTTAAGGGCTAAGTCATGCTTAATAGCCAACCAAGGTGTTCATTATCAAGTATGCTCTATAAATAGTGAAATCAAAGATATGATTTCTAGATTTTGTAAGTGAGAGACTGGGAATAGATTTGAAAGAGACTTTTATGTGAGAGAGTAAAGGAAATAAAAAAGAGTGAGAGTGCCTAAATATTAGGTTGATGAGATAAGAAGATTAAGGACTGGGTGTATGATATGTAAATCATGTTTCTAATGACAATATATTGTTCTTGTAGTTTGAAGGTGTGTAAAGAGATATGAGTGTGCATATGAGGACTATTTGAGTGAAGGACAGATATTGTGGCATGCCTATGTGATAGGCATGTATGAGTTAGAGAAATATTTTGTATAGTTGTTAGATAATTAGAGGTCCATCATTAGGTGTTAAAGACATTAGTTCTAAGGTGGAAGTGTTCATCTCAAGTAGGGTCTAAAGGACTTGACCTTCCTTAGGGACAGTTGTTCCTTATGGAACAGGGTTTCAATAAAGACCTTTGGTAAAAATGACTTGATCAAGGTTCCAGGTTAGAAGGTCTTGACTGAGGAAGTGGTCAGAATGACTTGATCATCTTAGGTGTAGGTGATCCTTATGGAACTATTGTTTCACTAAAGGCATTAGGTCAGAAGGACTTGACCAAGGTTTTTGATCAAAAAGACTTGATTAGTCTCTTGTTTTTTATCATCTTATAGGAAAATAGTCCATGTTTTTATAGGTTTGAGAGTGGGTTTTATTCCCCAATAGGGTTTCCCACGTAGATATTATGTTGTGTATGTAATCTTGCATTATGTTCATTATTCACTGCTATGAATTATCTATATACTTCGTGAATGATTGTATTGAATGCTTAAGTATTTGAAAGGGCTTGGAAATTGAATTGGACTGTTTGTCATCACTGATTCACCCCCCTTCTTAGTGGATTGTACCTCTATTAGTAACATGTGTAGGTGTTATGGATATTTGAATATGGTGCATAGTAGATAAGGATTTCATTGAACCCATAATGGAGCTCTGATGTAATTGTCTCTGAAGTACTAGCCACTCAATAAAGGAAATTTTCTATTGCTTATGCTTTTATGCAAGATTAACCTTAGGTGGTTATATAATTAATTTATTGGGTATCAATTTATCTTTCTCAAGAGGATTTTCATATGGAATTCCAAAAATTATAATTACATGATTGGCATGAATGAATTTAACACACCCATGCACTATAAAAGGTACTACTTAAAGTATATATATTCAAGGTCATCACAATAACATATCAAAGATACATGTGGAAGGTATAATTAGAATGTAAAAACCACATGGGTGGGACCCCCTATAAAGGTAAGTCAATCTCGCCAAGATCTTATTGTGAGGTCCCATAAAATGCTCTAATTAGTTGAAAGATGTAAATCATGATTTGTATAACCCAAATGTGTAAGTAATGTCATGGTACAAACATTTTCACTTACACCATTATCAATCATAACATTGTGTATATGATAATGTTCAAGGTATGCTCAAATGAATAAGGAATAAAGATCTGAGTCATCATCCCTAATCTCATTTTCATCAAAAGTAATAAAAGGTCTTTAAACCATAGAAGGTGTATTCACTAAAAATCCCATTAATGGGTGCACATATTGTGATGGGGGAGGATGTGCATTATATTTAATTTTCACTTTAGAATATTTATTTGAATGATATTATAAAGGGTTGTTAAATATTTTGTGTTTGTGGTGATTAGAAAGTTATGACCCTGATTCCTTTAGAGGATCATTAAATGTAATCTTTTGATCATCGATGAGGTTTTAGATCTTATGATCTAAGGTGAAATAATCATTCATATAATTCCTAGGGCCTTGGTGATAGTCATAATAAACATTCACATCATACCATTTATGTAGATGTATACTCATATCAACATATAAATGATGAGGGAGAGATATAAGATGGCACTCTACAAGCCATGAGAGTAATAAAGTGGGAGACTTAGGTATGTGTGTAAACTATCTACATAATGCATTGGTTATCGCATGTTGATCAAGTTTTTGTGACACCACATTAACCATGGTATTTTTTTATCAGTGTTGTTGCCAGAATCTGGATAATGTGAATGCAATGGAGACATGATCACATGAGATGAAGTAAGTGCACACCACATAGATGCTAAAGCAATTTGAAATTATACAAGAAGATAAATTGTACAAGACAAAATGGAAAAAACCAAAATCTGATTAACATGAGATGGCCAAAGTGAATAATACATATAGGAGAGCACATAAGTAACTCCTCCACAAAAGGTGGCCAAGACACCCCAAGAATAGACTGTAACTCCTCCATGAAAGGTGGTGACATGGTGCTAAGAATAGAGAAGTAACTCCCAATAAGGGATTTACTTATGACATTCTTATGACACCTCTGACACATCTATGACACACATCTCCACATAAGCTAGCCTATCCCACAAATGTAGGAAAACTCCATGTAAGCACAAGAAATACAATTTCCCTAATTAAAAAATAGGGAAAAATAATAACCTACACTAATGCCCCCCCATAATCATAGTTTAGGTGGTAAGTGTGGAAATATAAAATGGGTCCCGATAACTAGGCTTGATGAGGTACCCATGTACAAATGCAATCTCCCATAAAATAGAGAAAAGGAGAAAACCCATAGGAAAAAACTCCCCCCCCACCCCCAAAAAGAGAGACATAAAAGAAAGAAGAGGCTAGTGGGCCCCCTTAAAGATGATGCTACTACAGATGTGGATCGTACCCCAAGAAGAGCTCATAGATGAATGAACTTGCTCTCAGTGAGAGGTTTGGTGAAGATGTCTACAACCTACTTTGACGAATGGCAAAATATCAAGTCAGTGACCTGACTATGAATAAGCTCCCAAATGAAATGCATGTGAATCTCTATGTGCTTGGTTTGCTGGTGCTAAATTAGATTCCTACAAATCTGAATGGTACTTTGGTTATCATAATAAATGATGGTGGACTGCCTGATAAGAATGATAAACTTAGAAAGTATCCTCTAAAGCTAAATAGCCTTAGTAGCTACATTAATAGCTCCCCTGTACTCTGCCTCTGTGGATGATATAGCAATAACATTTTGCTTCTTGCTAGACCAACTGATAGGACTAAAACCTAGAGAGAAACTATAACCAAAAGTGGACTTGTGAGTCTGTGAAACACCAGCCTAGTCTGAATTTATATATCCAACCAAGTCAACCTCTATGCCAAATCTGTAATGAATCCCATATATATGTGAACCTTGTATTTAATGCAAGATCCTCTTAGCTACTTTCCAATGCAGCTCATGAGGTTCCTGCATGAATCTAGAGACAAGTCCCACTGTATATGATATGTCAGGCCTAGTGTGAGTCAAGTAAATGAGACTACTAACAAGTTGTCAATACCAAGTGGCATCAACCAATGGTGAAGAACAATCAGACTCAAGCTTGACTCCTAATAGAAAGGGAGTCAGAGATGGCTTTCAATCAACCATGTGAAATTGAGCTAATAAGTCAAGAGCATACTTAGGTTGTGCAAGAGAAATCCTTAAATCTGACTATGAGATCTCGATGCCAAGGAAGTAGTACAACAAACCCAAGTCTATCATGTCAAATCTATCTTAAAGAGATGCCTTCACCATTGCAATAGTTGATGAAGAACTCCTGGTGATCAAAAGGTCATCAACATATAAAACCAAAATTAGGATCGAATCATCCTATTGTAAGTAGACATTGGGGTCAGAATGGCACCTAATGAAACCTACTATGAGAAGGAAGGAATCCATCTTGGTGTACCATTCCTGAGGGGCATGTTTGAGGCCATAGATAGATTTTCTAAGTTTGCATACTAAGGAAGAATCTTGAACAGATCCTGGTGACTGCTCCATGTAGATCTCCTCCTCTAGGTCTCTATGAAGAAAGGCACTCTTCACATCCATCTAGTGCACATCCCAACCATGTGCTATGGCAATAGCCAAAGTGAGTCAGATAGAAGTCATCTTTGTAATGGGTGTAAAGGTCTCTGAGTAGTCAATGCCTGCCACCTGTGAGAAACCCTTGGTGACCAACTGTGCCTTGTACTTATCAACTGACCCATCTACTACAAACTTGGTATAATATATCCACCTACATCAAACCATCTTTCTTCCCTTAGGAAGTGAAATCAAACCGTAAGTGTGATTTTTGATTAAGGAAGAATATTCTTCCTCCATAACACTATCCCACTCAGGTACCCTAGATGCCTCTCAAAAAGTTTGTGGATCTGAAACTAAAGTAAAGAAGCCATGTGAATTTCTCTAAAAGTCCCCCTAGTATGTCTATCATCTGTAGGATCTCCTACCCAAGTGCTAGCACTCTCAAGTGTCTATTTGGCCCAAAGTGGCCTGAAAGTGGGTGAGTCAGGTGCTAACTCCTCATCCTCTGACTGACTAGAGGTGGATGACACTACATCACTGTCCTCACTGTCTGAAATCAAAAATGAAGAAGATGTCTCTAGCTCAAGAACCTAATGTGGCTAATCAAAATCTGATGAGGAATCATCATGAAGAAGTAGATCTGATGAGGGAGAAAAAGTGTCAAGTGTTGAGTCTCTAGGACTCTCCTAAAAATGGACACTTCTCTTGATGAACAACTCATGAGTGACTGGATCTAGAAGGTGATATCCCTTAATACCATCCGAATATCCTACAAAGATGCAAGGCTTAGACTGACGTTCCATAGCCTTGTGTTTCTTCTTTGGAATGTGGGCCATGGTTGGGGATCCAAAAACCCTAAGGTGCTCAACATCAGGTTTCCTTTTATGCCAAGCTTTAAAGGGTGTTATCCCTTTCAAAGCTTTGTGAGGAACCCTATTTTGAATGTAACAAGCACAATTAATGGCTTTGGCCCAGTCTTATGGTGCTAAGGATTTGGAGTGAATCATATAGCTACCCATCTCTTTCAAGAACCTATTTTTGTGTTCAACAACCCCATTTTGTGAAGGACTGTAAGTGACTGTGTGCTACAAATTAATCCCCTCTATGGTGCAAAACTGCTCAAACCTGTTGTTGACATACTCCCATCCATTATTAGTTTGAAGAACCTTGATGGATTTCTCACTTTATTTCTCAACAAGAGCCTTGAAGTCTAGAAAATTTTCAAACATTTCAGACTTTTGTTTGAGAAAATATATCCAAGTGTACCTAGAGAAATCATCAATGAAAGTGAAGATGTACTTGGCCCTTGTGAAAGATGGTTTGGGAAAGGGTCCTGATACATCACTGTGGACTAACTCCAAAGGTTGTAAAGCCCTTTAAGCTTTACCTTTGTCAAATTTTTCTTCAAGATGCTTCCCAAGGGAGCACCCCTTGTAAAGTCCTTTTGAGAATTGGACACGAGGAAAGCCAATGACCATGTCATTTTTGTAAAGTTGTTAAAGGTAGTAGTAGTTAAGGTGGCCAAACCACTCATGCCATAACTTGTTAACTCCATCTGAATGAGTCAACAAAAATGTTGGAGAAGAATCTGATGCAAAATTTGAGGTGTATAACCTTGCTTGGTGATTTGCCCTACCCACTGCCACTGTAGTATCACTATGCAACTCCTTGATAGCCACTAAATCTGGTGAAAACTCAACTCTCATGCCTTGACCAATGTGAGTGATTTGGTATACTGATAGGAGATTGGTTGAAAGAGAAGGAACACTTAGAACATTATTAAATGTCCCTCCTTCCATTTCAACTGACCCTCTCCCTACAATAGAAACTGATGTGTCATCACCTAAACTAATTAAAGTCATGCTACAAGGCTCTAAAGATGAAAACTTAACTAGTGAAGAGCCCATGTGGTGAGAAACACCTGAATTAATGGCCCATGATGTTGTAGAAGTTGTAGTAACTACAAGGGCCTTACCCTTTTCTTTTTCCTTACCCTTGCTTTTTGCCTTGGTAGAAGCTTGGGTAGATGAATTCTGCTTGATGGACTCAAGAATACCTGTGTTGTGCTTCTCTAGAAGATGAGTTAGGTGATCTATTTGTTTCTTCATGCATTTGTGTTTATCATGCCCTATATTTTTACAATAGACACACTTAACCTTCTCCTTCTTAGGTTTAGCATTAGAGGATGAAGACTCAGTGTTGTTTTTGGCATGATTGTTGTTTTCTTTCTTCTTCTCATGGTCCATGTTCTGTTTCTTCTTCTCCTTTATTTAAGTATTATCCTTATCATTTCCAGATATCAAAGCTTGGGGTTGATTAGAATTCATTTTGCCCATTTTAATTATCTTATCTTGCTCCCTAGTCAAGTCAACAATGAATGAATTCAAAGAAAGCATTTTCCATGTAGTGCCAAGGGCACTTTTTATGGCATGGAAAGTGGAGACAAAGACTGAATAGCTTGGACCTAACTTTGAAAGAATAGAAAGATTAGTTGATCATCTTTATTCTCTATCCCACATTATTTTAATTTAAATCTAAGGGCCTTAAACTTAGTGAATAAGTCTTGTAGGGTGTCAATGTTGCTAGGACTTAGACTTATGAGTTCATTTTCAAGCTCATATACTCTCATCTCATCAAGCTTCCCAAATAAGAGTTATAAGGTGTCCCCTATGTCTTTGGGAGTCTTGGAGGTTTCTAAATGGAAGAGAAGTTTTGGAGACATAGACAAGCTTAGTAATCCATAGGCTTCATCACTACGGTTGTACCACTTGACCTTTTTAGCATCAGTGTTGGGTTCTACTTCAGTACCCATGGTGATCCTATACAACCCTTTACATCTAAGAATTATTGACATTTTAACCTTCCATTCATTATATTTAAAGGTTTTTAGGGGTTTAAGTTGAAAATAATCCATTTTAAGTGGAATTTAGGTGAAGTTGTGTTGATTACAAGTTGTGAAATTATGTAGAAAGGAGAATGAAAGCAAAGATATGCAAGTTGTGAAAAGAAATCGCACCCCATTGAAATGTTTAGCCCCCCAAAAATATTAAATTACATGTTCAAAAGATGTCAGGCTCAGCCAAGAATGCATCTTAGAGAAATCAATGTAAGACTTAAAGCAAACAGGATGTCAAACTCTGCCAAAAATGCATCTTGGGAGACTCAAAATTTTGGCGCTTTATAAACTAGTGCATTTTTAACAAATAACAATCCTAAGCTATGGATAATTGAATTAAAAACACTTTTGAAAAAAATGGCACACAAATTTGAGCTACTGTTTGCAAGATATTAAAGTTTCAATTTTCTCATAAACTAGTGTTTCTGCAAAAAAGCATGAAAACATTTTTAAAATGCCTATTTTGAGAGAGAAAGTGGCCTTAAAGCCAATCTTTGGATTCAAAACGGAATGAGGAATCCAAATAAAAAGTTCTTTGTGAAATCAAGTTTAACTAATTGTCTCGATATGCGTGAAAGCAAGTTTACCTTCCTCTTTTAGTAAAAATATAACTAGTAAGGCAGGAAAAAGAATTTTCAGCTAGTTTTTTTTACTTTTTTTTTATAAGAGGAAAGAAAGGTGGATAGTTGTTGTTGTGATGTCTTAGGCCTTGATAGGCACTACCAAGAAGATGAGATCAGGGCTTCACCAATGAACATGCACCCTTCCAACACTTCCAATGCAATGCAGATTTTAGCACTTCCAACACAGACTGTAGACTTAACACTTCTAGCACAGACTTTACCATAGAAGAGACAAATCAAGTGTAGAAACAAAATTCAAGGTGTAGGAAAAAGAATTCCTAGTGACTAAGGGTCCATATGGGACCTCAAACCAGAAAATAAAGCACCATTTTTAAAAAAAAGAGATCTGATTTGCTAGCAAAAAATAGAAAAAGAATAATTTGCAGACCTTTCAATGCACAGTAGGTCTGGTATACAGAATAAGACTAGAATAATACACCATTTTTAGAAAAAAATAGTTCTAATTTTGTTGGATGTTGGACGCTGTACAGCTACTTGGCATGGTTGATGTTGCTCCTCCCTCTGCTCCCTGCACACAACAATGGCACCCGAGCTAAAGCAAAACTAGCACCTGAAGTTGTTGTTACACCTATAAAGACTGAAGAGAAGATAGCCAAGACACCCGAAGGCCAAGGATCCTAAGGAAAAGATACAAGAAATGATATTGAAATTTTATTTTATTTTATTTTAGATCAGATCTAGAAAAAAAAGAGAACTCCACTTCTCTTGATTTCAAAATAAACTAATAGCATAACCAGACACACGATTACCAAGTTTGCTCTGATACCATATCGGAGTTGTTACTAGAATCCAAATAATGTGAATTCAATGGAGATGTGATCACATGAGATGAAGCAAGTGCACACCACATAGATGCTAAAGCAATTTGAAATTATACAAGAAGATAAATTATACAAGACAAAATGGAGAAAATCAAAATTTGATTAACATGAGATGGCCAAAGGAAAGAATACATATAGGAGAGCACGTAAGTAACTCCTCCACAAAAGGTGGCCAAGGCACCCCAAGAATAGACTGTAACTCCTCCATGAAAGGTGGTGACAAGGTGCTAAGAATAGAGAAGTAACTCCCAACAAGGGAGTTACTTATGACATTCTTATGACACCTATGACACATCTATGACACACATCTCCACATTAGCTAGCCTATCCCACAAATGTAGGAAAACTCCATGTAAGCACAATAAATACAATTTCCCTAATTAAAAAATAGGGAAAAATAAAAACCTACACTAATAGTTTTTTTTTTTTTAGGCTCAGGAGGTTTGACCTTATAACTTAGTTTGATAGTAAACTTGGTATTACATGTAGATGTAGCCAGTTTATTTACTACACACTTAAGTTTGTTCAATGAGATAAGTTTCATTTCGTGATCATGAACAATGTGGTATAAGTAATTAAAAGATTTTAACTTTTAATAAAAAATAGACGCATGTAAAGAAGCAAGAAAATTTTTCTTAAAAATATCTTGAATCTCTTTATTTTCCATAGGATTAGTCATACTAGCTAACATTATCTTGTACCTCAACTCATACTCATTAATAGGTTCATTGGATCCTTGTTTGATCTTTAAAATTTATGCATAGGAGATATTTTGTGTGATGTTAGATAAGTGTGATAAAAACTAATCCATAAGGGGTTTGAAGGCATTTACTGATTGAGTTGGTAAATCATAGAACCACCTTAAAGTATAGTCCTTTAGGCTCCTTGTAAATAGTTTGGTCAAAGTTTATCATTAGAGACATGATCAAGTCATGCCACATAAAAGGATCAAAGATACTATTAAGGATTACCCTATTCATGAAAAAATGTGAACTTAGGTGCAATAAAAATAGTTGGAAAGGGGTGTGGTGATATCTCTAGTGCAAGAGGATTATGAAACACTTCTTGTGAATAAATATCATAAGGTGATTTCATAGAGTTTTGTTCAATATTTTTATCCTAGTCTACAAAAGTTTTATAGTTTGGACAAGAACTTAAATCTCTTGGTCTTTTAGGTTGGACACTTGAGAAGTCACAAAAGGAGGTGTACCCATAGGTTGGGTAGATATAGGAATTAAAACCAATATTTGAGTTGAAATATTTTGGTTTCCCATGTAAGATGTGGTAATAATAATTTCATGGAAAAAAGGTTGAAATACATACCTTGTTCCCCCATTAGAAGTATGAATCAATAATGTGCTCAAGGGGAGGAATTTTGACATATGAGGATGACCCATAGCTTGAATAACATAATCAATAGATAAGACTTTCTTGTATATGTATGATTTTTGTTTATTTAGTTTCTAATATGATTCTTAGTATTTCATCAAGATCTTTAGGTTTTTTATGAATATGCTCATGAAACAATACAATTGCTTTCACTTACTCATGATCTATTTTCTCATGTTCATCGGTCTCATTAGACTCATGGTTTTCATTATTAGAATATTATTCTATGATAACCTCATCAATAGGTTTTTCATTCTCAACATTGATATCATCATGATCCATAGGATTAGGTTCTTGTGTGGTTTTAGACAAACTAGGTGGTAGGAGGGGAAGCTCAATGTGTTCAATAGGCACACCTCCCAATCTAGGGTTATGTCTAGGTTGCATGAAAAATAATATAAGGAAATTAAAAAGTACAAAAAACTAAAATCATGATTGACCATAGACCCTAGGAATTATTTTTTTTTACATTCATATGAGTTGGGTTCACTAAATGTTTATCCATAAAATATAGATATGGGGAATCTAGGGTTAAATGGGAAGAGATATCTTAGGGCATAAGGATGGTAGACTATCTCTAAAACATGCCACTTTTTTTTTTAAACTTAGAGAAACATATACTAAATTATGTTGAGATGATAAGAATAGAAAGTATAACTATGTTAAATATTGCAATAACAGTGAAAAAACAATATACTTGGTTATGATGCTAATATATATACATATATACATATATATATATATACATATATATATACATAGATATATATATATATATACATATATATATACATATATATATATATGTATATATATACATGTATATATATATATATATATACATATATATATATATACATACATATATATACACACACACATATATATATACATATATATATATACATATATATATATATACATATATATATATATATATATATACATACACACACACACACACACACACACACACACACACACACACACACATATATATATGGATTTAAAATAGGCAAAAATTGGACTAGATATGGATTTTGTAATAGTCTCCTAATTCTGTAATTATACCTCTATAGCCATAGACACTTGTGTCAACCTGGGATGGTTATGCCAATGTTACTATTTAGATTAGATGTAGGTGTACAATATGAAATACCTATTGAATTTGGATGCAACCACTTGGATGCTTCTAAATTTCTTGTTGCCTTCACTCTGGTGCATTCAAATCTATGTCATACACTATCTCTCCTTGTAGAATAATAAAAACCTAGTTCTTCATCTTCACATTGGTTGTCAAAAATATGAATAAGTGAACACATGGTGTTGATATACCCCATAAACCCCTCTATCAATGAGGGTTACCTACATAACCAATACTTTGAAGAGGGCCTTATACTTATATAGTTCTCCCCTATGTATTGGCTTATGTGTGAATCACACAATGTGTGATAAAAAAATACAATAATGACCTAGTTTGTAACTTGGAAAATATATCTCTTGGGCTACTCCTTCAATACTTCATACCTATAGATGTGATGTCCCTATGATTGATATGGAAATAGGAGAAAATAAGGAATATTTTCTCATTTGAATGATTGATATAATTATTTTGATGAGTTTTCTTATGAGTAGGTAAGAATTTTATAGGTTAGTAATGAATGAGGTTTGATCTTGTATTTATACCAATTCCTTTGGAGAACATCTCATATTAAAGCACTTAGGCCAGCCATATGAAAAAAATTCATTGGCAATTTGGATGACTTTAGAGCACTGGACACTTGTATTAGGTAGGACACTTACATTGACATAAGCATCTAACTGGGATGCAAGTGTTTGGGAAGAAAAAAATTGAGTACATGTCTAGAACTTGAAAATGTGGAAGATAAGTAGTTTTATAACATTTTGATCAAGATAGAAAGCATGGGTCATCATAATACATAGGTTAGACTAAGAGATAAGCAATTAGGCACAAATAGATGGTGTATGTGAGCCTTTTGGTAGTGGGAGAGGTTTATAAGATGAAGGTACATCCATAATATGTATTTTTGAAGTGTATAAGATTGAGGTTTCATATAATTTATAAATAGTGTCTATATACATGCTAATTCCCCTATTAAGTGAGATCTTGATTTGTATATATACTAGTAAAATTATAAAATTTATCACCCACTAACACATTAGGTAGATAGGCTGACCCTAAGGAAAGGTTTTATTTTTAAAAGTATCTATTATTGGGAGAGGGTTAGTACCGACCTCAATTTAATATCTACTGATGATATTGACTAAAGGTTTGGAGGTGTTTATGGAGGATATTAAGTAGGTTTGAAACAAATAATAAGATTATTTTAGGTGTGTAACAATATAATGAAAGGGTCAAACTCATAAGATAACATTTAATTATGAGGGAATAGTGTGTTAGAACCATGTTTGTGCACTCAAGTCATGTGTGGTAAATGTGTGTTAATCTTGTCATTATTAAGTAATTAATAGTAAACTATAGTATTTACAAATGGTCCCCTTTTATTCTAGTAATGGAATTGTTAGAGTAAAATGAAAATATATACTTGAGTGTGTACAACAAACTTTTTTTGGTACAAAGTTCTAATTATGTAGGTAACATAATAACAAAACATGTAACCAACATGTGTAGTCAGTGCCCATAGAATGGGAATTTTAATCTGATTTTTTTTTTTTAAATTTAGAAAGCAAGGAAGGAGTACACTTGTATGTTATTGAAAAACATGTATCCATTGTAATGTTTTTGGAGATGATGCTTCTTTGTCAAAACATTGAAGAAACTTTTACTTCCTTAGTGTAACACATGGAGAGTTGGGATGACTATACTCCAAATTTGTGTAATAATGTAAGACCTTAAGTTGGTAAGACAACATGGCCCAACCCTCATTAATGTTACTATAATTAGAATACTAAAATAAATACATAAGACATAAAAAGGGAACCACATGATGGGTTTGTTAAAATAACTGAATCAAGCACTACAAATGGATTATAAATTCAAATAATTTTGCTTAGTTTTATTTGTGTAAAAAAAAATGCTTGATCAAAAGTGAATGAAATATGTTCATGCCCCAATCATGAACAAAAATTTGAATGTATACTTTTACTCAATTTTTTTAGTATAGGATAAATGCATGATTAAAATAAAATGAAAAATGATCATGCCCTCATCATAACCCTAGATTTAATAAGTGTGAAGTGGAATGATAACCATTTACCATTCAACTATAAAATGAATTGTTTTGTATGTGCATGAAACATTATCATGTATTATGAATATGTAAGTGTGTATATATGCATGATCTAGTTTTATGCCCCCCTTAGTTTAACATTTTAGGATTACGGAGTTTAATCCCTAAGTTGTTAAAGGGGATGCGTATAGTATAAATATGCAATAAATATAGATATTGATTTATAATAGAATTGACTTATTTTGACCTTTATAAAAATAAAAATAAATAATGTAAATAGGTACTTAGTTGGAAATTGATTAAGATGGGAGATTTGGAGGATAAAAACTAAGGTAGGAGATGTTTTGAGTGTTAAGGATAAGATCCAAGTGTAAAAACCCTTTCTATATAGTAACAACCTAATTGGACAATAACACCATATGGAACTAGTGTCCTCTATATAGAAATGTTTTGAGCTTATGGTTACACCTTTATCTGGGTCTGCCAAACTTGTTCCTATGTGCACAAGTTTTGATTCCCTATAGGTGATCTATTTTTAATAATTTTATATGCAAAACCTAAACCTCTATGTTGTTAGGGCATTCAGTTGGCACAAGTATCAAAGTGTGTTGTTAGTTAGGTAGGATGGACATCCTTAACACCCTATTGTGATGAGATTTGCTTACATACCAATACATCATGGAAAAAATAATGTTAGATGGCTTTAACACACTTGATAATTCCATGAATGCAATCTATTATTGTTTGGTGGAGAGGGGTGTTGAATAGTTATGCCTTGGAGTACTCCATGACAACTTATTCTTGTCTAAAAGAAGCTAAGTTCTAGTTTTTCCATGAACCATGCACTCAGTATCTTAAGCATTTCCCATTGGAGGTGAAGTTGTTTATTGACTCTAGACTTGAAGTTTTTTACATGGAAGGCTAAACTCTCCCTTGTATAAGTAACAAGATTAGCAGGGGAATGCAAGGGTATTTGTGAAGGATCATTTAGAATGGTATTTAGTCATTAGGAATTGAAAAATAAAAAATATAATGAATCTCTATGAAGTATTATATGTTGAAGTGATAGAGAAATTGGACAAGAGGACTCAAGAAGTGTTATCAAGATCCACAAGGAAGTGAAAGAGCACAAGGACTCTCCAAATTTTGCATCACAACCAATGTCAGCTCTAATCTATGCTAGAGAAATAAGTTAGGTAGTGGAGAATGAAGAATCCAAATTAAACCAACCTAGTTCCCCAACCATAGTGCACACTCATGCTTTTGAGTTTGATGAACTAATTATACACAACTGGGATAAAAATAACATAGAATAAAAAACTAACCCTGTAAGAGAACCTTTAATTGAGTGAGTTGTAGACATGAGTATATTAAATCTCTCTTTTACTTTATCAGATACATTCATGGCCCAAATTGGTATGCTTGATGGACCTAACATAATTAGTGGGAAAAGTTCTATCCTAAATATAGTGAATTAACCTACCTCAACACCCAACATCTTGAGTGTTTTTATTGTAGCTATAGGCACGAGAGGTGGATTAGTTGGTGGTTTATCTAGTGGATTAGGAGGTGGCATAGGAGGAAGTGGTGGAATTCCCCCCTAAGGAATAGGACTTGTAAGTTCTCAACAACCACTGATACAATCAACACAACCACCCACCATGTACTATGAAATGATGATTCATTTTCTAGAATATCAATGTGTGGAGAATGTTGTTGAACATATCCATAAGTGTGAACTTATTTGGAGAACATGAGGTATAATCTCCTTTGAGTGAAAAGCTACACAATTTGTAACCACACTCTTGGAGTGAGCACATAAATAGTATAGGAAATATGATCCAAAATAAGCAGTAGTTGATTATGACCAGCTTAAGATAACATTCTTCTAAGAATTTGATATTCTAGAGTTTTAGTAACAAAGTATTGTCATGCTGAAGGATATAAAACAAGAGCTAATTGAGATGGTATAAAAGTAAGATTCATGGTTTAAGACACTCATGTCTAATCTTTCATTAAATATTAATGTCACTTAAAATGCTCAATGGTTTATGGGAAGTCTATTTCTTCCCTTCAGATGAACATTGTCTTAGAGAACCTTTACCAACCCGTATGAGGCCTTAGAAGCTACCCTCCATGCCAACATTATTGGAAGTATTGATATGGGAATTAGACATTTTATGGAGGCTAAAATTACTTCAATGGTATCTCAATTAGAAAAAATGACTACACATAGTGCTCATGACACCCATAGTGGCCTATAGTGTACCAATTATGAATTTAAGGGCCATAGCAGAAATAATTTACCTCATAAAGCTATATGTACTATCTTGAAGTAGTCATGTGAGATTTTCCAAGATGAGCATGACGTTTGATCTTGTACTTTGTTGCAATGGGCCATGCAATTGAAAGTATCCACTTATTGTAATATATGGATGCATGTACCCATGACACTAATAATTATCATATCTCAATAATATTCATAAGGCACATGTGTATTATACATGTCGGGATTCTATTTCAAATAATCAAGAAAATGGTGGTTATTATGGACAAGGTTAAGGTTGAGGATACAAAGGTGGACGTTTTCCACCACAAACATGCTAAAAATGTGGTTCTTTAAAACACTACCAACAAGATTTCCCAGTTTATCCAACATGTGCTTTTTTGTAAAAATGATCACCATTTGGAGGAATGTCCTAATTTGTACATGACCATCATAATAGAGAGGAATGATAAGGGTGTTGGTATGATATGCATTGAGAAGCCACACTAATAACCACACTCTATCACTCCAGTAGCCCAACAAGTTAACATTACAATGCATAGTGGTGGATAGTCCTAGTCTACATCTACTCTACCTATTGACAAGGTACAATATGAAGAGCCTCTTACAACTAGGTATCCTAATGATCAACAACATAAATAAGTGATCCAAAATACTAATAATTTTTGTAAGGGAATTACATGGTGATATCCAATTTCTTAAAGACTGTGATGTCACTCAACATGCTAATATGTAGAAGGCCATAAATCCTCAAGATGCATCATGGGATGACTTCTAAGAGATTTTAAAGAACATATTGGATGAGGCTATTATACTTTTATTATTTAACTGAATTAAAAAATAGATGAAATTTCCTATTAAATATCATCGACTAAACCATACTCAACAACAAGATACTCTGGTTCCTCCTAGCCCATAAGAGAACAAAGAAATATTGGTGAATGTTATCATTGATGGATGGGTGATCGAAAATAATTTAGTTGACACTGACACTAAGGTTAATATACTCACAAAGAATGAATGGTGAAATATGATTAGCTTAGCCTTACAAACTTCACCCATGTATTTTCATGGCTAATAAGACCCATGCTCTATCGATTGACATTATTACAAATGCCACTAAGGATATCCTCAATGTTCCTTTCAAAATTGACTTTGAAGTTATAGAGTTGGCTAAGCCTGATGACTTCCCATCCCTATTGTGTCATCCTTTGTGTTATGATTAAAACATTTATTTAAGCTTCAAGAAGAGATATATAAATTTTAAAAATATTGATTAGCACATCGTCATCCCATTGGACCAAGCACATGGACCCCCATATGTTGAACTTGTTAACAATGATGAAGATATTAATCAAATATATAATGTCATAGCTTAAGGAAATAAACATCATTATCCCACCCCTAATGGCATACTACAATGGACATATGCATAATCCCTCTCTAACACTACAATTAATGCCTATGATTGTTGGGCACAAGGTGATTATGACCTTATTGGGAGAGTGTGTGGTACCATCGACACTCATGAAGACACTCGGTGCAAGTATCATAATCACCATAAGTTTGTAAGTCTTATCACCAGGTAAGTCATGCATGGACCAATTGTGGCTATGTCACTTGAGAGGCAAGATGAGGTTTGGTGGTTCCACAGGAAAATGGAAGTCTATAAAGTTGTCCAATAATTGGAAACCTTTTATGACTATGATGTTGATCACATGTGATCACTTGTTCACATTATTGATGACACAATGGCAAGGTGGTGGAAAATTCATCATGAATGTCTCCTTCATTGGGACTAAGGATTTTTTAAATTACATCATTGATTTCATCATGATAACCACATACAAGGTAATATCATCTACCGTGGTATCCAAGCACCAGAACCTCACCTGGAAGCATGCAAGGTAATATGGTTGGATGATAAAACTTTTTTACTGAAATATATGTGGGTTCATGTATTTTATGTCACTTTGTGCACTTGGGCTATATTTTGGTATGTTCATGAGGAGCATCATATAGGTACCCATTTTTGGCACCTGATTAAGGACAATATGATTTCAACATTATTCTATTTGTTTCCAAGGATGGATTTGTGCCTTACACTACAAGTGATGTGTCAAGTAGTCATTGAGGACCCTAGTCCAATTGAAGATTGGCTAAAAAGCATACATGATGTATCAAAAGAAGGATTGACCATATTTAATGAGCCTATTGAGTAATCATCTTCTTCCATTCTAGAACTTGTAATCAATCATGAAATGAGTAGAAATTCAAAAAGGTAAGAAAAAATTTGTGTTCCAAGTTGATGAAGGTGCAAGATTTGCACCACCTAACCCATCAACTAATCATTTGGATATACAAATGGATTATGGTTTTATAAATATTCATGACATAATTTTAGATATATGACACCTATACTTGGAACCACTTCAAACCATATAATGAAACATTAGCATAGAGGATGCACTATTATGGGAAATTACTCATTCAATACTCAAATCTCCAAAGTGTTTGAGTTGTTGAAGGAATATCAAGATGTCTTCCCAAAGAATTATAGTGAGATAAAGTGCATTCACTTTTCTTTGGGTAAAATGCATATCAAATTGGTCAAAGGTGTTTGCCTAGCTAGGAAATAGCCTTATCAAAATCTAAATTTGGGTGTATGGGTTAAAGAAGAAAATGACATTATTTTGCATGTAAGAGTCATTACTCCCATAAATGAATCTAAATGGGTTATCCCTATGATGATAAGCATTAAAAAGGATGGACACATTAGGATTTGTGTATATTATAGGTTACTTAATTTATCTTGCATTATTTATCCTTTTCCAACACTATTTGTCAAAGAAATACTCAAAGGTGTCACTAGGTATGAAATATATACCTTCATAGATGGTTTTTATGGGTACCATCAGGTCTAGATCATAGAGGAGGATAGACAAAAGACTAAATTTTATACATAGTGGGTGTCTTTTATATATACTATCATATTGTTCAAGTTAAAGAATGCCCCCGTTATATTCTCCAAAATATTCATTGAGGCCTTTAAGGACTTTATCCATAAGTTCCTTTAGGTTAATGTATATGATTGGATAGTATATGCTTGGTGAAAGACCATTGTTCTAATCTTAGGCTTATGATAGAGTGTTGTAGGACACTTCAAATTTATCTCAACTTGAATAAGTGTCTTTTTGCTACTCCATTTGGCATTCTCCTTGGTCACATTATATGATGAGATGTAATTCTAGTGGACCCCACTAAGATTGTTTTCATCATCTATTTACCAACACCAACTAACCAATGTGAGGTTTCTACCTTTCTAGGTCATACTGGTACTATAATAAATTTATCCAAGAATATGCAAGGATTGTATGGCCTCTATAAGAGCTCTTGAAACACAATGAACACTTCATTTCGACCCACTTGTGCCAAGAAGCTTTTATAACCTTAAAGGAAAAACTTATCATTTTCATGATTTCTATTCCTCAACTGGACTAAACCATTCCATGCCCATGTGATGCTTCTAGCATGGTAGTCAGTGTAATAGTTATTCATCTTGGTGAAGGTATTCTAGATCACCTTATTTACTTTGCAAGTAGAAAGCTTACTCTAGTAGAAAGGAAATATACCACCACAGAGTGTGAGGCACTCTTTATGGTCTATGCTCTTAAAAATTAATGATAATATCTATTGGTCACCCATTTTATTTTCTTCACAGACCATGAATCATTGAATTATCCAATTAATAAACATGTTTTGCATGGTCCCATTTGCCGTTGGACCATGTTATTCTAAGAGTTTAAATTCTCCATCATGTTAAAGCCTAATAAGGTAAATTATGGTCTCGACCATCTCTCAATAATTGATTCTAGTGAACCTATGTGTGACATTGAGGATGACCTACTTCATGGGTAGTTGTTTCACATCTCACATGTTCTTGAGGAGTTAAATGACATATCAACCTTTTTGACTAATGGATTAACTCCAACTCATTTAAGCATGTAAGCTAAGAAGTAACTCGTCATTCATGTTGCTCCATTATAACTCATTATAAGGGACCTCTATAATCTTGGATGAGATGAAGTACTTCATTGATACATCATAAAACATGAGCACATTGATGTGCTCTGTGAAGTTCATGAAGGTATTGCAAGAAGGCATTATGCTGGAAAGGCTACTATGCATAATTTTTTTTTATTAGTTTATGGTGGCCTATGCTTTTTCAATATGCAAAGCTTTATGCATGTTAATGTGACATTTACCATCATGTGGGGAAGCCCAATTGATAGGATGCAATTCCAATTCATCATATTCTATTGTAGGAACCTTTTAATGGGCTATTGACTTTGTGGCCCCATCAACCCAATATGGTAGTATACTAGTTCACGCTATGTTATCATAACAACTGATTATCTCACCCATTGGGCTGAAACTATGCTAACAAAAGATTGTAATACAACTACTATAGTGAACTTCATATGAGAACATATTATTACAAGGTTTGGTTATCCATTTAGTTTTACATTTGACTGGGGTACTCACTTTATCAATGAGATTATTGGCATACTATTAGCTAAATTCATGATTACTCACCACAAGACCACACCATATCATCCTCAAGAAAATGGCACTATTGAGGCATTCAACAAAATCTTTGGCACAACCCTATCAAAGATATGTAACATTAGATGCACTGCTTGGGATAACCAGGTGTCTATAGTTCTTTGGGCCTATCAGATAACTTAGAAGCACATCAAAAAAATTACATCATGTAATCGTGTGTTTGGTTTCTTAGTGACCTTTATTCACATTGCATGTGTTGGATGGCTAGATGATAACCATCATTGAATGCACACCTAGATGCCTTACTATAATTGGATGAAGCTCATTTTATTGCTCATTGGAGTCAAGATGTAGAGAAATGTAAACAAAAGGTGTGGCATGATCACCACCTCAGCACAACACTTTTACACCTGGAATGCAAGTCTTAATATATGACTCTAAGTTCATCTGCCAATATGGGAAGCTTCGTGTTCAGTGGGATGGTCCCTTTATTATTCATAGTATTGACCCTACCAGTGTGTCAATACAATTTCTTCTTGGTCATTACAATGGTAGTTAGTTGTGGCCGTATTTTTCTACCTAAGTCTTTCATGATTTTACCAATAAGACATATGCCATTAGTTTAGGATTTCTTGTTTTCAATAAAGCAATGCCTTAGTTACATGCCATTTTTTGTAATTTTATAATCATTTTTAACTTGATAATTATGTTATCATGGAGGACCATGAAGCACAATTAGTGTGGGGTAAGTTTTTTTACATGTATGAAGTGCTAGGATATTGTCTATAGGGATACACGTAGATACATATGCATGTAAATAAAGGTGTATAAGGACAAAGGCTATGCAGGATGTGGCACATAATCATAAGCTTACCTAGGTAAATAATGATTCCTTCCTTTGGTGTGAGTATTCCCTTGGTATGAATATTCAAATTCTCATATAGCTAGCATGCACTTTAAGAAAAGCATGAGACAAGACATGTCATTAATACAAGGAGGTAGTGATAATGAAAAGTGTGCCAACATCACATCATGGTAATACCATTGGTCATGTTTATTGTGTGAAGTGATGTTCAAAGAGAGGGTGGTATTAAATTCAAGTTACCCCCTCAAACCTATAAAGAGATATAAAGTAGTTCATTTCAAATTTTACCCTTGCTATGATTGTCAATTTATAGAGCCAAAGAATGAACAAACAAACTCAAAGTGATTCTAGTCAAGTGTAGAGTACCATTTTTTTAGTTTTTTCTTGATAATTGAAGTATGTTCAAGCTAAAATTAATATCTAGATCCATCTAAATTGAAATAACATGAAGGATTTCTTGAGTTGTAGGTTGTAGGGGTCAGCATTCACTATTAATGAGCATCAAAGTAGGAGAGTCGAGACACCTACATCAACAAAAACATATTCATTTAGAAACATTGGATGACCATGCCTTAACCTTAGAAATTTAATAAGGGTGATGAAACCAAAGAAAAAGACCCAATGGAGTAAGCCACTACCTATCATTCTAGAAGAAGAAGAGCTAAGTGTTGATAAAAAAATAATGTTAATCAGGGAGGAAATATTTAAATAACAAGGTGAGTGCATGGAAGGCAAAGGAACAAGTATGATGTACCAAACCAAAAATAAATCTCAAGTTCATCCACCTCTACCCTTACTAATTAAGGATATGTAATACCTAGAGATGGTGTTACACATACAAAAGTGGGTATTTGATGTGCCCACCTGCACTATTTTTGATTAAAACCATTGACAACCTAGAAATGAATTTGAGCTATAAAATGATTATAGAATCAAGCACTAAAACACCATGAGTGAATTAGTCTATGACTTGAATATATTCAACACCTTGAATGCTTCTGACCTTTTTCATCTTTTCAACCTCTCCTAGTTTGGAAAACCTATAGAGGTGATCAAGTTTCTACTTTTGCATGTGCATGAGAAGTATATCTATTTTTTTTGGCACCAAATGAAAATCATGAATAAAATAATTATCAATGTGTCAGGGTTACAGTGCTCTAGTGAAGACCTTGAATTTGATTTAGAGCACTTAATGCAGATAGAAAATAGGACCAAAACATTGTAATACCAAAAATAGGGCCATGCTTTGCATATTAAGAATCTACAGGATCCCCCTTCTGAGTGGCCACACATATTATTATGAAAAAATTTGGCAGTGATGATAGATGGAAGGAGGTAAACATGGCCCACTTATATATTACACACCAAGTCATTGAGGGGCTAAAGTATAGTTGAGAAATGTATTTTGCTAATAAAACTATAGATGTGGAGAAGGCCCATTAGATACCCAACCATAGGCTCCCTTGTGGCATGCTCCTATTACTAATGGTGTTTGATAAAATTGGTGTACCATATTACACCTCTATAAAATTGAATTAGGTTTACCCACCTAAAAAAATTCCCTTGCAGAGTGGTATAAGGTGTTAACCTACCTTGTCTAGATTACCCTGTCATATAAGATTAAAATGAAGTCATGATATGATGGAATGAATGAATCCTTTGGTAATGAATGGCATGTTCTAAAGGAATTACCTACATAGGTTAGTAATGAAGCCAAGTTTGATGTCAAACAACATTACTCTCTTGCATGCATCAGGATGGATCCATCTGGAGAACTTTTTACTTGGTTAAAGTTGCCTTATGCTTTCATAGTGTAGTACTTTATGAACTCTATCAACCACATATCAGACACATAGTCAATAACACTTAAAGTAGAACAAATTGACTCAGAGACCCACACTCTTCACTATATGTATGGATACCTTGGGAAGAAACTATATATATAGAACAATGAGTCATACAAAACTAACATCAAGGTGTATCAAACCTTGGTTGGGAACTCAATTCATACCCTCTTCTATATGTTGAAATCAAAGAAGAAATATTTGGGAAGTGTAGAATGTAAGAAAGAGAAGCTTCCCCCAATGCCACCACTAAACAAGAAGTAAAAGTGTATAGGGCATGATGCTAACACAAGTTCTCAGCCATAACCTCTAAAAAGGTAAAGGACTACTTGATCACCACCCAAAAGGGATTCACCACCAAAGAGGGAATCCCCTCCAAAAATATATTCACTAGTAAGTCAAGTAGAAGGATCAATGCCAATAATACAAACTATTCTTTTGAAACAAGAAATAGAAGAACCTAAGGATGGTGATAGGGATGAATTAGAAGAGTTACCAGGAGGGACCAAGGGGATGACCAAAGAGCAATAAGAAACTGATTTATAGAAGACACTCTTCACAATGCAAGAGAAATAAACTACCCTTAATGAGGTGCAGTTGGAGATTGAAGATCCACTTGGTAAAAAGAGGGATGGATCTAAAGTAGAAGAATTGAATGGCTTAGACATCGACACCACATCATAGGAACAAGATGCAAATATCAAGATACTTGAGTGGGATACCATAAAATGTAAATATCTAGTTGACTATGTTCTCAAACCATAAATGTCTGATGTAGCCACCAACTTTCACACCTAAAACTAGATAGGAATTCTTGATAAGTTACTATATTTGTATTATCATTTTAATCTAGAAGATGCATCCACTCAAACCTGAAATGAGATGTCATTTTTTCATGACATTTAAAATGAGGAATGACATTTTTATATGCCTTAAGATAGCATTGTATTAGATTCCCAAGTGATGACACTACCCACAACTCTTTAGGTATATGCCCATCAACTTACCTCTTTATAATCTAGTGTGATGCTTTTAAAACTATCCTCTGAGGTAGCATGACAAAATGTTCTTACAGAATATGATGCTTGGAAAGTTGAACATAATCATGCCAAGGTGGTGGAAATGTTTGATAAAGAACTCACCACCTGCACCAAACTAGAAGAAGAAGTAGCCAAGTTAAAGCATTGGTTAAAGGTTGAGACAATATCCAAGGTCAAAACATTAAGTATTTCTAAGGCTATTCTAAGCCAAAACCCAATGCTCATAGATGGATTCCATTTAGAGGGTGAGGCGATTGACAAGTTAGAGACCCTTGTGGACCTCCTATTGAAATAGTGCAAGGAGTAGCCTAGGATAATATATGAAATAATATGGGTAGCTAAATAATTTATTAAAGCAATGGGAGTATGCAAGTGTACCTTGTACAAAGTTGGGGAGGTGATTCCCATCATAGATGGGATTTTTGAGAAGCTAACATAACCCAATAAGATTTGGGAAGCTCAGCTCCAAGTATAATATTTTTAGAGTTCGTAATTGTCTAATGTATCCCTATTAATAAAAGACCACACTAAGCATGTGAAGGCATTAAAGGATATCAAAACTATAGAATAAATAATAAATGTGCATTGATAAGAAATAAGTTATAACTTTGTATCATTATGAGGATAGGTTGTATCTAAGGTTACCATGCTTAAGGAAGTTTAGAAGGATGCTTCCACATCCATCAAACATTTGGTTAATAAGGCAAGCGATTGTCTGGACCAATTTGAGGAGACCAAAAAGTTAAAATCATCAATTGAGGAAATAAAACTGAAGCTTCTTTACACTTTGTCATATTAGTAAGGTATAAAAAATTAGATCAAATAGGTTGGTCCTAAATTTTTTGTCGAAACTAAAATTGGTACTTAGTCGAGGATGGAATAATAACATAGTATGGGGTGATGTTGGACCCCAAACTTTGGCTAAATATTTTGGTAGTGGCATGGAATGACATGGAATAAGCATGGTGAAAAAGAAGAATAATGTGAAGGTTATATAAGTATAGAACACCATGGCATAAGAGATCATGGTATGTGAACACCCAATTTAAAGGGAGGCATAATAAATAGAGAAATTGAAAATGAAGGGCTCAGAATATTAACCAAAGATTTGGGGATTGTGAAGGAATAAAGAAAATGTTAAGAAGTGATTCTTAGGGATGGAATATACTTCAATCTCCCATGATTTTAACATCAGCCCACATGAATATAGAAACTTGGTAATGAGGACCTAGTACCAAATGAAAATATAGGGGCACAAAGGCCCATGCCCTTAGGAAAACAATGTAGACAACTACCATGACTCTTAGTTCACTAGAGATCATTGGCTAGTCACTAGAAGTGTCATAACTATTATAACAACTTGGTTGGGGAGAACCAATTATAAATACCCCTATTTAGAGATTTATAATGTTGATGATCATTGTTGTATAATGATTGATTGTTAGTGAATAATGTAATCATAGAAATCATTGTAATATTGATATTACACTCCAGTTTATAGATAATATGTATCACTTAGCTACACTATACATATGTTATGTAACTTATGGATCTAATATGGAAATAATGAATAGAATCTATGTTATCTAAACATGAACAATGTGGACTCTAAATGTCATGGCAATGGTTATCTTAATCATGTTTATTATCTTAACCAAACCTACATCCACATCTGTGTATTTATTTTTCTATTTAGTCATTGAATAAGGTATATATTTAAGCACCAATATATGATAATTACTCTTCTACATGACAAAACCCATGAGAATAGTTTCTTTTTGTGTGATTCAAATGAGTGTGCAAGAACATAATCTTGTGTGAAATGCTAGTACACTAGCTTGTTGGGTACTAGTTACTTCAGTGCATGCCTAGGGAAAGGTATCGATTGAAAAATAACCCAAAAAATGACATGATGTTAGGCACTAACATTTTCATGGTTGAGCATCCTCTGATTCAATGCCTGCCTCATATCCATCTTCAAAATTCTTCCAAATTTTGATGTTTTGGTATTGCATATTTTAAATGTTAGTTTCTATTGAAAGTGCATCCATTACAATTTTGAAAAGTGACTTTGACTATATTATAAATGGTTGGAAAATATGAGTCTTGAAAAAATGAATTTTAACTCTTTTAACATAAATATGACTTTGATATTTTGGATTTTGGATAATTTTTGACACTTTTAGACATTTTAACAATGACCTAATAAAAATGACTTTGACACCTATTTAAACTAAACCCTATTTTAATAGTATCGACACACAAGACTATAATTATAAGAAACTACGACTCTATATGAATATATAATTTTAAATAAAAACATAAGAGAATTCAAAAATAATCTAAATAAAGATATTACATGTTGCCACATTGAATTTTACAACATATCCTATTGATTATTTTTGAGAGATTGACCACAACAAAAACTATTGACTCATCATTTAAAAAAATAATAAACTAAAAGACTCAACTATTTAAACCATTGAATTAATTTTTAGATTTTAATTAATAACAATTATTAAATAAAAAACCAAAAAATTAACACCTAAATACCATAGACATGGATGATGATTAAATGAAATGACATGGTCTTTATGTTAGGAGCCAATGTAAAGAAAATGTGTTGAGGTGAGTTTCCATGGAGAGATTTGAGATCAAGTCTGGTGACTAAGATGTTAATATGTAGATCTAGTATAGCTATATGTAATAATATGCTATGCATTGGATAAAATTTGATCAAGGTTGGAATTCAACACTAACTGTATGCTATAATATTATGCCAATTCAATAACTCATTCACAGGTCACCATTTTTTGAGGAATTGATGTATGACCACATGGTAGAATGCCTTAATAAAATTAAAAAAATAAAAAATAATATGGAAAATGATAAATGATGATGGATAATTTTTCAATTCACATGTAGTCTATAGTAGATGGTTGGAGATGAGTAAGATCCCTATAAAATATGAAATAGACACTTGAAAGACATAAATCATGATGAGATCTATTAATAGAACTGATAGTTGATAATCAATATGAATATCATGGATAGAAGAACACAATAACACAAATATAATATAATATCCAACAATAAATCACCAAACCATGATCGACATGTGCCTAATAAAAACTTGAATAAGGTAGAAACTTACAACAACATGCACGAGATAAATACTCACAAGAATGAAACAAATTATCTCATTTTAGGCTTGACATTATTCAAGGAAATAGAATAGAGCTTCCCTCTATAAACCAACATAACATTCTCATAGAAATTTCTTGCTCTGATACTAGATAATAAATCTAATTTAGATTTAATAAAATAAACACTAAATAAAATTTCTCACATAACAAATAATAGTCTTCAATTTCATATTATATTCAAGATTTTCTATTATTCAAGATTAATTACAATATGGAGAGATATTACATTTATATAGCTCAATGAGCTCCTATTATCAAGGAGTCAAGGCTCATCATCTAATCCCATAATCTTCTCCTCTAATCCCTTTATTATCTCACTCAAGCCTATCTACGTGAGTTTTGATCACAACTCACTCACACATAATATAATATTATATTGACATAACCTATAATAATAATGAGTTATATTTACAACTCATATTAAATAAAAACTTTATACAAATATATTAATGTGAGCACTAACCCAAACATGATTTTTTTAACAATAGTCAACTTTATTTTAATGCATACACACTTTACCAAAAATAACCCTACTCTTCTAGACATGACACTACTCATCTAGGAAGCAGTTTCATTTTGCTCAATTTTTTGTGTTATGTTTTTCTTACTATTTGCACCTTTATTGCATTGTTTATTTCTAATAGTTGTCTTTAGATTTACCAAATAAAAAAATATTTTTATTCAACCCCTTTTGTCATTTATTATTACATTCAGAAATATTTTATTACAAAGTAGGTTTGATTTACTATCCAATGTAGACACCTAATTTTGGTTCACATATAGTTTTAGTTTTCAAATAGCATTGTTATAGGTTACTTGTGTGCTTGTTTATTATAATTCATATTAGGATCTTATTGGTACATTTTTCTCCATGTTTTGGCTTATTTTTCCTATTTCCCTTGATCTATCCTCTTTCTTTATCCTCCCTACTTGTTTTTCTTTGGTTTTACCCTATTTCCTAGAACCCTACATTATATGATTTTGGTTGGGTCCCCCGTGTCTTATTCTTCTCATTTTTCAGCTTTTCATGCCCATTATGTGTTGGCTCACATAAAAATTGGTACTAATTTTAATTTGATAAGTCTATAAATATACACAAGCATTAGTGCATATAGGTCAATAAATGAGACATGCAATGAGTGATAAGTGAATGTGAAACTAAAGTAAGAATCAAGCATTTATTAAAGAGATATATTATGTTAAAAGTAATATTCTAGCATTTAGAGAAAATTTGAATTGAGATTTAAAGAATTTTGTATTCTTGTTCTACTTGTTCATGCTAACACAAAAAATCATATAGGATTAGGTTTGCATCCATACATTGCTTGTTGAAGTAAATTGAGTGTTTTCTCTAAAATTTATTTGGACTAGGGGCATGTGTAGACACTTAATTTTGGCACAAGGCTTATTATTTCAATATTTTTAGTGTGATTTTATGCAAATGTATCATTATTTCAAACTAGATACTTATTTTTACATTCTCTCTTTATGTCCTATGTGAGGTCTTGTCCTCTCTCGTGTCTTTATTTTTATATCTCTTTTATATTTTCTTGCCTCTAATCCCATAATATTCTCCTCTAATCCCTTTATTTTCTCACTCAAGCCTATCTATGTGAGTTTTGATCATAACTCACTCACACATAATATAATATTATATTAAGATAACCTATAATAATAATGAGTTATATTTACAACTCATATTAATAATAGACTTTACACAAATATAATAATGTGAGAACTAACCCAAACATGATTTCTATAACACTAGTAAAATCTATTTTCATGCATACACACTTTACCGAATATAACCCTACTCTTCTAGACATGACACTACTCATCTAGGAAGCAGTTTCACTTTGCTCAAATTTTTCTGTGTTATGTTTGTCTTACTATTTGCACCTTTATTGCATTGTTTATTTCTAATAGTTATCTTTGGAATTACAAAATAAAAAAACATTTTTATTCAACCTCTTTTGTCATTTATTATTACATTTAGAAATATTTTATTACAAATTAGGTTTGATTTACTGTCCAATGTAGACACCTAATTTTGGTTCACATATAGTTTTAGTTTTCAAATAGCATTATTATAGGTTACTTGTGTGTTTGTTGATTATCGATTAATATTAAGCTCTTATCGGCACATTTTTATCCATGTTTTGGCTTATTTTTCCTATTTACCTTTATCTATCATCTTTATCTATTCTACCTACTTGTTTTTATTTGGTTTTACCCTATTACCCAGAACCCTACATTGTATGAATTTGGTTGGGTCCCTCCTGTCTTATTCTCCTCATTTGTCAGAATTTCATGCCCATTATGTGTTGGCTCACATAAAAAATTGGTCCTAATTTTAATTTGATAAGTCTATAAATATACACAAGCATTAGTGCATATAGGTCAAAAAATGAGACATGAAATGAGTGATAAGTGAATGTGAAACTAAAGTAAGAATCAAGCATTTATTGAAGAGATATATTGTGTTAAGAGTAATACTCCAGCATTTAGAGAAAAATTGAATTGAGATTTAAAGCATTTTTTATTCTTTTTCCACTTGTTCATGCTAGCACAAAAAATCATATAGGATTAGGGTTGCATCCATACATTGCTTGTTGAAGTGCATTGAATGTTTTCTCTAAAATTTATTTGGACTAGGGGTATGTGTAGACACTTAATTTTGGCACAAGGCTTATTATTTCAATATTTTTAGTGTGATTTTATACAAATGGATCATTAGTTCAAACTAGATACTTATTTTGACATTCTCTCTCTTTATGTCCTATGTGAGGTCTTGTCCTCTCTTGTGTCTTTATTTTTATATCTCTTTTGTATTTTTTTGAATTTAGGCATCCTTTCTTCTCCTCCTTCTTTAGATGTTTCTTTATCTAGAACATAATTGACAATTCATCAATTATATCATAGACATAATTGACTGACCATTAATTGTGTCCCTTTGGTCTTTGTGGGCCCTTTTCCCCTATTTTCTCTTCTAATATTTGTGTGGGCCTATTTTTTCAGCTTTCCCCTCTTTCTTTGTGTCAACTTGCATACATCCAGTTTAATATTTTGAATTATATAAGTTCATATGTATACAACATTCTAGAGGCATTTTAAAACCAAGTAACAATCAACCACACATCTTACAAAGTCTTAGGCACACTATCAAATCTTTATCTTTACTCTTGAAGGATTTTTAAGTGGTTTCAAGGGTTTCAATTAGATACATATTTGTGTCAAGAGAAGGTCTAAGTGAATGTTCATGTGGTTGCATTTGATTATTTATGGAGAGAAGGTGAATCCATATTTTCCATCTTGGGTTGGGATATACTCACAAAACACTATAAATACATTGTTCTTGATTCTAAACATGAGAGATATGTAGATGTAACTTCTCAAAAGGTTCCCTAATCCAACTCAATTTACATTTATATTTATCTTACAACATTGTGGTAAATTAGGTAAAAAATAAATGGGAAGTAAATAAGACTATAATTCCCACTAATTTTATGAAACAAATCGTGTATCTTACTAATCAACTATTTATGAAGCTACCCATAAAGTTAAATGACCTAAAAATAAGCAAATTATAGAATTAAAAAAATAAAGATGCTAGAGATGTTTAAAAAATTATGACTTACATAATATTAGCACTTAGTTGATTCTAAACCCTTCATTATATTATAGCCAAATATTAAGAGCAACACTATGTTAGTTTCAAAAACCCATTCTAGCCTTATAATATAATTAGTGTCATCAAGTGTGTTTGTTCAGGGTTCTATCTCTCTCCTTACTCTCCAATTGTGTTTTTGTTGTTCAAATTTCATTGTTGGTCAATATCTTAGGCATGGTTAATATATACATGTTATTTATAATTGTATCATTCTAGATCTTGATTATTTCATATTTTTAAACCACTGTGCATAGTGTAATTATCATTTTGTGCTAAATAGTTAAAACATTTTGGTGGATCCTATACTTTTACATCTATCCTAGGGTTTATTTATCTTATTCACTTTAGGATTTGTTATTTTTTCTTGTGTTTCAGCTCTGATTTTTAGGATTTTCATTCCCTCTTTCCTCCTTAGGGCTTATTCTAGTTTAAAATGGTTTATATTATCAAAATGGATGTTTGTAATGTGAATGACATCTCTCTATCAAAATGAAATATTAATACTTTTAATTATTCCAATTCTGATTTTACATCAAAAAAACATATTAATGATGGTATTCTTGAAACTTATAAAAAACATCTTATGTCAAATACTTCTATTGCTAAAATTTTGAAAATGTTTAATGAAGTAGCTAGTATACATTATTCTCATGCAAATAACGATAGTTTTGAGATTTTTACTAATGTATTTTATTATTTTATGTGTTTTACCTAATTAAATTTTATAAACCCTAATAGGATATAAACTAGTAGAATAATTAAGATTGATAAATATGGCATTCAAACTTGCATGTCAATCTAAAATACAAAAATTGATTGCAATGATTTGAAAAGTGGCATATGCTAAATATAGTAAGTAAAATAAATGGACGAGTACTCATATTTTTTAATTTATTATCTAAATATGAATGTGTTCTATTAGTGAAAAATAAAATGAAGTAGGAATGTGATTTTTTTGGTTTAGGAACTATGTTTTTATCTGTGTAAGGTCAGTTTCATCAAATTGTGGTCGATGTCAATTATCTATATTAAATTTTTTAGGTTGGTAATAACCTATGTGTTAATGAGGGACTATGATAATATAATCACCTCTGCCTATCTATGAAAGCTTTATACATGTGGTGCTAAACCCTGATGATGTGTGTAACTGTAAAAAATAATGTTCTTCACCTTAAAACCCTAGGTGTGCTTGTGAGGGCTAGAAACCTATAAAATTTGAAAAAGGATAATGAGTTGAGCTAACCCTAATCACCCTCATTTGATAATTGACCATTACCCACATATATTATACTCTAAAGATACAAATCAAGCCACACACAGTTCTCCCACCCAATATAATTGTGAAATTATGATCCTTTGTTATATGCATACAACTAATGATTTGGATTTGATACATGATAATGTTTACTTTGAATTTGATTTAGTATGCTTCAGATTTGACTTGTGACTAATACTAATGATAGATTTGTAATTCAATAATAATAGGGTTAATTTATCAATGTGCAATAGTTTATGAATGTGTACCACATATGTGTTTCACCCTAAAATCTAGATATAGTGGATCTAACATTAAAGGGGGAAGAGATAGCCCAGGGCACAAGGGTGGAAAACTATCTCCAGAGTAGGATAATTATTTGTGAAACTCATATATACATATACTAAATTTATTATGTTAAGATGCTAAGAATAGAAAGTACAATTATGCTAGATATTGTAATAACAATGAAAAAATAAAATACATAGTTAGTTCTAATGATAATATAGATCTAGATCTAGAACAAGAAAAAAGTGGACTAGATCTAAATTTTGGAATAGTTTCATGATTTTAGAAATTATACCTTTGTAGCTAGGAAAATTTATTTGACCAGAGATAGTTTCATTTATACTATTATCTAGATCAGACATACGTGTCTAGTATGGAATATCTATTGAATATAGATGTGAACACCTAAATGATTTTGGGTTTTTCATCACCTTTGATTTGGTGCATTAAAATTTAGGTCATGGACCATCACTCTTTGTCAAATACCAAAACCCTATTTCTTCATCTTCATGTTGGCAATGAAAAAATGGGTTAGTGGCACATGATGTTGAACTACCCCAAAGACCCCTTTGTCAATAAGCATTACCTATATAGGTAATAATCTGAAGAGGGCCTTAGAATTATGTATTTATCCCTTATGTGTTGGCTTGTGTGTGAATCATGCAATGTGTGATAAGCAAGTGCAATAATGACCTAACTTGTAACTTGGTAAATATAAATTTTGGGTTACTCCTTTAGTACTTCAGACCTGTAGATGTGTTATCCCAATGACTAATATGGAAATAGGAGAAAATAGAGAATGTTTTTTCACTTGACTGCTTGATAAAATGCTTTTGGTGAGTTGCCTTGTGAGTAGGTAAAAAGTTTCTAGGTTAGGAATGAATAAGGTTTGATATTTTGTTTATACTAATCTATTTGAAGAATATATCACATTAAAGCACTTATTTCTAACCAAAGGAATATTTTTAATTTGTAAATTAGATGAATTAAAGGCACTAGACACTTACATTAGGGTAGGACACTTGCATCAATGTAAATGTCTTGGAAGTAGAAAACTCGGTACATGTCCAAAACTTGTAGAGGTGAAATATAAACATGTTTATAAAATTTTGGTCAATATAAAAGGCCTAGGTCATTAAAATACATATGTCATACTAACAGATAAGTAATTAGGCACATAGAGATAATGTATGCAAGCTTTTTGGTAGTGGGAGAGGTTTAGAAGCTGAAGGTACATCCCTTATGTGTTGGCTTGTGTGTTAATCATGCAATGTGTAATAAGAAAGTTCAATAATGACCTAACTTGTAACTTGGTAAATATAAATTTTGGGTTACTCCTTTAGTACTTCAGACCTATAGATATGTTATCCCAATGACTAATATGGAAATAGGAGAAAATAGAGAATCTTTTTTCACTTGTCTGCTTGTTAAAATGCTTTTGGTGAGTTGCCTTGTGAGTAGGTAAAAATTTTTTAGGTTAGGAATGAATAAGGTTTGATATTTTGTTTATACTATTCTATTTGAAGAATATCTCATGTAGAGATAATCTATGCGAGCTTTTTGGCAGTGGGAGAGGTTTAGAAGCTGAAGGTACATCCATGATATATATTTGTAAAGTGTACAAGATTGAGGTGATATATAATTTATAAATAGTTTCTACATTCCCCCCCTTTATTCTATTAATTAAATTGTTTGTTTAAAGGAAAAGGAATGCATACCTGGGTGTGTATAACACACCTTATATTTGGTTATGTCCAAATTGAGTTATTTGTTGGTGATTGACCTGAAACTAAGAACATGTTAAAATATATAATTAGTGCATATAATCTGAAATTTAAATTATTTAAATGATTTAAATTGAAAGAGAGTAAGGCTTATGAGTACACTTGTGTATTGATGCAATCCTCTTGCCTTTTGGCAATTCATTTGAAAGATTTATCATTATGAATCACATAAATTAATATTAGGAAAAATATAAATATATAAATTGCATATATATAAAGAGATTTATATATGAGGGAACATTCCCTAAAACTTTGAAATAATATGGATTACCACCTGGTAGTTAAGACTAGCTTAACCATGCAACCCAATCATACTTATAACCTAGTGAGTATGAGTTAACCAAGTGAACTCACACTATAAAATTTGTGAGACAGGATGATAAAATCAATTCCAAAATATAAACTTGGAAATATTAAGTGATTTAAACACCTCAACCACCTCAACCATACCAAAAAGTGAACTAACTCCTACAATAGATAGGATCGATATATTATGTATAAGTCTAACCTAGTGGGTGATGACAATCCCTTAAAGAATTTTAAATAAGAAACTAATTTGATTTTGAAATTTGAGGATAATATTTCATATCATATACACATTAAATATGTCTCATGTTGAAACTATGTATAAAAATGGTACCAATGTATATAATTCTACACAAATATGTACTTGAATCATATAACTACATAGTTTGGCTAATTTGAAAAATGTGTAATTGTAGATAACATGATTCCCAAGCATGCACCCACTATATATGGTGAAATGTAAAAACCAATATAATTGACAATGTGGAGGACATGTTTACAAAACATGCTCCCATTATATATATGAAACTATGACCAATTTAGAAGTCATGCTTCTATGGCATGCCCCCACTAATATGCCCCTCCTTTTAAGGTGAGGGAAGATAATAGTTGGTAATTACCTTATCTCAAAATGATAATATGAAAATGTAATCTATGAATGTACCATGTATCATATAGAAGGAACATGTCTACATATATGTATCATTGAAGTGAAAATAATATGATCACACCAAGTCCTAAGATGTATGTTATCAATCATGACAATGTCTAGATAATAAAAATATAAGCTTAATAACCAAATCAAGCACACACAAAAGAGAAATAAAAAAAAATTAGAATACAATGTTCTAATGAGAGCTCAATTAAGGGATATTTTTAAATACTACATAATCGAAGGAACATGACTTAGTCAAATGTCCACAAGGCAAGAAATGACATATTAAAATGTCAACATAAAAATGACATATTCAAATGTTAAAGAGGAAAAAAAGGCATGGGGTCCAAAAATAATGGATCATATTCAAATGCTTAAACAATCAAGATAATATCAAGGCAAAACACTCAAGGAAGTGCACACATTAAATCATATCAAGTATACTGCAAAACATATAGGCATGAATTGAGGCATGTGTAAGTACATATCCAACATGATAATGTAAAATAACTAGAAAATGATATAACCTAGATGTATCATGATCATAGAGGTATATGATCCTAGTATCCCAATGATGTGAGTATAGGTAAATACCAACTATAAAAGTGCATAGATTATGTATATGTGTATGCTTGAATCACACTTAAAAGATACTTGAGACATGTGTATATAATAAGTACTAATATGCCATTGACCAACATGGAAACAATAAAATGTATACCAAAGATCTAATATGATATGTAAATGCTAAAAATATTTTTGTATTTTTTATTTATTTTTATATTTTTTGGATATGTGAAAGGAAAAAAACTATTATATAATTGAATCCAAAGGATGGTCATAGATATCTCCCCACTGTGAACCTAGTGTAATAAATTGGTGATGTTACCAACGAATATGCATAGGTGAAATATATTTCATTGTAGTATCTTTGATGTTGTTCATATTTAAAATAGAACTATGTGGATGTGAAGTATTAGGGGTAGGAGTAGGGGTTAGTGGAACCCATGGTTGATTGTTTTATGGTTTATTTGGAGTAACATTAATAAGAACTATTAGAGTATTGTAAATGATGTCATGGTGATGTCATGAAGGTGTCTTGGTGAGTGGATGAAGTGTTTTGATAGCCTATGTGACAATGATAAAGTGTGCAATGTGTTTGTCCTAGTTTACTTGAAGTATGCTTAGCTGATCTTTAGTGTTGACATGGATAGAGATGTTTAGGGATGAGTATGGAGTATCGATCATGTGTAAGGGTCCCCATAAGATGTTTTTTAATCTTTTAGAAATTTTGTGCATAAGTGTAATTCATCTAGTTTTCCATATTTTCTCATCTAGACACTTTGGGTCTAGTGGAAAAAAAGCCAAGTAAGCATATTGATAAAGTTACCATTCACACAAGTGAAGGTGTTGGGATAAAATAGTCATATGGGTTTGTTCATTTTTATGACTAGTTTATTTTCATTACATTTTAGATCATGTAATGTAGTGAATTAAAAGATATACATATTCAAAGTTGGGCTCCCGAGCAGTTTGACTGTATTTTCCAATACTTAGCCAATTTTGTAATATGGCAAGAAGAGCTGAGTGAGTATTTTGATGGTGATATATCTTTCACAAGTGAAGGTGTAAAGATAAAATGATCTTATGGATTTAATTAGTTTTAATCCTAGTTTATTTATGATAAATTTTAGATCATGTGATGAAGCGTGACAAAAGTTATGCATGTTCAAAGTTGGCCTCTCAGGTAGGTTTTGACATAATTGGCTCTATGACAAAAGATTTTGAGAAGGTATTTTAATGGAATTATATCTTGTATGCAAAAGGGTTCTAAGATTTTTTTTTTATATTATTAGATTCTCTTATGTGAGGAGATCAATTGGTCCAAATTCTAGATCATGCATCTAAGTGCAATATAAGTTATTAAGGTTCAAAAATGGCTACTTAGGTAGATAAGCAAAGTTCCCATACTTAATCATTTATACACAAGTTAAAGGTCAAGAAATATTGATGGTACACATTTCTCTAAGAAGTCAAGAAGAAAAAATATGAGGACAAGTACATGGTGTTTAAAAACTGATCAAAGGAATAGGATAAAGATCCAATGATGAGCGTGTGTTCATACAGATTGATCAAATGGTGAGCATTAATTACTAAATACCTAGTTGATCCATAGAGATCAATGGAGCATGTTGAGTCATAATTTCAAGATTGTACAAGATGAGGTCAAAGTGATTGAGTTTTAATGTCTGGCATTGGCAAACTATATGTGAAATATCAAACAAGATTGATGGTGCATATTCGATTTGAGTAGTAAGGACATGAGATGATTGCAAAGTTTTTGAAGTTTGACTATGACCATTTGAATTCAAATATTTGAATTTAACATAGGGGAAACATATAGCTCTATATTTTATCCATATCTTTTAATAAAAGTCAAATTTGATGGTGCTATAAAAATTAAGATGAAGAGGACTCCATAGTTCATCTAAAGAACTTGATTTGAAGATTTAGAAGTGTGTACAATCAAATATATTAATGTTCAAAGTTTACTATGTGTTCGTGCTGATTATTAAATGCCCCAAGAAGGATATTTGAGCTCATTTTGATGTTGTTTTGATGTCTCATGATGACTTTGACATTGAGGAGTGTTGTAGACTCCATGAAGATGCTCTATGAGTATTTTAGAGGTGTAATCAATCTATATTGGTTATGAACAATACTTAAGAAGTTGAATGTATGTTCAGTAATGGTGTTCATATGTATAAGGTCAGTGTTTGAGTAGTTTGAGCATACACAAAGGTTAGCTAAGATGATTGTGAACATTTGAGGATGTTAAAAGGGACATAAGGAGTGGACACATGTATTTGAAAGTGGTATCATGTTCTTGATTTGCTTGATGAATTGATAAATGGGTGAATAGGTCTCCATGAGACCTATAAGGGATAAAAGAAGTCTTATTAAAAGGTGTAGCTGCCTAAGGGTGACCTATAGATGTTATGGCTGAACTATGATGTTTGTATTGAGATTTTTATTGATGAAATAGATACCTTAATGGCTAAGTCATGCCTAATGGCTGACCAAGGTGTTGATTATCAATTATGCTCTATAAATAGCAAAATCAAGGATGGTGATTTCTAGATTTTGTAAGCAAGAGACTAGGAAGAGATTTGAGAGAGACTTGTATGTGAGATAGTTGGAAAACAAAGGAAAATAGAGGAGAGTGAGAGTGCCCAAATATTGCGTTGATGAGTAGAGAAGATTAAGGACTATCTGTATGATCTATAGATTATGTTTCTAATTACAATATAATGTTCTTATAGTTTAAAGGTGTGTAAAGAGATCTAAGTTTGCATATGAGGACTATTTGAGTGAAGGAGAGATATTATGGCATGCCTATGTGAGAGGCATGTATGAGTTAGAGATATTTTTTGTAGTTTTTAGATAATCAAAGGTCCATCATTAGGTGTTAAAGACATCAATTTTAAGGTGTAAGTGTTCATCTCAAGGAGGGTCTGAAAGACTTTATCTTCCTTAGGGGTAGTTGTTCCTTATAGAATAGGGTTTCACTAAATAAGTTTGGTCATAAGGACTTGATAAAGGTTGTAGTTTAGAAGGACTTGACCAAATAGGTGGTTATAAATACTTGATCATCATAGGGGTAGGTGCTCCTTTTGGAATTGATATTTCACTAAAGGCCTTAGGTTAAAAGGATTTGACCAACGTTCCTGATCAGAAGGACTTGATTAATCTCTTGTTTGTGATCATGTTATAGGATAGTAGTCCATGTATTTTCAAGATTGAGAGTGGGTTTTATACCCTACAATGGTTTCCCATGTATATCTTGTGTTGTGTATCTCATCTTGCATTATCTTCATTGTTCAAAACTATGAATGATCTATATGATTCATGAATGATTGTATTGAATGCTTAAGTATTTTCAAGCATTTGGAAATTGAATTGGATTGTTTTCCACCACTGATTCTCCCCCCTCTTAGTGTACTGTACTTTTAATCATTTTTATTATAGTAAGGTCCCTTGGTAAAATATTGACAACTTGACGGTGATCTAAGGTATAATGGATAGTCAGAATGTGCAAGGTGGTTTCTATACTAAGCAAGCATTGATGTTCAATGGATCCAATTATGAATTTTGGAGTGCTAGGATGAAGACATACATCATGTCATTAGGATTTGATGTATGGAAATCTATTTTGGATGGTTATGTTGCTCTTGTTATTCCTCCATCTAGTGTTGCAAACAAGAATCTATTTGAGACTAACTCTAAAGCAATGAATGCCATCACTTGTGGTCTTAAAGAAACTAAGTTCACCAAAGTAATTCATTACACATCTACCAAGGAAATATGGGATAGATTGAAGACTATTTTTGAAGGAGATTCAAAGGTTAAGTTGGCAAAGTTACAGACTCATTGAAGACAATTTGAGAGCCTCAAAATGAAAGAAGAAGATTCTATAGCATCCTTTATATAGAGATTTTATGAGATTGTAAACACCATAAAAGGTCTTGGAGAGAACCTTGAAGAGGATAATATAGTTTTAAAAATATCAAGGTCTTTATCCCTTAAGTTTGATCCAAAAGTATCTGCTATAGAAGAAATTCATGATCTTACTTAGTTGAAGATGGATCAATTGTGTGGCACCCTTACTACATATGAGATGAGAGTAAATGATGATATACAACCAAAGAAGGAAGTAACATTCAAAATAGAGATGAAGCCAAAAATGGAATTCCAAGGTAAGAAACCCAATGAAGATGACATTTTTGATATTGATGAGGATGAACTGATTACTTTGTTTAGAAGAAATTGAAAACATGTTCAAGCAAGTATAAGGGTAAGCTACCTTTTAAAAGATTCAATTATAGAGAGGTAGGATATTTTTCTAATAAATTCCCTCATAATTACAAGAAGGATGTTGATGAAGAGCATGATCAAGGGCATGATGATGGAAAGAGATCATTTCGGTTTGATAAAAGAAAAAAGGGATTCATAAGGTTTGACAACAAGAAGAAGTATGTCAAAGACAAGAAGAGTCTCTACAGCAAATAAGATTGCAATTCATTAGATGAGAGTGAAGATAGTGACTCATAATATGATCATGAAGATGATGGTCCTACTAAAGATGAAGCTCTATTCATGGCTACGGAAATAATTTTCTCACATCATAAGGAGTATACTTGGAGTGATTTAGATAATAATGAAGATGAGGTGGACTCTGAGACTATATTCATGAATGATCTTTAAGAACTAAAGATTGAGAAGAAGATCAATAAGAAGATGAAATCTAAACTCAAGAACTTTGTGGAAAATTTTATTGTGTTTAAGGTAAAAATGGATGAAGATGCTAAGGAGCATGAAGATATGGTCAAGCATCTTAGTTGTCAATTAGAAATTTTGTTTACAAGCCTATAAAATAAAGAAGATGAATGTGCAAGGTATGTTATTGAAAATGAGTCATTGAAATCTGAGTTAGAGAAGGTATCTAGTAAAGTAATGTCATTTGTGAGATTTGAAAAGAGCACAAGTAATCTAGATAAAATTTGGAATGATCAAAAGCATGCAAGTGATAAGACTGGTCTTGGATACAAAGAAGAATTAGAGACTACAACTCAAGACAAGATGAAGACTAATGTGAGCAAGGTAGATCAACCTTTGAAGACAAATAAGATTAGATAGCCAAATGCCATGAGGTATGCAAATTTCAATGGTTACTAATATACTTGTAATCAGTTAGGGCATAGAGCTAGATAATATAGAAAACATGTTAATAATGAATTTGTATTGAACTATGATGGGGGTCATCAGTCAAAAGGTGTAAGTAAGGTTGAGTGTTTCAAATGTCATGAATGGGACACTTTTCAAAATTTTGTCCATTTAAGGTAATACAAGTTGAGTTTCCTTCAAGAAATGTTGAGTGCTACAATTATTATGACATAGGACACATTACAAGATTTTGTCCAAATTTGGAAAGGTAGAAAGATATTCTTGCAAAATGTATGGTATGCTTCAATTGTGGATAAAGATTTCACATTTCTAAGTTTTGCAAGCAATATCCTACAAATTAGAATATATTTTATAAGACTCCTAGAGTGCAAGGTAGAAGGAAAATGAACTCATGGAGACCAAAGGTGGTAAGCATGAATCATGATAAGTCTATGGGTCTAAGTAATCTATTTTCTATGGTGGAGAATGCTTTAAAAGTTGAAGAGTACTAAGAGGTCTCATTATCTGCTCATGTTGAGAATGAAGAGATCAAAATTAAGGAGAAGACAAGGATATTGGTTGAGGTTAGTCCTGAGGTATGTATGGATCCAAGTGAACATATTATTATTATTATTATTGATTAAGCTTAATGTAATGAACATCAATTATCTACACCTAGTGATGAGACTCCAAGTAGTAAGGAATATTCTTTAGATGAAAAGGTATGCTAAGAATCTATGCTGTCTCCATGTATTGATAAACCAATCATAGAAGAAAATGAGAATGTTGTAGTAGTTGAGAAAGTTGTTTCTCTAAATCCAAAGAAGAAGAAGAAGAAATATAAGTATCGATTAAGAAAGGAGGAGAAGGAATATGAGGAGATGTTTTTGTTTTAGAGCATTAAGGTATAGAGGGTGTCTCTATCTATGCTTATTAACAGACTCCTTTCAGTGGAGAATCAAGTGTTTCTATGGTATTCTTGAAATGGTCCTAGAAGACTAGATTTGAGTGTTCTCAGTTGGAATAGGCAATGTCATGATGTTGATAACTATATATGGAAGTAGTCTACAGGGTCAGATTGAAGGTTCTTAGATGACAAAGGAGGATTTGTGATGTATCAAGGTAATATTTTTGCATAGAAAGGTCTATTTAAATTATTATAGCATGATCTAGGTGGTTTTATACTCTAAAGGTATGTTGAAGTCAATTTGAATATTTTTGTTTGCTCTCAGGTTTCCTAGTTTGTGCTTATGATTACGCAGGTCCTAAAATGGGTTATAGGAATTCAAGGTTCCTAATGGTGTGGAAGCTCAAATATTGGTCCATAAGTGTGTAATGGTTGTCTTCAGGTGTACAAAAAGTTTCATAGGTAGATAATGACTAGAAGGTACTATGTTAACTTTGTTTGTTTTAAGATTCTAGGATTTTAAGCTCAGCTAGAAAAAATGGCTTGCCTTATGTGTTAAGGTTTAAGGATTCTTAATATGTTGAATGGGAAAAATGGGTTTTAAAATCAAGGTTCATAGAGATTTTAAGGTTTTTGGTTCTCTAGTTATTCATGTTTTTATCAAATGGGAGGCCTAATTGGATATTTAGTTTGTGAAAGAAGTATATTGAAGAAGATGATCTAGTTTTTGAAAATCTGTGTCCTTAAGGGGGAATATGAGAGTGATCTAGATATGAATTTTTATGTCTTGAAGATGTGTCTACTAAAAATTGTTGGCTCTACAAGTTCCAGGTAGGGCTAAAAGGAGGCTAGACAAGCCTAATTTGAAGAAGAGTGATTTTTGCTCAATTTATCCAAAAGAGAAAGGTATGTGTGTTTCAAGGTGAGTTCTAAAATTGGTTTAGTATTTGTTTCCTATTTGTTGAGTGTCATGAATTTCTATTGGTGATCCTTATGGTAGCTTGAGAGAGAAGGTTAGTAAGCATATGTGGTGATTCTTCATGGTGTGTTGAGATATGAAGATGCTCATAAGGTGATCTTGCTTAGAGTTATTAGGGGGAGTACCTCTCAAATGTTTATTCATTTGTTCCATTAGATTATTGTGGTTTTGTGTGTTTTTTCTTCATTGGTTGTAGTGCTTGATTAGAGAGTGTATTGGCATGGAGTAAGAGGATGTTGTCAAGGCAAGGAGAGGTAGGCTCAGGGTAAGGGGGATTTTTTATCATCTTTATAAGATGGTATTTTCCTATTTATGGTATTTTTAGGTCCTCAAGATCATTTTTTGCCCACTTTGTCATTGTGTCAAAGGGGGAGAAAGTTCTTATTGTGAGAGTGCTTGAAGAGAGTGAAGGTGAATTGTATATTGCTATACATGATGGTTATTGACATCAATGATAAAGGGGGAGATTATTTGAGTATTATCATTGATGTCATGAAGGTTTCCTAATTAGTCGATAAACTTTTTTAATATCCTATGTGATAATAACAAAGTGTGCAATGTGCTTGTCTTAGTTTGCTTGAAGTATGCTTGGTTGATCTTAAGTGTTGACATGGCTAGAGATGTTCAAGGATGAGTATGGAGTATTGAGAATTTACAAGGGGTCATATAATATGTTTTTAAAATTTTAAATATTATGTACATAAATATAATTCATATTGTTCTCCATAGTTTTTCATCTAGACACTTTGGGTCTAGTTGTAGAAATGTTGAGTAATCATGTAGATAAGGTTAGCATTCACATGCATGAAGGTGTCAGGACAAAATGATCATATGGTTTTGTTGATTTTTATTCCTAGTTTATTTATGATAAATTTCATATCATGCAATGTAGTGCATCAAAATATATTCATATGCAAATTTGGGCTCCTAGGTAGTTTGATTGTATTTTCCCATATTTAGCCAATTTTGTAATATGGAAAGAAGACCTGAGTGAACATTTTGATGGTGGAATATATTATGCATGTGAAGGTGTCAAGAGAAACTAATCTTCTAGGTTTATTTAGATTTTATCCTAGTTTATTTTCACTAAATTTTAGATCATGCCCTGAAGCATGACGAAATTTATGCATTCTCAAAGTTGGTCTCTCAAGCAGGTTTTGACATAGTTGGCTCTGTGATAGAAGATTTAGAGAATGAATTTTAATGGAATTATATCTCACACACATAAGGATTTCAAGATATATTTATTATATGGTTGGATTCTACTATGTGAGGAGATCATCTTGTCCAAATTTGAGATCATGTGTCCAAGCACATAAAAAGTTATTAAGTTTAAAAAATAGCTACTCAAGAAGATAAGCAAGGTTCCCATAGTCATTTATGCACAAGTTAAAGCTCAAGAAAGATAGATGCTGCATGTTTCTCTAATAAGTAAGGAAGTAGAGAGATGAGGATAGGTTCATAGTTTTTAATGACTGAGCAAAGTTACAATATTTAATGATGAGCAAGTGTTTGTATAGATTGATCGAATGATGAGTGTTGATTATTAAAGCCCTGGTTGATCTAAAAGGATCAACATAGTGCATTGAGTCAACATTTTAAGATTACATGAGATGAGGTCAATGTAACTAAGGTTTAAAATTTAACATTGGCATACTGTGTGTTAAATATCTAACAAGATTGATGGTGTGTATTTGATATGAGCAACAAGGACACAAGATGATTGCATATTTTTTGAAGTTTAATTGTAACCGTTTGAATTTGAATATTTGAATTTAACATAGGGAAAAACTAGATCTCTATATTTTGTCCTTATATTTAGATAGAAGTAAAATTTATTGTTGCTATAAAAATCAAATATGAAGAAGACTCCATGATGCATCTAATGAACCTAATTTGAAGATCTAAAAATGTGTACAATCAAATATATTAACGTTTAAAGTTGACTGTGTGTTCATGATTATTTTGAAAATGACCCAAGAAGGATATTTGAGCTCATTTTGATGTTTTTTTAGTGTATCATGATGAATTTACTATTTAGGAGTGTTGTATAATCCATGAGGATGCTCTATGAGTACTTTAGAGGTTTGATCAATCTATCTTGGATATGAACAATATTTAAGAAGTTGACTGTATATTCGGTAATGGTGTTCCTATGTATAAGGTCAGTATTTGAGTTGCTTAAGCATACACAAAGGTGAGATAAGATGAATGTGATCATTTAAGGATGTCTAAGGGGACATAAGAAGTGAACCTTTTAAAGTGGTCTTATTTTTTTGTTTGCTTGATGAAGTGCTAAATGGGTGAATAGGTCTCCATGAGACCTATAAGGGCTACAAGGGCCTTATTAAAAGGTATAACTACTTAAGGGTGACCCATAAATACTATGGACAACCTATGATGTTTGTATTGAGATTTTTCTTGATGAGATAGATTCCTTAAGGGCTAAGGCATCCTTAATAGCCAACTAATGTGTTGATTATGAAGTATGCTCTATAAATAGTGAAATCAAAGATGTGATTTCTAGATTTTATAAGTAAGAGACTAGGAAGAGATTTGAAAGAGACTTGTATGTGAGAGAGTTTGAGAGTAAAGGAAATAAAAAAAGAGTGAGAGTGCCTAGATGTTGGGTTGATGAGAAAAGAATATTAAGGACTGTGTGTATGATATGTAAATCATGTTTTTAATGAAAAAATATTATTTTTGTAGTTTGAAGGTGTGTAAAGAGATATGAGTGTGCATATGAGGACTATTTGAGTGAAGGAGAGATATTGTGGCATGCCTATGTGATAGGCCTTTATGAGTTAGAGAAAGAGTTTGTATAGTTGTTAGATAATTAGAGGTCCATCATTAGGTGTTGAAGACATCAGTTCTAAGGTGGAAGTGTTCATCTCAAGTAGGGTTTAAAGGACTTGATCTTCCTTAGGGACATTTGTTCTTTGTGGAATAGGGTTTCAATAAAGACCTTTGGTTAAAATGACTTGATCAAGGTTCTAGGTTAGAAAGTATTGACTAAGAAAGTGGTTAAAATGACTTGATTGTCTTAGGGGTAGGTGCTCCTTGTGGAACTATTGTTTCACTAAAGGCATTAGGTCAAAAGGACTTGACCAAGGTTTTTGATCAGAAAGACTTGATCAGTCTCTTGTTTGTGATCATCTTATAGGAAAATAGTCCATGTGTTTACAGGTTTGAGAGTGGGTTTTATTCCCCAATAGGGTTTCCCATGTAGTTCTTGTGTTGTGTATGTAATCTTGCATTATGTTCATTATTCACTACTATGAATGATCTATATGCTTCATGAATGATTGTATTGAATGCTTAAGTATTTTAAAGGGCTTGGAAATTGAATTGGATTATTTGTCATCACTAATTCACCCCCCTTCTTAGTGGATTATACCTCTATTAGTAACATGTGTAGGTGTTATGGATATTTGAATATGGTACATAGTAGATAAGTATTTCATGGAACCCATAATGGAGTTCTAATGTAATTGTCTCTCAAGTACTAGCCACTCGGTAAAGGAAATTATCTATTGCTTACCATTTTATGCAAGATTAACCTTAGGTGGTTGTATAATTAATTTATTGGGTATCAATCTATCTTTCTTAAGAGGATGTTCATATGGAACTCCAAAAATTATAATTACATGATTGGCATGAATGCATTTAATACACCCATGCACTATAAAAGGTAATATATAAAGTATATATATTCAAGGTCATCCCAATAACATATCAAAGGCACATGTCAAAGGTATAATTATAATTTAATAACCACATGGGTGGGACCACCTATAAAATTAGGTCAATCTCACTAAGATCTTGTTGTGAGGTCCCATCAAATGCTCTAATTAGTTGAAGGATGTAAATCATGATTTGTATAACCCAAATGTGTAAGTAATGTCATGGTATAAACATTTTCACTTGCACCATTATCAATCAAAACATTGTGTATATGATAGTGTTAAGGTATGCTCAAATTAATAAGGAATGAAGATCTGAGTCATCATCCCTAATCTCATTGTCATCAAAAGTAATATAAGGTCTTTGAAGCATAGAAGGTGTATGTACTAATAATCCCATCTAATGGGTGCACATAATGTGATGGGGGAGGATGTGCATTATATTCCATTTTCACTTTAGAATATTTCTTTGAATGATATTACAAAGGGTTGTTAAATATTTTATGTTTATGGTGATTAGAATGTTATGACCCTAATTCCTTTGGAGGATCATTAAATGTAATATTTTGATCATGGATGAGGTCTTAGATCTTATGATCTAAGGTGAAACAACCATTCGTATAATTCCTAGGGCTTTGGTGATAGTCACAATAAGCATTCACATCATACCATTTATGTAGATGTATACTCATATCAACATATAAATGATCAGGGAGAGATATAAGATGACACTCTACAAGTTGTAAGAGTAATAAAGTGGGAGACTTAGGTCTACATGTAAACTATCTACATGGTGAATAGCTTATAACATGTTGATCAAGTTTTTGTGATACCACATTAACCATGATACTTTTTTTTAATTTTATTTTAGGCTCAGGAGGTTTGACCTTATAACTTGGTTTGATAGTAAACTCGATATTACATGTAGATGTAGATAGTTTATTTACTACACACTTAAGTTTGTTCAATGAGATGAGTTTCATTTCACGATCATGAAAAATGTAACATAAGTCATTGAAAGATTTGAAATTTAAAAAAAAAATAGACACATGTAAAGAAGCAAGAAATTTTTTCTTAAAAATATCTTGAATCTCTTTATTCTCCATAGGATTAATCATCTTAGCTAACATTGTCTTGTACCTCAACTCATACTCATTAATAGGTTCATTGGTTCCTTGTTTGATCTCTACAATTTATGCATAGGAGATATTTTATGTGATGTTAGATAAGTGTGATAAAAACTAATCCACAAGGGGTTTGAAGGCATTTACTGATTGAGTTGGTAAATCATAGAACCACCTTAGATCATAGTCCTTTAGGCTCCTTGTCAATAGTTTGGTCAAAGTTTATCATTAGAGACATAATCAAGTCATGCCACATAAAAGAATCAAATATACTATTCAATATTGCCTTTTCATCATAAAATGTGAACTTAGGTGCAATAAAAATAGTTGAAAAGGGGTGTGGTGATATCTCTAGTGCAAGAGGATTATGAAACACTTCTTGTGAATAAATATCATAAGGTGATTTCATAGAGTTTTGTTCAATATTTTTATCCTAGTCTACAAAAGTTTTATAGTTTGGAAAAGAACTTAAATCTCTTGGTCTTTTAGGTTGGATACTTGAGAATTCACAAAAGGAGGTGTACCCATAGGTTGGGTAGATATAGGCATTAAAACCAATATTTGAGTTGAAATATTTTGGTTTCCCATGTAAGATGTGGTAATAGTAATTTTAGGGAACAAAGGTTGAAATACATACCTTGTTCTCCCTTTAGAAGTATGAATCAATAATGTGCTCAAGGGGAGGATTGTTGACATATGAGGATGACCCATAGCTTTAATAACATAATCAATAGATAAGACATGCTTGTGAATGTATGATTTTTGTTTTTTTATTTTCTAATATAATTCTTAGTATTTCATCAATATATTTAGGTTTTTAATGAATATGCTCATGAAATAATATAATTTCTTGCACTTACTCATGATCTATTTTCTCATGTTCATCAGTCTCATTAGACTCATGGTTTTCATTATTAGAATATTATTCTATGATAACCTCATCAATAAGTTTTTCATTCTCAAAATTGATATCATCATGATCCATAGGATTAGATTCTTCTATGGTTTTAGACAAACTAGGTGGTAGGAGGGGAAGCTCAATGTGTTCAATAGGCACACCTCCTAATCTAGGGTTATGTCTAGGTTGCATGAAAAATAATATAATAAGGAAATGAAAAAGTACAAAAATCTAAATTCCTAATTGAATAAAGACCCTAAGAATTAATTTTTTTTACATTCAAATGAATTGGGTTCACTAAATGTTTATCCATAAAATATAGATATGGGGAATCTAGGGTTAAATATTAAGAGATAGCTTAGGGAATAAGGATGGTAGACTATCTCTAAAACATGCCAATTATTTGTGAAAGTTAGAGATACATATACTAAATTAATTATGTTGAGGTGATAAGAATAAAAAGTATAACTATGTTAAATATTATAATAATAGTGAAACATCAATATACTTGGTTATGATGATAATACATATATGGATTTAAAATAAGCAAAAAGTAGACTAGATATGGATTCTGTAATAGTCTCCTAATTCTATAATTGTACCTCTATATCCATAGACACTTGTGTCGACTTGGGATGGTTATGCCAATGCTACTATCTAGATTAGATGTAGGTTTATAATATGAAATACCTATTGAATTTGGATGCAACCACTTAGATGCTTCTAGATTTCTTGTTGCCTTCACTCTAGTGCATTCAAATATATGTCATACACTATCTCTCCTTGTCAAATAATAAAATCCTAGTTCTTCATCTTCATATTGGTTGTTAAAAAAATGAGTTAGTGGGCACATGGTGTTGACCTACCCCAAAGACCCCTCTGTCAATGAGTGTTACCTACATAAGTAATACTTTATAGAGGGCCTTATAATTATATAGTTCTCCCCTATGTGTTGGATTATGTGTGAATCACATAATGTGTGATAAAAAAATACAATAATGACCTAGTTTTTAACTTGGAAAATATATCTCTTGGGATACTCATTCAGTACTTCATACCTATATATGTGATGTCCCTATGATTGATATGGAAATAGGAGAAAATAAAGAAGCTTTAATCATTTAAATGATTTATATAATGATTTTGATGAGTTTCCTTATGAGTAGGTAAGAAGTTTATAGGTTAGTAATGAATGAGGTTTGATCTTGTATTTATACCAATTCCTTTAGAGAACATCTCATATTAAAGAACTTAGGCTGGTCATATGAAAAAATTTCATTGGCAATTTGGATGACTTTAGGGCATTGGACACTTGTATTAGGTAGGACACTTACATCGACATAAGTATCTAACTAGGATGTAAGTGTTTGGGAAGAAAAAAATCAAGTACAAGTCCAAAACATGAAAAGGTGGAAGATAAGTAGGTTTATAACATTTTGAGCAAGATAGAAAGCATGGGTCATCAGAATACATAGGTTAGACTAAGAGATAAGCAATTAGGCACAAATATATGGTGTATGTGAGCCTTTTGGTAGTGGGAGGGGTTTATTAGATGAAGTTACATCCATAATATGTATTTTTGAAGTGTATAAGATTGAGGTTTCATATAATTTATAAATATTGTCTATATATGTACTAATTCCCCTACTAAGTGAGATCTTGATTTGTATATATAGTAGTCCAATTATACAATTTATCACCCACTGACATATTAGGTAGATGGGCTGACCTTAAGGAAAGGTTTTATTTTTAAAAGTATGTATTATTGGGAGAGGGTTAGTACCGACCTCAAGTTAATATTTATTGATGATATTGACTAAAGGTTTGAAGGTGTTTATGGAGGATATTAAGTAGGTTTGAAACAAATAATAAGATTATTATAGGTGTGTAAAAATATAATGAAAGGGTCAAACTCATAAGATAACATTTAATTATGAGGGAATAGTGCATTAGAACCATGTTTGTGCACTCAAGTCATGTGTGGTAAATGTGTGTTAATCTTGTCATTATCAAGTAATTAATAGTAAACTATAGTATTTACAAATGGTCCCCTTTTATTCTAGTAATGGAATTGTTAGAGTAAAATCAAAATATATACTTGAGTGTATACAACAAACTTTGTTTGATATAATGTTCTAATTATGTAGGTAATTTAATAACAAAACATGTAACCAACATGTGTAGTCAGTGCCCATATAATGGAAATTTTAATCTATTTTTTTTTTTTAATTTAGAAAGTAAGGAAGCAGTACACTTGTATGTTAGTGAAAACCATATATCCCTTGCAAATTTTTTGGAGATGATGCCTATTTTTTGAAACATTAAAGAAACTTTTACTTCCTTAGTGTAACACATGGAGAGTTGGGATGACTATGCCCCAAATTTGTGTAGTAATGTAGGACCTTAAGTTGGTAAGACAACATGGCCCAACCCTCATGAATATTGGTATAATTAGGATACTAACTTAAATAGATACATAAGACATAAAAAGGGAACCACATGATGGGTTTGTTAAAATAACTTAATCAAGCACTACAAATGGATTATAAATTCAAATAATTTTGCTTTAGTTTTATTTGTGTAAAAAAATGCTTGATCAAAAGGGAATGAAAAATGCATGATCAAAAGAAAATGAAAAATGATCATGCGCTCATCATAACCCTAGATTTAATAAGTGTGAAGTGGAATGACAACCATTTACCATTCAACTATAAAATGAATTGTTTTGTATGTGAATGAAACATTATCATGTCTTATGAATATGTAAATTTGTATATATGCATGATCTAGTATTATGCCCCCCTTGATTTAAAATTTTAGGGTTATGGATTTTAATCCCTAAGTTGTTAAAGGGGATGCGTATAGTAAATTAGAGTAGAAATATTTAATAAATATAGATGTTGATTTATAATAGAATTGACTTATTTTGACCTTTATAAAAATAAAAATAAATAATGTAAATAGGTACTTAGTTAGAAATTGACTGAGATGGGAGATTTAGAGGATACAAACTAGGATGGGAGCTGTTATGAGTGTTAAGGATAAGATCCAAGTGTAAAAACCCTTTCTATATAACAACACCCTAATTGGACAATAACACCATATGGAGCTAGTGTCCTCTATATAGAAGTGTTCTGAGCTTATGGTTATGCCTTTATCTAGATCTACCAAACTTGTTTCTATGTGAACAAGTTTTGATTCTCTATAGGTGATCTATTTTGACTAATTTTATATGCAAACCCTAATCCTCCATGTTGTTAGGGTATTAGGTTGGCACAAGTATCAAAGTCTATTGTTAGTGGGGTAGGATGGACATCCTTAACATCTTGTTGTGATGAGAGTTGCTTACATACCAATACTCTAAAGAAGGATCAAGCCCGATGTAATTCTCCTCACCTAAGTGCTGGTGTAAATGCAAGTGAAGCTAGTATGAATGCCTATTTGAGTGATTTGAATGCTAGTGATCAATTGGTGAATAAATTAGACTAAATTAATGGCTTGCTCAATCCCCATGTGTGGGTTGCTCAATAACTCAATCTGATTTTGAATCCATTATTACCCACCCTTGCTTGGTGGATCATGACTTGTGAATAGATTGGATTAGACTAATGGTGTGTCTAACCCTCTCTTATAGGTGGCTCAAGAACTCAAGTAGACTATAACTCCATCATTTCCTACCCATGTTTAGTAGATGAATTTGAAAATTAAACTATATGATGTAACTGAATATGTGTAATTTAATTAGAAATATATATGTTAGCTCTATGACCACTCAAGAACTCTAGAATGTAAAATGGATTTGGGCCATTTGATTATATTATGTGGCTCTAAGACACTTGAGAATGCCAACCACTATAGATGGAGTAAGGCATCAATTTAGTGTGTAACTTAGAACATGGTGTCTGGTGTTTACAATATAGAGAATGGCATGGAGTTTGTCATTCCATCTAATCAACTGATGTTTAAGTGATTATACAGAAATCATGCATGATGCACATACCCTCAAATTTGATATCCAAGTATATGGATTCTAGATTGAGTTTTAATAATCTATATCTAAGTATCTAAAATTGAAACATGAATGATCACGCTACACATGATGCCTCCAATCTAAGTAAATGGTATGAATCTAAGCTAAACTAAGCCAATTTTTTTAATCTATAACTGAATCTATGTAACTCTAGACTATACCTACTATATTTTTCAAGCCAATCTATAATTTTTTAAAACTAAGGCTACTAGATAATAGCACCATCTTGGAAAATAATGTTGATGGCACTAGTGTCCTAATTGGGGTGCTAATGTCTAACTATTCTAATTTTAATGCAACTAAAACTGGTCTCTATGTCACTATTTCCCACTCTATTTTCTTGAAATAGATTTTTATATTTTGTGCTTGTTTGCTAAAAATTGTACTTTAAGTGTAGCCAATTAAATTGATCTTTGTGACATACCCCTTTGAATGCCCATTCTTTTTTAGGGAGTTGTTGAACCTATGCAAGAAGTAACCTTAAAAGAGGAAGTTCTAAAAAATGTGTGCTAGCTGGAGAATATATGATATATATGTAATAAACCAATATAGTGTGCATACATAACATCAAAATATAAGATAATCTAATCATAAGTTTCTAGGGTATGATGTATGTTAGATCTAACATTCACAAGGATATCAAGATAGATATAAAAATGTATATGAATAGTAAATATAAGTAAAAACTAAGTAGCTACCTAGGGGATTGGGGCCTGATGTCCATCATGAAACCCAAGTAGTAAGGGGAGATGCATGAGGTCCCTCATGGCATCTATATTTAGAATATGTAAGAAGCAATAAAAAAGAGTCATGGCCATGACGTATATAAGAAAGCGTACATACAAAACAAATGAGGCATGCAAAGTAGGCCAATGGGCCAAAATATATGGGATATGGGCATAGTCTTAGAATTTGAAAAATCAAGACATATAAGGAACATGTTTAAATGTTCACATACATAATAAATAAGGAGCACACAAGGACATTGGCACATGTCAAAAACATACATATAATGAAAATAAGTGGCATATAACCATAGTGCAATGACATATTTAAATGCTTTCAAATAGAAAACTCATAGAGACACAATCAAGTCTAAACTGGGAAATCTAGAAATGAAAGCATGTATGAACATGTGGTACATATATATATACATATATATATATATATATATATATATATAAGATAAAATATTTATATGAGCTGAGTCGAAAGCAGTAGTAGTCAAAAAAAAATATGAGTAGGTGTAGGAAGATCAATATCAAGATATAACAATACTAAATTTGTGATTTAGAGTTTAGAAAGATGTAACCTAGAAATTAAAACTATGTATAAGATGCCGACAAATGGGTGAATGTATCAAATGAAGAACTTGTGTATATGTGTATATTTCCCCATTAGGTAGATAGTAGTAAATCTAGATCTTTATAGTGGACCTAGGTCTTATAAGTATCTATGAACACTTTACAAGAACAAGTGAAACAATGTATGTATGATAAAAATCGACTATACTAAGATAGCTAACATATGTAGTGTATAGTGAATATAAAAGACGTAAACATGGAAATGCATACAATCTATAATATATATATTTTTAAGTAAATATTTTAATGTTTTTTTGTTTTGACATATTACATTATTTTTATATTTTCTAGATATAAGATATTTACAAGAACGGAGGAACATACTAACCGATGAGTCTCATGGGAGACTCACTATCAATGTTATTTATGTTTAATAAAGGAATGGTAATTTTTCATGAAGTATGAAAAGGTAACTGAGATCCCAAAACCTACTGTACTGAGTGATTTATAACTAGCACTATTGGTGGAGTGGTACTAGGAATCCATGAAGCTAACTAAGGTGTCATATGAACTAAATGGGTCTTAGGGACCCATATAATAGAAGATGTTATATCTAGCATGGTTTGTGCTCTATTTCACTTGTTGTGTACTCTATTTATTTTAACAATGTTTAATGAAGAATGGCATTGCCCTTAATTGAGTGTTGATCTAGTTTATATGGTTATAGTTATGTTCTTTGAATTTTGATTGATTGTGCAATGTTTGTAATAGTTGTAATTATTAGATTTAATATATGAATACTAAGTTATAGAAAGATTTTAGTTTAGTCTATTAATTAAATCCTTATGTAAATGGTGATGTTAGCATATTGTATATAAATAATCAAAGCATATGAAAGACCCTGTGCCAAGAGATGATATGGGTGCCAAGAGTGTGAGCTTGAGTATGACCCTTCAATATAAAAGTATTCCATTGAACCTCCAAGAACTTGAATGATTCTAAGATAAGGAAAATAGAGGCTTTCACCCATGAAACTACAAAACCAACACCATATAGGATTTGCACCTACACACCATCATAATCCACCTAGAATGGCTTGCACCAATGACCTTGCTAATATTATTATTGCAATGACCAATTATCTTAAAGAATAATTTATGCCATGGTATGACTAGCCCAATATAGACCTTATTTATTTCTATGATGATTTACGTGAGTGCATAAGGCTTGCACCTTATGTGAATTGATGCCAGTGTAATTGAGTGACAAATGTTGAGCACTACAAGATTAGTTTAGGTTTGTACCTAGTTGTAACAAGTCTAGAACTGACTTGGACAACTAAATAAGTTCTTGACAAAGTAAATGAATTAATAACCAAATTTTATACAACATTTTAGGTGTATGACAAGCAAGAGACAAAAGCACAAAAAAATATACCAAGTCAGGAAAACATGCTTGAAAATAAAGTGCAACAAGAAAATATGATGGAACTATGGAGGTTGAATTATGCACATGTGAGGTTTTATGCCTAGGTTACCATAAGGGAGGCAAAAGGTTACACCAAGTGAATAAATTATAAGAGAAAGATCATCAGGACAAGCTGGCATCCATCCAAAGTGAGGTAGGAAGTGGCCATTTGAATTATACATCACTTCACCTGTAATAATGTTAGGAGGCTTTATTGAGGTGATGGTAGAGGCATAAAGATCTACATTGAATGTGTAGGTGGTAGTGGATTTTTGAAAATTTTATAGGATTTTACAATTTTCAAGAACTTTAAGCACTTCCATGCCATTAATCACCTAAAATTAAGAAGGTATATAAATTAAGGGTATAAAATAGTAAATGTGCCTAGCACTCCCACCAACATAGTAGAAGAAGCTATACCAAAAGTGTGATAAAGTAGTGAAGGGGCACATGGATACAAGGAAGGTGATACTAGTTCCTTGAAGGAGCAAACAAAGAGCATTGAAGAAATCCAATAGAAATAGGAGGGTAAAGCTAGTGATAAGGTAGAAGAAGAAATAGACCAAGGGGATAAGTCTGAGGAAGAACACCTATTGGAACAAGAGGAAGAACACCTATTGGAACAAGAGGAAGGAACCTCAGAGAGAAGCATTAAAGAGAGCACTAGCACCAATGAATAGTAAAGAGAACAAATAGAGTTAGCCATCACTGAGGAAGAGGGCACCAATCCAATCCTAAGAGAAAAGGTGTAGAAAGGGTTAACCAACAAATATTACTATATGTTTGGGTAGATGACCCTAAGAGTTACCATAACAAGGATGTGACAACATCGATCATTTAATTTTGACAGTTATATAGATGAGCTTCATTTTGAGGTGCAATAAAAATCCATATTAGGCATAAAGGAACCAAAAGAAGGGCATGATTCCCTTCTTATAAATCGACACATAATGAACCTTGTTAGGTCAAATAATGTACTCATCTAGATGGCTTCCAAAGTAGCATGGAAGAACATCATTAATGATGTTAGAGCTTCAAGATGGAAGAAGATCACACTAGAAGTAAAAGAGGAAGTAAAGGCCATGAACTTTTAATTACAATAATTAGATAAGCACATAGAAGAAGCTGAGCCATCCTTTTTGGATGGCATTGACACTTCAAACTTCTCAAAGATTGACAAGGTGTACATGCTAGTGGAGAAAATGCTTCAAAGGTTGAAGGCAGAGTTGATGCTAGAAGAAGTAGAGGACCCATACAACATGATAAAATAAGATTTGGTTACAAATATCAAAGAGGTAGAAGACCTCTTTATGTAAATTCAAGAGGGCATAGATGTTATCGATGCCATATTTTGTAAATTCTCCAACTAGGCATCAGTCATAGACATTCTCTTTGAAAGTCAAAGGGGGAGGAGGAGATAATGGCATAGGTATACACTATGAGTAGATTTTAGTGCAACCAAATAATGGGAAAGCTCAATTCCTTGAGAAATAAAATCAAAGACCAGGAACAAAGCCTATAATCACTCTTTTATGCCTTGTAAACCAAGGCTTGTGAACAAAGATAAATCCTAGATGGATGAATTGTAAAAGCTAAGACAAACCTTGAAGCCTTTTGAAAGGAGTTAGAGAAGATGGATGTGAGCATGTTCATCATTACCTCAACAAAGATAAACAATGCCATTAAATAAATCAATCTCACCATTAAGGGTCTCAAGGACTTTAATGTTGAAATAAAGGAGATCACACTAGAGTTATGCATGCCAAGAGCATTAAAAGGCTAGTTTGAGGGTAGACTAGGAATTTTGTATGGGGTAATGTTGGGCCTCTTTTGGGATAAGTATAGATCCATGCAAACTCAGTATATATCTTGTTGTAATGTGATCATTTTGAATGATTTTTATTCTATCACATTTTATGCCAACTAGAGAAATCTTCATAAAACTTTCACTAGCTAGTAGGTAGTTACTTGGTGCCTAGGTTTTATAGGGCATCTTCATAAGTGGCTACACATGGTGAATGGAGTGTAAAGGGCACAAGGTGATGGATCTGATAGAATGGTTAACCAAGGATCTAAATCAACACCTGGTGTATGCCCCCACCCTAAAAAAAAGATGCTACTTAGTGCTATAAATCCAAGCTATAACTAGTATGCAAAAGACACGACTTTGAGATAGCGAAGCTCTACAAAATTGGTTTGAGACGTAGAAAAACAACCACCATTGAAACTTAGGACTAACATGGATGCCTTCAAGGTTTCATATTATAGTTCCCAAGCTTTCTTATGAGCCTCTAGGCCTTTAATATATTTAAGTGAGCATTTGCTCTATTTCACTTGCTGTGTACTCTATTTATATTAACAACGTTTAACAAATAATGGCATTACCCTTAATTGAGTGTTGATCTAGTTTATATGGTTATAGTTATGTTATTTGAATGTGGATTGATTACACAATGTTTATAATAGTTGTAATGCTTATATTTAATATATGAATACTAATTTTTAGTAAGTTTATAGTCCAGTTCGTTAATGGCATCCCTATGTAAATGGTGATGTCAGCATATTGTATAGAAATAATCTAAGTGTAGCAAAGACCTCATCCTAAGAGATGATATTAGTGCCTAGAGCATGAGCCTAAGTATGACCCTTTAGTATAAAAGTATTCCCTTGAACCCTCCAAGTTCCTAAATGATGCCAAGCTAAGGAAACTAGAGGCTTACACCCATGAAATTATAGAACCAACCCCATATAGGCTTTGTGCCTACAAACCATTAGACTTCACCTAGAATGGCTTGTGCCAATGACATTATTTTAATGACCAAGTCTCTTTCAGAATGAGTTACACCATGGCATGACTAGCCCAACATAGGCCTCAGTTCTTTCTCTACTATGCTTTGGGTGAGAACATAAGGCTTATGCTTTATGTGAATTGATGTTAGCATAGTCAAGTTATAAATTTTGAGAATTATAGGATTATTATAGGTTTATGCCTAGTTTTAACAAGTCTAGAATTGACTTGGAAAACTAGTTAAGCACCTAAAAATGTAAATGACTTAACAACTAACTTTCTACAACATTTTGGTTCTATTATCAGGACTCATGTTGAATTTTGTTTCTACAATGGTACAAAAGAATACTACTCTAACTCTCCCTTGAGAACATCAAGTGTTGAATGAATTAGGTGGAAGATAACTTTATGCTAAATCATCCATCCTATAAAGAATAGAAACTAAGAAAGTGGTTCCAGAGTAACCTATATGATGCTCTGTATGAGGTCTTCTTTTGCATACTACCTGAGCATGTGTACCACTTGTTGGTTGCTTATGCAACCCATATAAGATGAAGATACAAACTATACCTTAAGTGGATGAAGTATCACTTAGAAAAGCTTTAGAACCTTGATGCCACTTGGACTAGAGCTATACATAAATGGTGGTAAGAAGAGTTGAATAGTTATGTGCTTGAGTTTACAGTATTGACATACTCCTATCATGAAGAAGTAGAGTATCAATTATTGTGTGAGCCCAGGGGCACATTTGTGAAAGAATTTGACATAGATCTTAAGAAACTAATGCTATATTATGGCTTTCAAACCATAATATTAGAAGGTTAAAGTATTTTCATGTATGAGCAACACAATAGGGAAGAAGGGGATGTACAGGTAAAGCAAAATGGAAAGGGAAAAACAAATTGACACCTAAGAGCTTAGGTGATAGACTTATAATAAGAGAAGTCACAAGTTGATGGAAGATTTAGAACCTAGAATTGCTAAGAGAAACCATAGTGAGTGGGAAGGGCATGGGGAAGGATCTCTTAAATTACAACAACATGAGGAGAGGAAGAATGAATCCATAGATCAAGCACAATTATTGATGGCTGAAGAATGTGTTGGGTCCTTATAGAATTTTACCATTAAATATATGATGGAAATGCCTAACTCCTTTGAACCTTTGTTGCTAGCTCATGCATCAAATATACCATGAGAAGAAAAAAGAGTGATAACTAACCCTATTGTCCATATTGACTTTGACCAGTTTGTAGATTTAGATTACAATTTTGTGATTGAACAAGTTGTTCCTTATGAATATATATGTTAGGATACCTCTAGACTTTTGGGTGATAGATCAAAAAAATAAAATGTGAGAATAATCATTTTAGTTTAACAAATTTTAGTTGTGTAGATTGGGAAATATCCCATAGGGAGTGGTCTAGTGCCATACGTGAGTAACACTACACCATGAACTTCAATAATGCAAACAACAACAATAGGGTTGACACCCAACCCATTAATTGAAGGTCTCAGAGGACCACTACCAAAATAAGTACTAGGGGGAAATCACCTCAGATGATAGTACCCCCTCATAAAAAATATATTACAAGATGGAACTACACTTACTAGAATATCATGACATGGAAAATACCATAGAGCATGTGTTAAATTGTGAGTTTAAATGGTGTGTTAGGGTATAACCTAGTCCAAGTACAAAGTAACATAGTTCATGACAACTCTACTTAATCATGCTCATACCTAGTATAGGAAATTTGATCCTAACCAGGTTATGATTGATTATGACACCTTAAAGGAAGCATTTCTGAAAGAATTTGACATACCCGTGTTTGAAGATCAAGATCAAATCATCACCGCACTCAAGGAAAAGGGATATCAAAGAGCATGTGCCTATATGATTCTAGGTTTAAAACTCTTCTTTAAAATCTTCCTTATGACATTCACCCCTCCTAGCATGTGTAATGGTTTGTTGGATGATTACTAGTACCATTTAGAATAATGCTCTCTATGAAGACATTCATAGATCCTTGAGAAGCATTTGAAGATATACTTAGAGCTGAGGTAGTTAGAAGCATTGACACTAGGATTAACCCATTCATGGAAGTGTAGATTAAATCCATGGCTAATCAACTTAAAAAATTGATCACTATTTTATCACAAGATTCTCAAAGTAGATTATGGTACACCAATTACAAGACAAAAAACCATAATAGGAATAATTGATGTCAAAGGAATGTACACACATTACTTCAAAGCTGTGAGGTTTATCATGAGTTGCATGATGTTTTCAATTTCCCTTTGTGGTAATGCACTAGCCTAATTAACACAACCATAGATTTTTAGTTGTGAGATGCCTAAACTCATACCATAGATGATTAACATGTAATCGATCATATATACAAAAATATGGAGAGAGGTGCATGAAAAGTAACTATAGTAGCTAGAGGGTAGGGAATCCAAGGAAATGAGGGATATGGTTAGTATAATGTAGGTTATAAGATGTAAAGAGGCACTAGAGGGTAAGGTGGAAGATGTTATGGAGGAAGATTCCCACCATGATCATGTTACAAGTGCATTTTGGTCAATCATTATCAGTGTGACTACCCTACACATCCAACATATGGGTATTATTGAGGAACACACAAGGTCAAGGAATGCCCCAAATTATACAAAAAACTAACCCAAAGTAGGGTTGGCATAAACAAAGGTGAAATAATGATTAGGTGTAAGCCTAAAGTAGAGAGATGGAATCCAAAGGCATAACCAACCCACACATATCTAATCAAAGTGTAGGCAACTACTCATAGTATATTTACCACTCAGCCACCAATTGCACTATTACTAGATTTGTGCCTAGAATATGGGGAACCAAATTACATTTAGTTCATAATATAGATTAAACCTAAAATTGTGCCTTACTTATACCTTATACACCAAAAATATGTATTTTAGTAGGCTATGAGTGTGATTTAAAACCTTCAAAGAGATCTCTAACTAGAACAAAATATAGAGATGTAAGTTGCTACCTCTCATAAGAAGCAAGATAACTAGGAGGTTGAGGTACAAGAGCTAATGAATATCCTAAAACTCCTATAGATAGAAGGGATGCTTCTCATGTTGAATAATTTGATTTTAGAGCTTGATAAGCAAAATCCAATTGAAATTGCTATGCCATACATGGAAAGGGTGTGAGAGGTTAGGAATACACAGAATGTAGAGTATGATCAACATATCCTAGTGAATACCACTATTGATGGATGGTCTATATATGAGGTCCTTATGGACACAAACATTGAGGTTAATATATTTACAAGGAACACATAGGAGAAGATGGGTAGTCTAGCCTTGAGGCCTTCCCCTCATGTGATTTTCATGGCCAACAAATTTAGGATGCAACCAATCAAAATTATGTAAGTTCCCATTGTAGATATTATGGGCATAGAGTTCCATGCTAATTTTGAAGTGATCAAGTTATCTAAGTAAGATAATTATCCAACACTCTTGGGAAAGCCATGGTGCTATGCAAATAATGATGACATACACTTTAAGAATCACTATATGACCTTTGAAAATGGAAAGGAGAGGGTCATGATTCCCCTCTCAAGTGACTAAGGACCCCCTTATGTATAAATTGTTGATCTTGAGGATGAGATCAACCATATCTACAACATCACAGTGCAAGGCACCAAAAATATCAACCCCAATGACCAAGGAGTTATTTCTTAGGATTATGGATAGTTGACCTCAGACACTATCGATGTACTTTGTGACCAATGGGTTAAATAAGCTTAGGAAACCATTGGTCAGAGGTGTTGTTTAATGAGTGCTAAGGCACCAAAACATATGAGGACTAGTTGGGTTTAGATTGATCACACTTCACATAAAAGGGTCCCTTGTAATAGGAAAAAGGGAAACATAATGTTTCACCTGAGCAAAGGTAAACTTAAAACACTCCCATGATATGAGAGGATAAATCCTATAGAAGAATATGTCCACAACCTAGAGTCTTGCATCCTAAGGGAAGTAGATAGGATGGGTGCACTAGTGTATACTTTGATAAGCACTAAAAATCATTGGTGTTCAGTGTAGAGGCCTAGCTTGCCAACTTGGCAAGATGTAAAAGCAACCATTTGCATTAGATTTGGAAAAATAAATGAGGACCTAGATATTTCTCCACACTCTATTAATTTAGAGCCAATAACACACATATGCTTGTGCAAAGAAACATGGATTGATTGTGTCACAAATTCCCTAATAAACCTATGGGTGTACACCTTCTACAAAACCTTGAATACATGGGTACAAGCTTGGTATGTGGCCAATAAAACATGCTATGAGATAGCTAGTTGGGATGTCTTAAAATAGAAATTTGTGCACACATCCTTTTCCTCACATAACCTAGAATTGATTGAGGCATTGTAAGTCATTTAGAGGGAAGTGTTTGAGGACACTACAATCTTAGAAGAGTGCCTACAAGATATGTTTAAGGATAAAGGATTATGCTCCCAAATTTCTTCAAGGAGTAAGCACCTAATAGTGACTTGAGTGATGAATATATGAATGTAGGGAAAATGTAAAATTGGATGTCCTTGATAGGAAAGAAGAAGCTCATACATCAAGTAGATGATATTACCCCTAATGAGGAAGACCTTAATCATCTCCACATCAAAATAATTGAGGGGAGTAGTCAATTTGAGGACACACATTAGGAGAACTAAAGGTGGCTACTTTGGGTGCATATCAATCTGATGCAGAGCTAACCCAAATTATGGATCTCTTGAAGGAGTTTCAAGATTTATTTTTGTGTAATTATTAATACATGAAGGGAACCCACCCATCCCTTATAAAAATGAGCATAAATTTTGTGGATGAGATGTGACCTATCAAAAAATTCCCCTATAGAATTAACCCTAATCTCTACGCCAAGGTCAAAATAGAGTTTGATGGTATGTTAGTTACAAGAATAATATACCCGATGTAAGAGTCATAATGGGTGAACCCCATGGTGATTAGCATTAAAAAATATGGGTGTATCTAAATTTGTGTTTATTATCAATTGTTAAACATCACTTATATCACTAACCCTTTCTTGACTCCATTCATTGACGTAGTCTTGGATGGATTCATAGGCTGTGAAATCTATACTTTTCACTAATGGTTTATCTAGATACCATCAAGTCTAAATTGAAGAGGAAAATAGGCCTAAGACAAACTTTATAATATAATGTGGCTGTTTTGCCTATAATGTGATGCCCTTTGGGGTTAATAATGTGCCAACCATATTCTCTAGAGTAATCATCACTGTATTCAAGTATTTCATCCATAAGTTCCTCTAGGTGTACCTTGATTATTAGACCATGTATGGGGTCATGAGAGACTATTATGATAACTTTAACCTCATGTTTTAGAGGTGATAATAGATACATATATCCTTAAACCTTAATAATTTCATCTTCATAACATTTTTTGGCACCCTACTTGGGCACATCATCTATAAAGATGGTTTACTTATCAATCCCATGAAGATTACCACTATTGTTTAGCTCCAAACTCCTTCCACATAGAGAGACATTCACACCTTTCTTAGCCATTATGGAAAAAAAATAAGGAGATATATAAGGAGTGTATCTCACTTGATGAGATTTTATGTAAGGATGGCCTGTTCTATTGGGGAACAATGTAAGAGGATGCATTTGAAACTCTATAACCCAAGTTGGCTAGCACACCTATTCTAAAATTTCCCAACTAGATGAACCCATTCCAAATCCATGTGTTTACATCTGGTTCTAAAATTTGTGCCATTTTGGCACAACTTGGTGAAGGAAAAATGGACCACCCCATCTCCTTTATAAGCAAAAAATTGACCTTGACAGAGAAAAATTACATAACTACCAAGCATAAGGCATTGGCCATGGTCTACACACTTTAGAAGTTTAGGAATACTTGTTGGTAACCCCATTCATCTTTTTGACTAATCATGAGGCACTTAAGTACCTTGTGAATAAGCCCATTCTCCAAGGGTGTATTTGTAGATGGATATTTCTATTTTTAGAATTCTAGTTCTCAATTGTGGTAAAACTTGGGAAGCAAATCTTGGGACTAGACCATTTGTCTCGTATCAACTCTGATGATGCAATAGATCCCATTAAAGATGATATGCTAGATGTGTAAATCTATATATTCTAGCACATTCTTGAAGACTTGGTAAAGATAGCCAAATTTATAATGTTTGGGTTTGTGCCCCAAACCATGAAAACCTAAGAGAAAAATCAAATCATTATTCACACTACCCACTTTTAGATCATTAGTGGGGATCTATATAAATTAAGTCAAGATGAATTCCTAAGCTGATGTGTTTTTTAACGTGAAAGAGACTCCATTATACATGAGGTGCATGAGGGGATCACAGGAGGCCATTGTGCTAGAGATGCAATGGCATGCAAAGAGCTGAAATTAGGCTTGTGGTGGCCAAGCCTATTCCAAGATTCAAAGGATTTATTTAAGGAATGTAATATATGATAGCACATAAGGAATCCAAATCAATGTGATGATATGCCTCTCATCCCCATTCTATCCTAAGTGCCATTTGAAAACTAATCCATTATTGTTTTTGGGATAATCATTCATATAACAAGGCACATAGGTGCAAGGTATATTTTGGAAACCATCAAATATTTTAATAAGTGGGCTGAGGTAGTTCCAACCAAAAACTTCACAACTACCATAGTTGCAAGTTTCTTATGGGAGAACATTATAAGTCATTATGTGTACCCACTCAGTTTAACTAGCATAGAGGAACACATTTCCTCAATGAAATTAAGGAAATACTGCTAGCTGAGTATATGGTGGTGCACTAAAAGACCATCCCATATCATCCCCAAGCAAATGGCATAGCTAAAGAATTCAATAAGATATTAGGAATGTTCCTCATAAAAATATGTGACATTATTTTCAAATATTGAGATGATCAAGTATTGGTTCCTAAATAAGGCTACACCATTCCAACTAGTGTTTGGTACAAAGGCAATTATATCAATAGAGTTCTTGGTTCCATCATTGTGAATTAAATGAAATGGTTTTTTAGATGACCAATAATAATTTAATACAAGTTTAGAGGACTTGGAGTGGTTGGATGAGGTACATGCCCAAATAAGGTGGAGCCAACAGATCGAGATGACATGCTAGAAGTTGTGGCATGATAGACATATTAAACACAAGGTACTGACTAAAGGAACATTAGTCTTGATCTATAAATCAAGTGTATGGGCCGATATGTCATCCATAGTAAATTGGAAACTGACACATGCAAACTTTGTATATTGGTGAGTAAAATTCTCCCTAAGCATTTCAATGGCAACAACTTGAAGCTATATAGGCAATAAAATGGCACTTGTACCATTAGACACCAACTTATCAATCACAAGGTAGTTATGTTGTGCTAACCTAAATTATGTTTAGCATATGCCAAACATTTCCTTGTATTATGTGATTATTGTTCTCATAGAGTGAATAAGTGGTGCTTTGAGGCACAACAAAAAAATATTGTAGTGATTTCACACATAATTCAATTCATGTGAGTCAAGAACATACACTTTTTAATCACTTAAGGATAGACATCTAAGTCTCTATATGTATGGAACTCACTAGACTTTGAACATATGAGCATCAAGGGAGAAAGAGAGGCACAAAGGGTGCTCAGGCACATAAGATGAAAGAAAGGTCATATGATGCTAGTGTATAATAGATAAAAAGAAAACACACAACATGATCATGTGAAAGAGATATAAGAAGAGATGGAAGTGATGGAGGACCAGGTAGGATAGGCAAGAGATGAAAGCATATAAAAATTAACCAATTTTAGAAAGTACACTTGAAAATAAAGTGTAGTAGGAAAAGAAGATGGAACTGTGGAGGCTAAATTACATGCATGTGAGGCACTACACCCAAGTTACTCTAAGGAAGGTGAAATATCATGTTAAGTGAATAAAGCATAGAAAAAAGATCACCAGGACAAGCTGAAATCCTCCCAAAGTGAGGTAAGAAGTGGCCATTTGAGCTACACATCACTTCACCTGTAATACTGTTAGGAGGATTTATTGAGGTGATGGTAGAGGCACAAAGATCCACATTGAATTCATAGATGGTAGTGGATTTTCATGGATTTGTTATGATTTTATAATTTCCAAGAACTTTAGGTATCACCATATCATTAATCACCTGTAATTAAGAAGGTAACTAAATTAAGGGTATAAAATAGGGAAAGTGCCTTGTACCCCCATCAACATAGTAGAAGAAGTTGTACCATATGCACATCCAAGCTCCTTATTTTTAGGCCACCATCAACATAGTAGAAGAAGCTACACCATAGGCACATCCAAGTAGTGAAGGGGGCCTAAAAATAAGGAAGGTGGTACTAACACTATGAAGGAACAAAAAAAGAGTGATAAATAAACCCAAAAAATATAGGTTGGTGAAGCTAACACCGAGGTAGAAAAAGAAATGGACCAAGGGGACAAGTCTGAGGAAGAAACCCTATTGAAAAAAGATGAAGGAACCTTAGAGAGAAGCACTAAAGAAAGTGTTAATGTTGATGAAGAAGAAGGAAAATAAACATAGTTGGTTTTGACTAAGGAAGAGGGCACCGAGCCAAGCCTAAGAGAAAAGGCATAGAAGGGGTAGAATGATGAAGATTACTATATTTATGATTACATGCCCTTCAAAGTTACCATAGTAAGGACACACCAACAATTGTCATTACTTTTGATAGTTATATGGATGAGCTTCATTTTGAGGTGTCATAAAAGGCCATACTAGGCATAAAGGAACCAAAGGAAAGGCATGATTCATTTCTTATAAACCCATGTGAAATGAACCTAATCAGGGTGGCCAATTTATTCATATAAATGGCCTTAGAATTAGTTTGGAAGAACATCATTAATGATGTTATAGATTCAAGATGGAAGAAGATCTTGTTGCAAGCAGAAGAGGAAGTAAAGTCCATGAAGTTCAAATTTCAACAATTGGTTGAGCATGTAGAGGAAGCCAAGCCATCCCTCTTAGATGGAATTAACACTTTGAATTTTTTAGAGGTTGACAAGGTGTGTGTTCTAGTGGAGTAAATTCTCCCAAGGTTGAAGGCAAAGCTAGTGCTAGAATAAGAGGAGGACCCATACACCATGATAAAATAAGATTTGGTTACAAAGATTGAAGAGGTGGAAGACTTTTTTGTGAAAAGTAAAGAGGGTATAGATGCTACTGATGCCAGCTGCTACAACTTCTCCAACTAGACATCAATCATAGATGTATTCCTCAAGAAATCAAAGGGGGAAAAGGAGAAATTGATGGCACAGGTATACACTACAAGTAGTTCAAAGTGTAGCCAAACAATGGGAAAGGTTAATGCCTTGAGAACTCAAATCAAGACCAGGAATAAATATTGGAAGCATTCTTTTATGCCTTACAAACCAAGGCCTCTGAACAAGGATAAATCATAGATAGAGGAGTGGCAAAAGCTAAGATAAACCTTGAAGCCTTCCATAAGGAGTTGGAGAAGATGGATATGTTCATTCTCAATGTTGCCTTAACATAGATAGATAATTCCATTGAAGTAATCAAACTCACAATTAAGGGATTTGAGGACTTCAACACTAAACTAAAATAAAGTGTGCTAGAGTTCTACATGACAAGAGCATTAAAAGACTAGTTTGAGGGTGGACTAGAAATTTTGTATGGGGTAATGTTGGGCCCCTTTTTGGATAAGTATAGATCCATACCAACTCAGTAGATATCTCAACATGATGTGATTATTTGTAATGATTTCTATTCTAACACTCTTTACACTAGCTAGAGGAATCTTCATAGATCTTACACCATCTAGTAGGTAGTTACTTGTTGCCTGGGTCTTATAGGGCATATTCATAAGTGGTTGTATGTGGCGGTTGGAGTGTAAATGGTATAAGGTGATGGAGCTAGAAGAATGATCAATCAAGGATCTAGATCAGCACCTAACATGCACCCTCCACCCTAACATGAAGATGCTACTTAATGATATAAAGATAAGATCAAAATAGTATGTAGAAGATGTGACTTTAAGATAACAAAGCTTTACAAAATTGGTTCTAGCCATAACAAAGAAATTGCCATTATAACTTAGGACTATCGTGGATGCCTTTGAGGTTCTATATTATAGTGCCTAAGTTAACCTATGAGCCTCTAGGTATTTAGTAGCTTTAAATGAGCATTTACTCTATTTCACTTACTGTGTACTCTATTTATCTAAATAATGTTTATTGAAGAATGGCATTTCCCTTAATTGTGTGTTGATCTAGTTTATATGGTTATAGTTATGTTCTTTGATTTGGATTAATTGCACAATATTTGTAATAGTTTTAATGTTTAATATATGAATACTAAGTTCCAACAAGCTTTCAGTTCAGTCCATTAATGGCATCCATGTGTAATGGTGATGTCAGCATATTTTATAAAAATAATCTAAGTATAGTAAAGACCCCGCACAAAGAGATGATATCAATGTTAAGAGTGTGAACATGAGTATGACCCTTTAATCTAAAAGTATTCCATTGAACCCTCTAAGTACCCAAATGATGCTAAGCTAGGGAAACTATAGGCTTGTGCCCATGAAACTATAGAACCAACCCCATATAGGCTTTATGCCTACACACCATCAGACTCCACCTAGAATGGATTGTGCCAATGACCTTGCCAATGTCATTATTACAATGACCAAGTCTCTTGAAGAATGAGTTGTGCCATGGCATGACTAGCCCAACATAGACTAAGATTCTTTCTCTATTGCACTTTGGGTGAGCATATAAGGCTTGTACCTTATGTTAATTTATGCTAGCATATTTGAGTGATAAATGTTGAGTGCTATAGGATTAGTCCAGGTTTATGCCTAATTGTAACAAGTCTAGAATTGACTTAGATAGCTAGATAAGTGCTTGAAAATGTAAATGACTTAATAACCAACTTTTCTAAAAAAAATCGGTTTCATTGTTGGGACTTGTGTTAAATTTTTTTCTATAATGGTGAAAAATAACAATGCTTTGAATCTTCCTTTATAACATCAAGCACTAGTTGGAACAAGAGGAAGACAAATTTACACTGAAGCATCCATCCTATAAAGAATAGAAGCTAAGGAAGTGGGTCTAGAACACCCTGTATGATGCTCTATATGAGGTCTTCTTTTATGAACTACTTGAGCATGTGTACTATTGGTTTGTTACTTATGCAACCCATAAAATATGAATTTATGGGTAGTGCCTTGAGTTATGAAGGATTACTTAGAAAATATTGAGAACCTTAATGCCAATTAGATCAGAGTTGTAGAAAAATGGTGGCAAGGAGTATTGAACAATTATGTGCTTCAGTTCATAGTATTGACATACTCTTACCCTGAAGAAATAGAGTATCAATTCTTTCATGAGCCTATAGGTGCATTTGTGAAATAATTCAGCACAAAGATTAATAAACTGATGGTGGATTATGTCTTTAAAACTATAAAAATGGAAGGCTAAAGTCCTTTCACATATGAGCAATGCAATGGGGAAGAAGGGGATGTGAAGGTGAAGTGCAATGGAAAGGGATGAAAATATTGACACCTGAGAGCTTAGGTGATAGACTTATAACAATAGAAGCTATAGGTTAATAGAAGATCTAAAACTTATAAGTGCTAAGAGAACCTATAGCAAGTGAGAAGGGATTGTGAAAGGATCTCTTGAATTTCATTAGTATGAAGAGAGGAAAAATGAAGCCATAGATTGAGATCAATTATTGATGGGTGAATAATGCACTAGGTCCCTATAGAATTTGACTATTGAAGATGCATTAGAAGTGCCTACCCCCTTTGAATTTGTATCACTAGCTCATAAATTAGATCTACCATGAGAAGAAAGAAGAGTGATATGTTAAACATGGGATATATTAAGAGGGGGTTGAATCAGTATATCATATATCTTATAAATTTTTTAATTAATTAGACTCTAATTAACCATACATTCAAGATATGCAATAAAACTGAAACAATAACATGCACCACACAAGAGAGAGAGAGAGACACCATATTTTTACGTAGAAACCTAATGTGGGAAAAACCATGGAGAATAATCTCTAGTATATGAATGAGCACCAACTCAAATTACAAATTTTTTAGGAACCAACTTATAGGAGCACCAACCCCTTTATTGAGCACCAACATAATAACTATTTGTGAGCACCAACCCATAGGAGCACCAACCCATCTTGTGTATAAAACATAACTATCTGTCAATGTTGCTTTCTCAACAAATGATAGCACACTACTATATCTCTTCTCTCCTCTACTCTTCTCATCTAGATAAAATCATTCACTTCCAAACATATATCAAAAGGCTTCCCAAGTCTCTTTTTATATCTTTCCAAATGACCTTTGGAATTCACCCTTTGTGACCCTTCAATCCTCATGGAAAATGGTGCCAAACTTGTATTGCATGACCCCAAACTTGTATTTCATGACCCTTTGAATTTCTCAAGGTGACCCTTTATAAGAAAATGCATCTTTTCCCTCTTTTGTCTTTATCTGGTAACTCTTCAAATTCCTCAAGGTGACTCTTCCTAGAAAAATGCATCCTTTCCCTCTTTTGTCTTTATATTGTGACTCTTTGACTTCTTCATGGGCCCTATTTTGACTTTATGCAACCAAAAATATATTTGTTAATATTTAATTAATATTAACACACTTTAGCCAAGATATGAACATTAAGAAAACCTTTAGACATTAAATGCTAGGGGGCCTTTATCACCAATATTGCTAAAGCTTTGAAATCAATGATAATAATTTAAAAAATCTCCCCCTTTGTCATTAATGGTGACCTCAAAATGAAACTACCACATTCTAAAACTTGCTCTTGTACCTGTTTCTATACTTATCCCCCTTTGACATCAATGGAAAAGGGTCTATCTTGGAGATAACACTTAGCTCCCCCTTAATTTATGTTGATCCTCAATGGTGGGAAGTAAAATAAATTACTCCCAACTTCTCTTGTATATACTTGAATGTGTCCTTTGGTAGTGCTTTTGTGAAGATATCTAATAATATATATAAATTGTTGCCTATCCTCTAAGCATCTGCAATCAACTCATCTGAATATTTTATTCTAATCTCACAACCTTCTACATAAAACTTTAATGTGTGTTCCTAATCACATATTTGACTTACACTCAATAGATTATGCTTAAGACCTTCTACATACATAACATTTTCAGTCTTAGTTCTACCATAGTCTTAGTTGTACCATTATGCTATCTTGGAAGTGGTATTATCTCTAAATTTCATTGTGCCATCATTAATCTTCTTTAGAGTTATGAACTTGATCTTGTCTCCTATCATGTGTTTATAAAATCTACTATCAATGAACCATGGCTATTCTTCATTTCTTGCATGCAAAGCTGTCTAGACTAATATAGACTCTACAAGGTGTTTCTTTTGCCATGAATATGTCTGAACTCTCTTCTTGATAAATGGAGCCTTGAAACTTTGGTCCTTCTTTACTGACTCAAACACACTTCTAAAATTTTGGGCTGTGTCCAAAATTATTGCTCTTGTAACATACTATGGCCTCTTTATCAAAGCCTGATAGAGGAGTGAAAGAATTGTGTCTTCTACTTAACTCTACATGAGTTCCCTTATCCTTATTTCTTAAATTGTTAGCTATTTTTCTATATTCTATCTTCTTATGACCATAATCATTACAATAAAAATAATAACCATGAAAATAAAACCTATTCTAGTTTGTGTATCTTTGACCTGGTTGTCGTTTATAGCTATATTCTTTCTAGCCTTCTTTGTTTGAGCTGGTCTTTGCATTCTTAACTTCTTCCCTTTTCATTTCCTCTTTTTTAAGGGTTTCAACATAGCTTTTTCCTTTTTCTATGTTAACCTTGTCTTGAGGTTCTATGAAAGTAGTGGCCTCCCCTTTCTCTTTTTCAAATCCAATACCTATCTTATCTGACATTGATCTTTGAATTTCTAATATCTTATTCAACATGTTAGTGTTATTATCAAATTTTGAATCATTGGTTACTTTATCATTATCTGATTTATTTGTTTTCTCAATTTCTTCTTTTAAAGAGGCAATTTCAACAACATACCTTTCACATTCTTCACTTATTTTTTGAAATTATACTGTTAGATCTTATTTTGTCTTTTTGGCTTCTTCAATGTGCTTGTAGATCTTCAATTTTTCCCTTTGACTCCTTTTCATTTTTCTTGATCTGGAGCTTCAATCTTCAATTCTTCTTCTCAAGAGATTTTAATTCTTCTAAGGCACAAATGAGTTCTCCTTCCGTATTCACCTCAACTTCATCCTCGCTTTCATCATGTTCTTCTTATTGATCATCTATACTTTTACTTGTAGAGGCATCTTCATGCATGGTCATGAATAGATTCTCTTCTTTATCTAAGTCACTGACTCCACTATCTTTTACTGAGCTAAGATATTTAAAATATAAATTCTTCTTCTTGAATCTCTTCTTGTATTCACCCTTGAATTTTTTCTTGTATGTAAACTTTCCTTCTTCATTGTCACCATTATTCTTATCTAGGCACTTATCTACGAAATTTCCAATCTTACCAAATTTAAAACATTTAAATGGAAACTTTCCTTGATATTTACCTATCCCATTTTTAGGCTTGCAAATGAATAGGGTTTTGTTATCATCTTCTTCACCGTTAGATCTGTCACTTGATTCTTGAATCTTGGCCTTGTTTTTATTAGATGTTTTGAAAGCAACTTTCCTTTTTGAGGGTTTCTCTTATTCAGTCCAAATCTCATATGTTTTAAGAATACCATGTAGTTCATCCATCTTTAGATTATCTAGATCCTTCATCTCCTCAATTGTAGAAACCTTTGCATCATATCTCAATGGTAGAGATCTCAAAACCTTTTGTATCAGAATTGAATCTTCTAAGTTTTCTCCAAGACCTTGAATTTGATTAACCCACTAAAGATAACTTGATATATTTTATTCCTCTTCTATATTCAAAATTTCAAACTATCTTCAAAAATTCTAATGCTTAGTTTGCTAAACCTTTCCATCACCTTTGTAAATATTCTCAAGCTTTACCCATGTCTCATGATTAGATTTGCATTACATAACTTAAAAAAATAATAATTCATATAAACCACATAAAATAACATTTGAAGCTTTATAATCCAAACGGCCGGCGAGGCAGTGGCTACCGTTATGAAGGAGGTTCTTCCTGATAATAGAGAAAGGAACCAGAATACCCGCATAGGGATTTTTGCTACGGGGATTGAAGATTATACAGCTGTGTGTCCAGCCAACGTTCCTGGTTTAGGGCATGGACCAGGGGGGCAAACCTATGTGGATGTGGCAGCCTTCAAAGTAGATTTACACAATGCTCAGCCTCATACAACACCTGTACCTACCCGTGTATTACCTGTAAGTGCCTTAAAACCTATTAGGGTAACTCTAGACCCTGAATTAGCAGAAAATATCTTTCAAGAAGAAAAATGGTTTTCCTCTTGCGCTGCCATCTTCCGTTTCTGTGGTTTCTGGCCTTCTTTTGTAGATCTATAGAACTAGATTGCCAAGAGTTGGCTGCATATCAAAGATGGTCAAATACAACCCTGTGCCAGGGGTTTTTTTATAGTAATATTTCAAAGCCCTGAAGATAGGAAGTCTATTTTGTGTCACAATAATTTTTCTTGGCAGGGTAGATTTCCCCTAATGGCCAAACCTTGGCATAAGGATTTTAATCCTCTCTCGAAATCCTTTAACAAGATCCCTATATGGGTGCGGCTCCCTTATCTTTCGATACATTTGTGGCAGGAGGCAGTTTATAAAACCATTGGAAATGCTATAGGGGAGTTTCTATATGAAGAAGACAGTACTAAGAGCCACCATTCGACTTGTGCATGATTTCTGGCTGACCTGGATGTTTCAAAGGGCCTTCCTAAGGTGATTTGCATTGATTCCCCAAGGGGTTCCTGGACACAAATCTTGGATTATGAGGGGATTCCTTTTAGGTGTAGGAAGTGTCACCAGACGGGACATATTGCTGCCCGTTGTGGTGATGGGAAAAACAATCCCAGACGTTCACCTTCTTGGTGGCCAAAGGATTTCTCTGAATATAGTATAGACAAACAACCTTTGGAGACAACAACAGATTCTGAGACTGAGAATGAGGAAAGGTTGCAATCTGATTTGGAAGATGAAGAGGAATCACTGGAGAAACAATCAAATGTAGCCTCTGAGGAGGCTAAAGTTAAAGATACAGCTGAGCCTGAGGAGGAGGTGGTGATCTCTTCCCCTATTTTGGAGGATCTTTCTCAGAGCCAGTCTGTGTTAGACTGTCACAAGGAGTTCATGCCTTTTGGTGTCCACATATCAGTGTCTTCTGAGGCATGGGTTGCTAAGGCAGCTAAGGTAGAAGATGGCTAGACAGTAGTCAGAAGAAAAAAGGCTAAGCCTTGGGTCCCTCCTCTAGAAATGAATCTTCGGTCATGTAAAAAGAAAAATCTGAATTTAAAAGATTCATCCAAAGTTCCTTTCTACTGATTGGTTTTTTGGGGGCAGCAAACCGGTCATTCTTTCTTGGTTTGCTGGTTACAGATCTAGAAGTTTGCTAATCCATTTGGTTTTCTTTCAATTCAGTGTTTTGACAGCTATTTTTTCATGTTCTTATCTGTCGGTAACAGGTCCCTGTAAAACCTGGTCTTGGTTCTTTTTTGTTTTCAAGTTCTTGTGTTAACCTGGCTGTGCTTAAATGTATATCTTTCTTCTTGTTCAGGGTTTTGGGGTCCCTTCAAAACTTGTTTTTACCATAATCTAAAAACATTTGAAGCTTTAGCATTATTCTCACTTGCCTTCTTATCTATGAGAGTAGTTACAAGTGTTTGTGGCTATTCATATTCATCTATCACTACTTGAAAAATGTTGAATCCAAGGGCCATCAAGTAAGTCCTCATCCTTATGCTCTAAAAGGCATAAGTTTTCCCATAAAAAAAGGTGCCTTATTTGTATAATAACTTTCATATTCTTCAACCATCATGTTTTCCTTGATCTACCTTCAAGTTGTTAAACTCTTTTTGAAAGAACCTGCTCTAATACTAATTGTTAAGCATGAGATATACTGAGAGGGGGGTGAATCAATATATCATATATCTTATAAAAATTCTACTTAATCAAACTCCATTTAACCATACATTTAAGATATGAAATAAAACTAAAATAATAACATGCACCACACAAGAGAGAGATACATACCAAATTTTTATGTGGTAACCCAATGTGGAAAAAACCATGGAGAATAATCTCAAGTATATGAATGAGCACCAACTCAAATTAAATATTTCTCAAGCACCAACCTACATGAGAAGCAACCCCTTTATTGAGCACCAGCATAATAACTATTTGTGAGCTCCAACCCATAGGAGCACCAACCCCTCTTGTGTATAAAACACAACTATCTCTCAATGTTGATTTCTTAACAAATGATAACACACTACTATATCTCTTCTCTCCCCTACTTTTCTTAGCTAGATAAAATCATTCACTTCTAGACATATATCAAATGGCTTCCCAATCCTCCTTTTATAGCTTTCCAAATGACCTTTGGAATTCACCCTATGTGACCCTTCAATCCTCATGGAAAATGGCACTAAACTTGTCTTACATGACCCTTTAAATTCCCCAAGGTGACCCTTCATGGGAAAATGCATATTTTCCCTCTTTTGTATTTATTTTGTGACTCTTCAAATTCCTCAAGGTGACTTTTCATGGGAAAATTCATCCTTTCCCTCTTTTGTCTTTATCTTGTGACTCTTTGACTTCTTCATGGGCCCTATTTTGATTTTATGTAACCAAAAATATATTCATTAATATTTAATTAATATTAACACACTTTAGCCAAGATATGAACATTAAGAACACCTTTAGACATTAAAAGATATGGGGCCTTTGTCACCAATACTGCTAGACTTTTGACATCAATGACAATATTTACAACATGATAACTGACCCTATTATCCACATTGACTTTGACCAATTTATAGATTTGGAGTATAATTTTTTAATTGAACATGTTGTCCCTTATAAGGAGGTGAATTAAGGTACCTATAGACCTTTGGGTGCTAGCTCAATAACATAGAACATGAGTGTAAGCATTCTATCTCAACAAATTTTAGCTATGCAAACTGGGCAACAACCCATAGGGAGTAGCCCAACACTATAATTGAGTATCACCACATCATCAAATTAAATGGTGAAAAATAAAATAATCAGGTTAATGCCTAACCCATTGACTAGAGGCATCAAAGGACCACCATCAAGATAAGTACTAGGGGAAAAGTGCTTTAGATGCAAGCACCCCTATAGATATATATCACGAGATGGTAATGCACTTGACAGAATATCATAGCATGGAAAATGCCATAGAATATTTGTTAAACTATGAGATTTAATGGTGTACTTAGGGTATAACCTAATTTGAGCACAAGGCAACATAGTTTGTGATAACTCTACTTGATCATGCTCATACTTGGTATAGAAAATTTGATCCTAACCAGACTATGATTGATTATAACACATTGAAGGAAGAATTTTTTAAATAATTCAACATACTCAAGTTTGAACATTAGAGAATCATCAAGCTCAAGGAAATTAGCCAAGGTCTATCAGAGAGCTTACATGTATATGATGATAGTTTTAAAACTCTTCTTTCCAAGCTTTGTTATGACATTCACCCCACCCAACACATGTAATGGTTTGTTAGAGGATTACTAGTACCATTTAGAAGAGTGATCTCTATGAAAACATTCATAGATCCTCGAGAAGTGCTTGAAGCTATGCTTAGAGCCAAGGTAGTCAAAAATGTTGAAACTAGGATCAACCCATTCATGAAAGAAAAAATTTCATCCATGGCCAACAAACTCTAAAAAATGACCACTAGTTAATCACAAGACATTCAAATTAGATTATGGTATAGTGACTATGAGATAAAAGGCCATAATAGGAATAATTTCTCTCAAAAAATGTGTGCACATTACTTCAAATCTATGAAGTTTATCACAAAGTACATAATATGCATAACTACCCTTTATTTTAATATGCCAGTTAGGGTAACACAACCATATATTATCGATTATGTGATTCTTATACTCGTACCATAGCTAATTATTATGTAATCAATGAGATGCATAAAAATATGGAAAGAGGTGCATGGTAAGCAATTTTAGTAGCTAGAGGGTAGGTAATCCAAGGAAAGAAGAGCTATGGTTAGCAAAATACAAGATATGGATAGAATAATGTAAACTATGGTATGCAAAGAGGTGTAAGAGGGTGGGGTGGAGGATGTAGTGGAGGAAGATTCCCACCACAATCATGTTACAAGTATGGTTTGATTGAGCATAATCAGTGAAACTTCCCTACACATCCATTATGTGGGTATTGTCAAGGAATACATAAGGTTGAGGAATTCCCTAACTTGTATAAAAAGTTAACCCAAGGTTAGCTTGGTGTAGACAAAGGTTTAGGAATGATCTGGCATGAGCCAAAAGTAGAGAAATGGGATCCAAAGGCATAACAAACCAACACCAATAAAGTCAAGGTGAAAGAAACTACTCATAATGGGTTCACCACTCAACCACTAGTTATGTCAATACTAGATTTAAGCCTAAAATATGGGGAACCAAGCCATACTAAGTGCATAACTTAGCCTGAACCCAAAACTACACCTTACCCAAATACTACATGTCAAAAAGATGTATTTTAGTAGGCTATGAGTGTGATTCAAAACCTACAAGGAGAGCTCTAGCTAGTATTAGACCTATAGGTACAAGCTTCTATTTATCATAAAAATAAAGTTGGTCAAGAGGTTGAGGTACAAAAGTTAATGAATATCTTGTGCCTCTTATAGATAGAAGAGATTCTAGCCCTACTAAAGAACTTAATTTTAAAGCATGCAAGATAGAATCCAGTTAAAGTTGCCACACCATGCATGGAAATGGCATGAGAGGTTAGGCATACATAAAACATAGAGTATAATTAAGAAATCCTAGTAAATTCCACCATTGATGAATGGTCTATATGTGAGGTCCTTATGGACATAGGTGATGAGGTTAAAATATTGATAAAGAATGCATGGGAAAATATGGGTAGGCCAACCTTGAGGACTTTCCCTCATGCATTTTTCATGGCTAACAAATCTAAGATGTAACGAATTAGGATTCTAAAAAGTGCCATTGTAGATATCATGGGTGCTTAGTTCCACTCTGACTTTGAGGTAATCAAGTGGGCTGAATAAGATAATTATCTAGCACTCCTAGGTAGGTCATGGTGTCATGTAAATAATGCCAACATAAGCTTCAATAATCTCTATATGACCTTTAAAAATGGTGAAGAGAGGGTCATGATCCCCCTCTCAAGTGACCAAGGACCCCCTTATGTATAAAGTGTTGATCTTGAGGATGAGATCAAACAACATCATGACATAATGAGCCAAAACTATCAACCCAATGACCAAGGAGTGCTTTTTTGAGATGATGGATAGTTAACCTCAAACACTAATGATGTAGATTATGATTTGTGGGTAGTGTTTGAGGACACTACAATCTTAGAGGAGCACCTAAAAGATATGTTTGGGGAGAAATTATTAATGCTCCCAAATTTATTTGAGGAGTAGGCACTCAACATTGACTTGAGTGATGAAGATATAGATGTTTGGAAAATGAAAAATTGGATGTCCTTGATAGGAAAGAGGAATCTCATATGTTAAGTAGATGGTAGTTACCTTGATGAGGAAGACCCTACTCATCTCCACATTGAAACAAATAAGTGGATTAGGAAAGTTAAGGACACACATTAAGAGAAAAATGATCCCTATTGCATGCCTCTCAAGACCACCTAGGTTGATATTAGTGTAGAAGGAGAACCAAAGGTGGTTACTCTAGATGCATATCAGTTTGAAATAGAGCTAGCATGAACTGTGGATCTCTTAAAGGAGTTTCAAGATTTATTTCTATGTAATTATTGGGACATGAAGCGTACCTATCCATCACTTATAAAAATGAGCATAAAGTTGGTGGATGATGTGTGACCTATCAAAAAGTACCCTTACATAATGAATCCCAATCTTTGTGCCAAGGTAAAAATAGAGATTGATGACATGCTAGCTATAGGAGTAATCTACCCAATGCAAGAGTTGGAATGGGTGATCCCCATGGTGATTAAAATTAATAAGGATGGGTGCATCTAAACTTTTGTTGATTACCAACTATTAAACACCACCTGTGTCATTAACCCCTTCCCAACTCCATTCATCAATGAAGTATTTGATGGATTTATAGGCTATGAAATCTATAATTTTCATTAATGGTTTCTCTAGATACTATCAAATCCAAATTGAAGAGGAGGACAGGCTTAATACAACCTTTACAATAGAATGGGGTTATTTTTCCTATAATGTGATGCTATTTGGGCTCAATAATGTGCGACCCATATTCTCTAGAGTGGTCATCACCACATTCAAGGATTTTATTCATAAGTTCCTCCAAGTGTACCTTAATGATTGGACTATGTATGGGCTGATGAGAGACCATTATGATAACTTTTACCTCATGTTTGAGAGTTTTTTATGACTACATATATCCTTGAACCTTAAGAAATGTATCTTCATAACACCATTTGAAATCACATCATCTACAAATATGGTCTATTTATCAAACCTATGAATATTACTATTATTCTATAACTCTAGACCCCTTCCTTGTAGAAAGACATTCATGCCTTTCTTGGCCATTTTGGATATTATAAAAAATCTATAAGGATATATAAAAGGATCCTGTCACTAATAGAGGATCTATTGCATAAGGATGGCCCATTCTACTAGGGCACAATGCAAGAGGATGACTTTGAAACTCTAAATCTCAAGTTAGCTAGAATGCCTATCCTTTAGTTTCATAATTGAGTGACTCCATTCCACATCCATGTCAATGAATCCATCTATGTAACTGGTGTCATTCTAGTAAAACCTAGTGAATAAGATGGAGCATCCTATCTCCTTTAGAAGTCATAAATTAACCTTGGTAGAGCAAAATTACATAATTATCAAGTGTGAGGCACTAACCGTGGTTTACACCCTCCAATTAATTTAGGCAATACTTATTGGTGACCCCATTCATCTTTTTCATTTATCATAAAGAACTTAAGTACCTTGTGAATAATATGATTCTCCATGAGTGCATTTGTATATGGATAGTTCTATTTTGGTAATTCTAGTTCTTATATGTGGTGAAAGCTAAGAAGCAAAACTCAAGATTAGACCATTTTTCTTGCATTAACTCTAGTGATGTGATAGTGCCCATTGAAGATGGCATTCTAGATGTGAAACTCTATAGATTTTAATGCATTCCAAAAGACTTGGAGGAGATAATTATAATTTTAATGTCTGGTTTTGCACCCTAGACCATGATAACCCAAGAGAAGAAGCAATTCACTATTCACATTGCCCAATTTTAGATCATTAGTGGGGAGCTATATAAATTAAGTCAAGATGAATTCCTATGTTGATGTGTTTTGGAACATAAAAGAGGCTATTTTCTATGAAAAGAACATGAGGGGATTGTATGAGGCCATTGCATTAGAGACACAATGACATGTAAAGTGCTACAATTAGGCTTGTGATGGCCAAGCATATTCCAAGATTCAAAGGATTTTGCTAAGGCACATGGCATATGCTAGTGCATAGGGATGCCAAATTGATGGGATGGGATGCCTCTCATCCCCATTCTTTCCCAAGCACTATTTTAAAAATGGGACATTGATTTTGTTGGGCTAATCACTCCTACAACAAGGTGTTTAAGCACATGGTATATTTTGGTGGCCACTAACTATTTCACCAAGTGGGCTGAGGCAATGCCAACCAAAAAATACATAGTTACCATAGCTATAAGGTTCTTATGGGAGAACATTATAATTTGATATTGGCACCCACTCAATTTAACTAGTGATAGAGGAACACAATTCCTCAATGAAACTATGAAAATCCTGCTAGCTGAGTATATAGTGGCACACCATAAGACCACCCTATATCATCCCTAAGAAAATGACATAAACAAAGAATGAAACAAGATATTGGGAACATGACTCATAAAAATATGTGATAATTATCACAAATATTTGGATGATTGAGTGCCAACAATTCTATGGGCATATCACACAACCTACAAGTGCTTAAGAAAGGCCACACCATTCCAACTAATGTTTGGTGTAGAGGTGATTTTACCAATGATTTTTTTGGTGCCATCATTACACATTACATGAATTGGTCATTTGGATGACCAAGAATCATTGTGTGAGAGGCTAGAGGACTTGGAGTGGTTGGATGAGGTGTGTGCCCAAGCAAGGTAGAACTAGAAGATCAAGAAGGCATAGCAGAAGTTTTGACATAATTGGCATATTAAACACAAAGCACTTACTCAAGGATCATTGGTATTTATTTATAATTCCAAGTACCTTAATTACCTAGGGAAGCTATAAATCAGGTATATTGGAAACTAGTGCATGTAAACTATACACATTATCAAGTGAAATTCTCCTTGGGAATTTCATCAATAATAGATTGAATCCATATAGGAAACAAGATGGAACTTGAATCATTAGACACCAGCTTCCTAATCATAAGTTAGTTGTGTTATGCTAACCTAAATGATGTTTGGCACAATCCAAACATTTCCTTATATTTTATGATTGTTGTTCTTGTAGAGTGAATAAGTGACAATTTGAGGCTTGTCAAAAAACTCTTCTAGTGATTTCATGCATAATTTTATCTAGGTGAGTTAATCATAGATGCTTTTTAAGCACTTGAGGCTAGACACATAAGTCTCTAGATGTATGGAATTCATTAGACATTAAACATATGAGCACCAAGGGAGAAAGAGAGGCACAAAGGGTGATCACGTGCATAAGATGAAATAAAGGCACACATGATACTAGTGTGCAATGGATACAAATAAAGTACACAAGATGATCATGTGAAATAGATCTAAGAGGATATTTAAGTAATATAGGACTAGTGTAAGGGATTTGTATGGGGTAAGAGAGGTAAGAGATGAAAGTGCAAAAAAATTGACAAAGTTAAGAAAGCATTCTTGAAAATAAAACACAATAGGAAAAGAAGACAAAACCATGGAGGTTGAATCACATGCATGTGAGGAACTGCACAAAAGTTTCCATAAGGAAGGTGAAAGGTTACACCAAGTGAAAAAATCACAAGAGAAAGATCATCAGGACAAGTTCACATCCACCCAAAGTGAAGTAGGAAGTGGATATTTGAACTACACATCACTTCATTTGTAATTCCATTAGGAGGATTTATTGAGGTGATGATGGAGGCACAAATATTTTCATTAAATGCATAAGTGGTACTATATTTTTGTGGATTTTATAAATTTTATGATTTCTAAGAACTTTAGGTAGTGCCATGCCATTAATAAACTACAATTAAGAAGGTAGCTTAATTAAGGGTATAAAACAACAAAGGCACCTACCACCCCCACTAGCACAATAGAAGAAGCTGCACCATATGCATGCCCAAGTAGTGAAGGAATGCCTAGAGACAAGGAAGGTGATACTAACACCTTGAAGGAATAAATATAGAGTGATAAATAAACCCAATATAAATAGGAAGGTGAAGCTAGCACCAAGGTAGAAGAAGAAATGGACCAAGGGGACAAATCTAATGAAGAACCCCTATTGGAACAAGAGGAAGGAACCTTAAAGGGAAGTGCTAAAGAGAAAGATAACATTAATGAATAGGAAGGAGAATAGATAGAGTTGGCCATCATTAAGAAAGAGGGCACTGAGCCAAGCCTAAGAGAAAAGGCATAAAAGGGGTGGACCAATGAAGATTACTATATTTTTGAATACGTGCCCCATGTAGATGCCACAATAAGGATGTGCTAATAACTATCATTTACTTTTGATAGTTATATGGATGAGCCTCATTTTAAGGTGCTACAAAAGGCCATACTAGGCATAGAAGAATTAGAAGAAGGGCATGATTTCCTTTTTATAAACCCCTACGTAATGAACCTAGTTAGGTTGGCCAATGCACTCATCTAGATGGCCTCTGAAGTAGTGTAGAAGAACATTGTTAATAATGTTAGAGCTTCAAGATAGAACAATATCATTTTAAAAGTAGAAGAGGAAGTAAAAGCCATGAAGTTTAAATTGAAATAATTAGTTGAGAACATAGAGGAAGCCAATCCATCCCTCTTGGATGGCATTGACACTTTGAAATTTTTGGAGGTTGACAAGTTGTGTGCTAGTGGAGCAAATGCTCCCAAGGTTAAAGGTAGAGCTAGATCCAAAAGAAGAGGAGGACCCATGCACCATGATAAAATAGGAGTTGGATGAAAATATATAAGAGGTGAAATAAATCTTCACACAACTTCAATAGGGTATAGATGTTGTTGATGCCATATTTTATAGGTTCTCCAACCAAGCATCAATTATAGATGTGCACCTTAAAAAGGCAAAAGGAAGGAGGAGTTGATGGTGCAGGTATAAACTAAAATTATATCAGAGCAAAACCAAATAATGGGAAAGGTTAATGACTTTAGAAATCAAATCAAAGACTAGGAATAAATCTTGGAAACACTCTTCCACACCTTACAAACCAAGGCTTGTGAATGAGGAAAAACCCTAGACAAAGTGGAAAAAACTAACACAAAACTTAAAGCCTTCTAGAAGGAGTTGGATAAGAAAAATGTACTCATGCTTAACATCACCTAAATAGATATATAAAGTGTCATTATAGAACTCAAAATCACCATTAATGGCTTCAAGGACATCAATACTAAAGTAAAAAAGAGTGCACCAGAGTTCTATGTGCCAAGAACATTAAAAGACTAGTCTGAGGGTGGACTAGAAATTTTGCATGGGATAATGTTGGTCCCTTTTTAGGTAAGTATGGATATGTGCCAACTTAGCATATATCTCAATGTGAGGCAATCATTTAGAATGATTACTATTCTAGTACTTTTGTGCCAACTAGAGTAATATTCATAGATCTTGCACTAGTTGGTAGGTAGTTACTTGGCACTTGGCTTTTGTAGGGCATCTTCATAAGTGGCTACACTTGATGACTAGAATGCAAAGGGTGCAAGGTGATAGAGTTAATGGAATGATCAACCAAGGCTCTAGCTTATCACCTGGTGTGTACCCTCCACCCTAGTATAAAGATGCTACTTAGTGATATAAAGCTAAGCTCAAACCACTATATAAAAGACATAACTTTGAGATTGTGAAGCTATGTAGAATTGGTTCCAGACATAGAAAAAAAATTGTCATTAAAACTTAGGAATAACATCAATGCCTTCAAAGTTCTATATTGTAGTTTCTAAGCTTGCCTATGAGCCTCTGGGCCTTTAGTAAATTTAAATGAGAATATACTTTGGTTCACTTGCTGTATATTCTATTCATCTGAATAATGTTTAACAAAGAATGACATTGCACTTAATTGAGTGTTGATGTGGTTTATATGGTTATAGTTATGTTATTTAAATGTGGATTGATTGTTCAATGTTTCTAATAGTTGTAATGTTTAGATTTAATATATGATTACTAAGTTATAGCAATATTTAAATTCAATCTATTAATAGCATCCCTATGTAAATGGTGATGTCAACATATTATATATAAATAATATAAGCATAGGAAAGACCTCATGCCAAAGGGATGATATCAATGCTAAGATCATGAGCCTAAATATGACCCTTTAATCTAAAATTATTCCATTAAACCTATTGTCAATCAAAATTGCACCCATATGAAGGTAGTCTTAGGCCTTCACAATCTACTAAAACATGGAAACAATCCTAGGCTATGGGTGACCTAATCAGTGGATGGAATCTCTAAATTTTAAGGGATAACTCCCTTTGGTGTATCAATTAGGATCTTTGCTCTATGTTATAGATTTATTGGGAAAAGAGAAAGAAAACTTGAATGGAAATCCTATCTAATAATGGTGATACACTTTAATGATTGGTTGATCCACTCAATTAGAGCTCCTAAAAACACTGATTTAGACAAGAGAAAGGCTAAACTTTCAACTCCAATTAACCAATATGCATAATTATTTCATGAAAAGATTTTATCTAATGATCTAAGCTTGAGGGAAATGAAAGAATAGGCTTGATTTAAGGCACTAACCAACCATTTATATCCACTATAAACTCAGCCAAGAGACATCAAACATAGAATGTGACCTACATAAACTGATCAACTATGGTACTAGGTAAGAATCAAGATTTGACAAGGAAGATAATTATATCACTTATGCAAATCACTGACATGAATACACTATACCAACATTCTGGAAAATAAAAAATAGTCCTATTAATCTAAAAAAAGGTTACAAACTCAGTTTTTGGTAGAATTTGATCTTGCCAAAAGAGGGATACAATTCAAGGCTAAAAAGCCAACTTATATAGAAAAATAAACAACCAAGAGGTTGGTGTTGAAAATAGAAGAAGACAAATCCACTTCAGCCCAAGTCTAATTTGTGTTATCACAACCTTCTAAATTTGTCTTTTCTTGTCTTTTTTCTTGAATGAAAAACAACTTGGAGTTGAAAATGGATAGTGGGCTCAATCTTGGACTAATTTACCCATACATGATGTCATACCAACTTTGGATGTCTTGATTTAAGTTTGAATCAACTTGAAGCTGAGTTGGAATGTTTGAAAGGCTTTCCCTTACATAAAATAATGAGTAGATGTGACACTTAACAATTAGTTAACTCTATAAAATAAGAATATTCAACTCCACTTGCATGAAAAGCTATGCCACATCTTAATTTAAAACTCCTCTTGAGCTGATAGAATGTTTGAAAGGCTTAGATTAACAAGAGTGAATGTATAAAATTAATTTTAAGCTCTCCAACATTAAACTCCTTGAGTCCTTCATGCAAATGAGTCTCCATTTTTAGAACTAAAGATGTCATGTTTGAAATGGTTACACTTGGACGTGTTTAATCCTATTTGGACCACTACACATGTTGTGGAATGTATTAATCTATTTATATTGGCTATTTAAATCTCTTGAATTTTTTGGTTTTCTATTTATGTGCATGTTATTTAGCTTGTCTTGCTCTTTAGGTTTGTTTATCTATTCCATTCACTCATTAGCTCTATTTTTTCCTGTGGAATTGTTACAACTTTTGGGCACTTATCTATTTCCATCTATGATATTCCCACTATCAATATTTCCTCAAACAAATTATCCATGACTATTTGCTTTGTCTATTCCCTTGTTATCTCCTCTATCTTTTCCTTTAAACAAAAATTTTGAAGGAATTATTTCTTTGGTCTCCTTGTCTATCTTTTCCTATGGGCCTTTGTCTTTGTCTCTAGATTTTTTGTTAAGTCATTTTCCCATGGATAAAATGTCCAAAAGAATTATCTCTCAAGCTTTTCCTTTGGCCTTCATAATTATTCTTCAGACTTATGTCTTTAGACAAAAAGTCCATGGTTTATCCTTCCTGGGCCTCTCCTTTTCTTTTTCCAAAGGAATTCCTTTAGATAATTTGTTTGAAGGAATTAATTTAGACTTTTATAAAGTCCTTTTCCATGGGTTTTTCTTCCTTTTGAATCTTTTTGATCCCATCTTCTTGTTTATTCCTTCAGAAAAAAAGTCTAAAGGAATTCTATCTTCAACTTCTTTTTAAATAGAAAATTCCTTCAGAGAAATGAGAATGGTCTCTCAAAAAATTCCACTTGCCCTTCATTTCTTCAAAGTATCCCCTCGACCATTTTGAAATGTGACTTTGTTGAAGGGTTGGTAGCCTTCAAGATTCTTGTAAAGGTACTCTTTCCCTTTGAATTGTCTCTCTCCCTTGGAAAGTCTTCTGAAGGAATTCTTTCAAACAAAATGTCTAAACGAATTCCTTTGGAATTTTTGTCCCTTCCCTTCTGTCTAAAAAATGGTCCTTCAACATTCTTGTGATGAAATTTCCCAAAGGGTTGGTACCCTTTAGGATTATTGTAATGTCCCTCACACTTTGAAGACTGCCCCTTAGGTTTCTGTAAATGCCTTTGAATTTATTCAAGTAGACTCTTCTTTTCATATTTCCTTCAAACAAAAGTCTAAAGGAATTTTATCTTAATCTTCTTTAAGGTATCCCCTTAGCCTGGTCCTCTTCCCCTTCTTCAAAAGTCATGTTTATGCAAAATCTTGAATGATAGAGGTTGTAATTTTGACCTGTAAGGTCAAAATTGTCAACAAAACCCTCTAAGTTCTTTAATGACACTAAGCTAAGGAAACTAGAGGTTTGCACCCATGAAACTACAAAACCAACCCCATATAAGCTTTACATCTACACACCATTAGACTCCACCTATAATGGATTATGCCAATGACCTTGCCAATGCTATTTTTTATAATGACCAAGTATCTTGAAGAATGAGTTGTACCATGGCATGAGTAGCCCAATGCAGGACCCAGTTCTTTCTCTGTTATGCTTTGGGTGAGCACATAAGGATTGTGCCTTATGTGAATTGATGCTAGTGTAGTCAAGTGACAAATGTTGAGTGCTACAGGATTAATCTAGGTTTTCAACTAGTTGTAACAAGTCTAGAACTAACTTGGATAGCTAGATAAGTGCTTGATAAAGTAAATGACTTAACAAGTAACTTTTATATATAATTTTGGTTCCATTGCTGGGACTTGTGTTAAATTTTGTTTTTATAATGGTAAAAAAGAAAATTGATCCAACTCTTCCTTGGAAACATAGGTACTAGATGGAATAGGTGGAAGATAACTCTATAGTAAAGCATCCATCCTATAAAGAATAAAAGCTAAAGAAGTGGGTCTAGAACTTGTATGATGCTTTATAAGGGGTTTTATTTTGAAAACTACCTGAGCATGTGCACCAATATTTAGTTACTTATATGACCCATAGAAGATTAATCTATATACAACACTTTGAGTGGATGAAGGAGCAATTAGAAAAGATTGAGAACTTGGATGCCACTTAGACTAGAGATGTAGACAAATGGTGGTAAGGAACACTAAATAGTTACGTGCTTGAGTTCATAGTATTGATGTACTCCTACCCTAAATAAATAGAGTATGAATTATTGCATGAACCCATAAGCACATTTGTGAAATAATTTAATATAGATCTTAAGAAACTAATGGTGGATTATGGATTTGAAATAATAAGAATGGAAGGTTGAAGTCTTTTCACATTTGAGCAGTGCAATGGGGAAGAAGGGGATGTGTAAGTGAAGCATAATGGAAGGGGATGAATAGAATGACACTTGAGAGCTCAAGTGATAGAATTATAACAATATAAGGCATAGGTTGATAAAATATTTAGAACTTGGAAGTTATAAGAGAACTTGTAATGAGTGGGAAGGGCATGGGGAAGGATCTCTTAAACTACAACAACATGAGGAGAGGAATAATAATGCCATAGATTGATCTCAATTATTAATGGGTGAACAATTCATTGGGTCCCTATAGAATTTGACCATGGAAGATGTAAAAAAAGTGCCTACCCCCTTTGAGCCTACAGTGCTAGCTCATGTGTTGGATCTACCTTGAGAAGAAAGAAGAATGATAATTGACCCTATTGTCCACATTGAATTTGACCTATTTGTAGATTTTAAGTATGATTTTGTGATTAAATAAGTTGTCCCTTATGAGGATCTAAGTGAAGGTACCTCTAGACCTTTGGGTTCTAGCTCAATAATACATAACATGAGCACAAACATTCCATTTTATCAAATGTCAGCTATGCAAACTAGGCAATAGCCCATAGGGAGGGGCCCAATACCACAAGTGAGTAGCACCACACCATAGACTTTAATGGTGAAGATAAAAATAATAGGGTCAATGCCCAACCCATTGACTAGAGGCATTAGAGGACCATCACTAGGATAAGTACCAGGGGGAAAGCTCCTCAAATGCTAGCAACCCCACACAATAAATATATTATGAGATGGAAATGCACTTACTAGAATATCATAGTGTGGAAAATATCATGGACCATGTGTTAAAATGTGAGCTTCAATGGTGTACTTGGGGTATAACCCATTTCAAGCATAAGGAAACATAATTCATGACAACTTTGTTTGATCACACTCATACCTAGTATAGGAAATTTGATCATAAATAGGCTATGTTTGATTATGACACCTTAAAGGAAGAATTTATAAAAGTATTCAACATACCTGAGTTTGAATGATAGATCATTACTATGCTCAAGAAAATTATCCAAGGGCTATCAGAGAGCATGTGCCTATATTATGGTAGGTCTAAAACTCTTATTTCTAATCTTCTTTATGAAATTCACCCCTCCCAACATGTGCAATGGTTTATTGGAGGATTTATAGTACCATTTATAAGAGCACCCTCTAGGAACACATTCATAGATCCTCAAGAAGTTCTTAAAGCTATGTTTAGAGCCAAGGTAGTTAGAAGTGCTAACACTAGGATTAACCCATTTATGAAAGTCTAGATTTCATCCACAGCTAGCCAACTCCAAAAAATGATCACTAGTTCATCAAAAGATGCTCAAAGTGTATTATGGTGCACTAACTACAAGATAAAAGGCCATAACAAGAATATCTACCCTCAAAGAAATGTGCACACATTGATTCAAAGTTATGCAGTTTATCATGAGGTGCATGATGTTTATAACTACCCTTTATTGTAATGTGTCAATTAGGTTAACATAACCATATATTATTATTTGTGTTATGCCTACACTCATACCAGAGCTAATTATTGCATAATTAATGAGATGCATGAAAATATGGAGAGAGGCACATGACAAGTAACTACAGAAGCTAGAGGGCAAGCAATCCAAGGAAATGAGGGATATGATCAACAAAATATAGGTTATAGCTAGTAGAATGTAGGATATGAGATGCAAAGAGGTATCAAAGGGTAGGGTGGAGGACATAGTGGAGGAAGATTCCCACCATGATCATGTTACAAGTGTGGTTTGATTGAACACTATTAGTGTGATTGCCCTACACATATAACATGTGGGTCTTATTGAGGAACACACAAGGTTAAAGAATGCCTTGACTTGTATAAAAAGTTAACCCAAGAATGACTCGATATAGATCAAGGTGAAAAAATGATCTAGTGTGAGATAAAAGTGGAGAAAAGGGATCCAAGGTCACAATTGACCAGGATCAAGAAAGTTAAGATATAGGTGATTACTCATAGTGGGCTCACCACTTAGCCACTAGTTGTGCCAATAATAGATTCACACCTAGAATATGGGGAACCAAGCCACATTGAGCAAGGAATAAAGATATACCTTACCTATATCCTACACACTAGAAAGATGTGTTACAATAGGCTATGAGTGTGATTTATAACTTACAAGTAAAACTCTAATTAACACGAGACCTATAGGTACAAGCTGTCACTTCTTAAAAGAAGCAAGATGGTCAAGAAGCTGAGGTACAAGAGCTAATAGAGATATTACACTTCCTATAAATAGAAGGGATATTTCCATAATAAAGAAATTAATTTTAGAACATGTAGGCTAGAATCCAATTGAAGTTACCATGCCATACCTGAAAAGGGTGTGAGAGGTTAGGCATACATAAAATATGGAGTAAAATCAAGAGCTCCTAATAAATTACACCATTAATGAATGGTCTATATGCAATATCTTTATAGACATAGGTTTTGATGTTAATATCTTGATAAATAATTAATGGGAGAAGATGGGTAGGCTAGCCTTGAGGCCTTCGCCTCACTTACTTTTAATGGCAAAAAAATTTAGGATACAACCAATCAAGATTACAAAAAATGCCATTATAGATATCATGGACACTGAGTTTTATTTTATCTTTGAGGTAATCCAGTTGGCTAGATAAGATAATTATCTAGCACTCTTGGGTAGGCCATGGTGTTATCAGTTTTGCATAGGTCATATAGCAATTCTAGAAGTGCTAGTGTTTGGTGCTAAGGTGATTCTACCAATGGATTTCTTTGTGCCATCATTATACATTTCATGAATTGGTCATTTGGATGACCATGAATCATTAAGTGCAAGACTAAAGGAATTTTAGTGGTTAGATGAGGTGTGCACCCAAGCAAGATGGAGCCAATAGATCAATTAGGCATGCCAAAAGTTATGGCATGATAGGCATATTAAGCACAAGGTAATAACTAAAGGAGAATCGGTCTTGTTTTATGACTCCAAGTACCTCAAGCACTTGGGAAAGCTACAAATCAGGTGGATGGGTCCATATGTTATCCACAACATTCTAGAAATTAGCACATGAAATCTGTGCACGTTATTTGGTGAAATTCTCTAGGAATTTTAATGACAATAGATTGTGTGATCTAGGAATTTGAATCAAGAGAGGATGGTTAGTATGGTGTTAGTTAAAAAATAAAAATAAAAATGAAAATGAAAAAAATACACTAACTAGCATAACATCTCTAGGCCTAGACACTAGGGAGAGCTTAGTTAACAAACATCAATAAAAAACACAACTAAAAAGAAAAAGAAACCCTCTTTTACATTTCTTGGATGCTCAAAAATGCTTGTTGTAGTGGCTTGCTTAGTTTGTGCTCATGAATTTCTTGGCAATGGAAGCTTGGCTACCTCCATCTCTCATTGGCACCTTTGGCTTGTGGCTTGGCTTGGAATCAATTTGGCATGGTAACACTAATTTCTTGAAGCTTTTAGAACCATTTGTACATTATAAATTTGCATAATCAAGTCTTTTGAAGATTTTAAGAATAATAACTTTTTACCAAAATAACTTGGAAATGATGTTCATAGCCTCTCTATTTATAGATTTTTGAAAATGTCTATAATCAACCTAAACCATCCATCCTAAGATTGAGATGTGTGGTTGAGGATTAATTCAATTTTTGGAATTAAGTTTATAATTATCCTCATCATGACATTAGAATAAGGGGTAATTAAGAGGCATGAAGGGCATCATGGAAGGTATTTATGAGGTATGGAGATCATGAATCTTGATATTTATGGCATTTATGGTCTAGGGATGTCTTCCTAAGAAATGAGGTACCTGATGATGAAGATATTCAATATTCATTTCCAAATATAAGTATTCAACAAGTTTCCATGGAATTTTTTATTAGGCCTTGATTTGGGTTAGTTATCTCTTAAGCATGTTTAAGCACTTTGTGCACAAATTACTCAAATTGATCAGAATGCCTTATTATTGGTCTTAAATTTGACTAGATTAGAATTAGAAGTCCACATCAGATGCATTAGATCTGTAATCACATTTAGGATGTTACCAAAAACACATAACAAAGGCACATGTCTTATGGAGAAGATTTTATATGAAAGAGAAATCCAAAGCACCCAACTACAAAATTAACATTTTGACTTGAAATGATCTGATCAAAGTTAGCTAGCTCATAAATTACATTGCCCCATTTAGGGATACCCTGGCTAAAATTAGTGCTTGAATATGTTAGTTTCACATCATTTAGCATGTTTTAGTGTTTTTAAGCTAAATTATGTATTTTAGGTGGAAATTAGCGAAAAGCTTAATTGGAGGTTACCAGTGGCTAGTTTTAGGTGTCTACAATTTGCCCCTATTTGGGAAGTCATTATAAGCTATAAGCACAACAATGTCTTCTTAAAGAATGAAAATGTCCTATATGACTACAACTATAATGATGATAAACTAACTATATGATGCCCCCTCAAGGGAATGATTAGCATAAGAAGGTCGGCAAATGTTCCCTCAAAAAGAAAGAAGCGAAGTGAGGGGACCAAAGAAAGGAAAGATGATGGGGTGAAAAACACACTGAGACTAAAAAAGTAGTCAAAATCATTGAGAATGCAAGTGGGATGGTGTGCAATGATTTGCTTAAAGGTGGTTAAAACATTGTACCCCAATAGTAGCAATGTGGTATGATAACACAATGATTTTCCCAAAGGTGTTTATAATCATTAAGAAGATGGAGCTACCCTAGTTAGGATAGACAAAAAAGATAATAACATGCCCCTATATATGCAAAAAAAGTAAAGTGGTGACAACATAATGATTTGCCTAAAGGTGGTTATAATCATTGGACCCTGATTATGGAAAATATGATAAACTTAGCCAAGGATGATGATAACTTATCACAAGGGATAATGATGAATTGGAACAACCTACTAGTAGGGAGATGCTCATCCAAACTAATAAAGGTTGAATTTTTTTATGGTTAATTATGTTGTTTGGGATATGATTAGGATGGGATTGGGATGTTGGCACCAAAGAGATGTTGTCATTACTGAATAGACTTCTTGAAGCTTAAGTTTATTATAGCACATGTTAGTAGGCATCATGGTATAACATCATGAGGACTTGGCCAAAATATTCATAAATACTTACTCCCAAAATCCAATACTCAATAAAAAATAATGAATCAATGATAGAAACCATGATGATAATGTAAACATATAAATATATATGGATTCAAGTGTAACTATGGGAAAGGAATCACCCAATGAACACACATAACTAAATCAAGGAAACAGTGCTGAAAGAAAACAAATAAATAGACAAACAAACAAAATAAGTAGAAATAAACAAACAAAAAACTAAATAGAAACCCTATGAACATTACCCCTAGAAAATAGGCGACAACTTAACAAACAAAAAAATAGGGGAATAGAAGAAAAGGAAGGGGGTGGGTGAGTTGTCTCCATATACACTAGGCAAGTAGATGCTACCTACATAGTTCCATGGATGTAATATCAAATAAAAAACTTCAGGACAAATTTAGTTCTCTTAGGGAATGGGAAGAATATGATAATTGAGGAAAACAAATAGAATGGATGTGATAGAAAAATAAAAATTGTCTTTCAAAAAGGCAAGTGCATGAGAGAAAAAGGCCAAAAAGATGGGGAAACTAAGTGACAAGTTATTTGCTTGTAACTTAGTAAGGGTTCCCAGAATCCTTAAGGCAAAGAAGTCATTATTTTTGTTGTTTTCTAATGATTTTTCAAATGTGTTTGGAATTGTTCTGGAATGTCTCAACTCAATCAAGAATGACGAGATACTAAATAGTTAAAGATCACAAAATGGTGAGCATTCAAACTTAGGTTTCTAACAAAATGGCAAAAGCATGGCTTAGGTTGCTTGTAAAATGGTGAGAGTATGGCTTAGGTTACTCTTAAAATGGTGAGAGTGTGGCTTATGTTGCTCACAAACCAGTGAGAGTGTGGCTTAGGGTGCTCATAAAATAGTGAGAGCATGGGGAAAAGGGTGATTGAGATGACCTCAAAAATTATTGAGCACTACCTACATAGTCCCAGAGTAGGACCTCAAGTCACTATAGTTTTACCTTTATAGTAGAGGAAGTCAACTAGTGTAGCAGTCAATTTAAACAAAGTAAGCACAGTTGGTAAAAAGGTATAGTACAACATAGGAAGTGGTAAGTTGGTGTGTCAAGGCTTAATGTTTCCCCTAGCTTTCCCATAGATGGTTATAACTAGGATAGAATGATATAAATCAACAATACTAATTTTCCCAAAGGTGGTTATTTATAGTAGTAAGACTGATGGTAAGAAAGGAATAACAAATGAAATATGAAACTACCAAAACTTTTGTCATGCTATCCCAAAATACATTCTTTGTCTGAATTACCTAAACTAATAGAAAACTAATTAGATACCTTAATGTTAAAATTGTGTAATGAATGACAAAAACCAAGGTCAAATGGGCTAGGCTTTAGAACACACTAGGTCAGTAGGATGAAAGTAGAAATTGGATATGGTAAAGAGGATGAATAAGGATGGTATATGTATAAAGAAGAATAGTGATAAAATGACAACTAAAATGGTCCTTATAGATAATATACCTTAACGATCAAGCATAGTATTGTTTGAGATAAATAATATTCATCGACTCTAAAAGCTCATCTCCATCTAGTGTGGCAATCCTATATGCTCTTGATCCATAATATGTAATAATGATGAGAGGCCCTATCTAGTTTAATTTCGATTTCCCTTTATGCTTCTTCTTAGTCATGGTATTCTTTTATTTTTCTTTAAGAACAAGATCACCAAGTTTAAATGTTTTATACTTAACACACCAATTATTGTGGACTTTGAGTCAGTTTTAATATGCTTGAAGATTTTTGAGCATGGCTATGCATTTCTCATCAAGTAGGTCTAGTTATTTTAGGTGAGTTACTCGATAGTCATAATCATCTAGGACATGCTTGAAAGAGATGCATAGTGAAGGCAATTCAACCTCAATGGGAAGGTTGGCTTCAATACCATAAACAAGTGAGTATGGAGTGGCTCTTGTGGGAGTATGATGATTGGTATGGTATGCCAAAAGGGTAGGGAATATTTGGAGGTGCCAATCATGACAGATATCATTAAAAATCTTTTTTAGAATATTTATAATGGTTTTGTTGGATGCCTCAGCTTGGTCATTACCTTAAGGGTAATATGCTATATAAAAATGTTGTGTGATGTTATATTCATTACATAGCTAGTCTACATCCTTATTCTTAAATGATCCTCCATTATTAGATATAATGTCAGAGGGGATACCATAGTAGTAAATGAGGAGGTTGAAAATGAATTTGGAAATTTGCTTTCTAGTCACATAAGTGAGGGCTATAGATTCAACCCACTTAGTGAAATATTCAATGGTGATAAGGATATGTTTATGGCCATCAGATGAAGTGGGGTTAATCTTCTTAATGAATTCAACTCCCCATGTAAAAAAGGGCCATGGCATCAACATCAGTTTCAAATTTTTTGTTGGGGCATGAATCATATTACCATGCCATTAACATTTATCACACTTTTTTACATATGTAGTGGCATCTACGTCCATTATGGGCTAATAATAATTAGTACACAAAAGATTTTTGGATAGGACTACCTCACTATAATGAGCTCCACATACTCCATGAAATTCTCTTAACAATAGCATAGACTCTGCTGAAGTTAAAAAATGAAGTAGAGTTCCATAAAAAATGTGATAGTAAAGGGTGGATCCAAGTAAAGTATAACAAGTGGAGTGATGAATGAAGGCTTTGGTTTGTTTTTGAGATAGGCTAGGTGGTAGAACTTATAAATTAAGGTAACTATAAAGGTCTAAGTACCAGATAGAATTAGGAACAATAATATCACAAATCATGGCAATGGTTGAAGGTTCATGAGGTGGTGCTAACAAATTCTCAATGAGGAATTGATATTCTCTAGCTTTATCTATTTGTCAAATCAAGGAGACAATAGTATCCATGGCATCTACAGTTCTGTTACTAGCCCTTGGTATGTGCTCAAACTAAATATTGGTAATTTATCACTTAAGAGTGTCGACCATGATTTTATATGAAACTAGCTTGTCATCTTTAGTCTAAAAATGATCTGTGACTTGATTGATGATTAATTAAGAATCACCATAAACTTGAAGATGAGATATATTCTAATGCACTACTTTTCAAAACCCTAAAATAAGTGATTCATACTTTTCCATGTTATTTGTTTAAGGAAAGCTAATTCTGAATGATTTAGGGATTAGATCCCCCTATGTTGTAATAAACAAAATGCCTACCCTTAATTCATGTGTAGTAAATGAACCATCAAAATATAGCTTCTAAGGTTGATCCTCAAGGGGTGTGCTAATGATGATCATATGGATTCATCAATAAATTGAAATGTGAGTGGCTATGTGTCTATGAGAGGTGCTTCTGCAAGTTGATCCATAAGAACTTGTCCCTTGATTGCCTTCTGATTGAAAACTCTATGTCAAACTCACTGAGAAGCATGATCCATTTAGCCATTCTACCTTGCAAAGATATTTTAGATATTAGATAATTAAGTGGATCTAATTTCAAAATGACCATGGTCTTATTATTAAACATGTAATGGCACAATTTCTGAGCTACGAAGACCATGGCTAGACAATCTTTTTCAATAGGTGCATAGTTATGTTCATATGTAACCAAGGTACAACTTAGGTAGTATATAGTGTGCTCCTTTCCTTTGTCATCATGTTGAGCCAAGAGTGCCCCTAGAGCATGATCAGTAGCTGATAAGTATAACAAAAATGGCTTTCCTAGCATAATAGGTAATAAAATAGGTAGATTAACAAGATAGTCTTTGAGTTGTTGAAAAGTTGTTTGGCAGTGATCATCCTAGTGAAATGCAACTCCCTTCTTTAAAAGGTGTGTAAGTGGAAGACACTTGTCTAATAAATAAGAGATGAAGCATCGAATTGACTAGATCTTACCCTGTAAACTATGAAGTCACTTTAAATTAGTTGGTGGTGACATTTCAATTATATCATGAACTTTAGATAGATCAACCTCAATACCTCTACGAGACATGATGAAGCCAAGTAATTTGCCTGAAGTTACACTAAACACACATTTCTTTGGATTGAGTCTGACTTTATACTCCTGTAATATTTCAAATATCCTATGCAACACTACTAGATGGTCAACCCTAGTTTTGGATTTTCCTATTATGTCATTGACATAATCTTCAATAATATCATGCATCATATCATGGAATATGATATTCATGGGCCTTTAATATGTAGTTCCAACATTATTAAGGCCAAATGGAATTACTTGATAATAAAATGTTCCATATGAAGTGGTGAATGATATTTTATGTTGCTCTTCTAATGCTATTCTAATATGGTTATATCCTAAAAATCCATCCATGAGTGAAAGCATTTCATAATCGGCCATGGGGTCAATGATCATGTCAATATTAGGCAAGTAAAAATCATCTTTAGGATAAGCTTTATTGATGTCTCAAAAATTAGTATAGATTCTAATCCTTTCAAGCTTTTTACTAATAGGTACCACATTAGATATCTATTCTAAGTAGTCAATGGATCAGATACATCCTACTTCTAAGAGTTTTTCCAACTCTTTCTTTACCAACATAGTAATGTGAGGATGCATCTTATGTAGCTTTTGTTTTACCAATTTAGCATTAGGATTAACCACAAGATGGTACAAAACTAAGGTGGGGTCTAAACCTGGCATGTCAAAATAGGTCCATGTAAAGATATCTACAAATTCTCCCAATAGAGCTGTAAAGATGTCACGTTCCTCCTTAGTGAGGGATGTTCCTAATTTTATCCATTTCAAGTTTGATGGAGTCTTGATATTTACCTCTATTATATCTTTGACTAGAAGTTTTGAACCATCTTTTAGGACAGTAGGAAATGACTTGAACTATTGAATTATGTCAGGGTCCTCCATTAGGATTTGCTCTTCAGCTTCTCCTAGGCATGATGAATCTGAGTCCCCTAATGAGAAATCTAGCCATGTGATAAAAATAGTCAAAATTTCTTCAATAATTTGATCAAATACTTGTTTTTACTTAAAGATGAACTCTGATAAATAGGAAAATTCATCGTTAATGGTCTCTTGGTCTAAATTTGAAGAATAATGAACACCCCCATCTAATGGTTCTTGATATAGGTTTTCACCACTAGACTAGCCTTTATCTTTACTTTTTCTATGGTCAAAAAGCACCTCAAAGATGTTTTCACTTTGGGACCTCAATGTTTTACTTATTTGTTTTTGGCTAAGGGTGTTCACTCGCTTTCCAAAATAGGCTGTAGGATCTAATGTGATTAAGAACCCTAATTTGTGATCTTCCAACAAAACATTATCTCTAAGACCTAAAAAGTCACATAATGCCTCATCATTCTAGAACTCATCAATCAATAGATTGGATTCTTGTTAGTCCTAATTTATCAGTTGGATTTAATAATGGCAAACAGTTGCAATGAATGACCAAGGTAAGGGTACAAATGGCATTGTTATCAAATAGGTTGGTTTCAGCTAGGTCATCAAAGGTGAGACTATGATCAAATTATGCTTTGTTGTCAGCATCATCATTACTAGTTACTAGTGATGGAGTTTGAATAAAATATGTGGTGTCACCCTCAGATGGTTTAAATCCAAGTCCATAAGGTCTTTCATACTTAGTCATGGAAATTGGCTTGATGGTTCCTTTCTGATTTGGTCTAAGGCCTCTTCTTTCATAATTGTGACACTCCATGATCCTATTAGGAATAGGATATTTGGAATTTTTATAATAATAAACTTGGTTGTCATTGTATAACCATGATTCATCCCCTTCAAGAGGGTCATGTCCTAGGTCAGATGCTGGTACATATGTGATTTGTCCCTTATCTTTGTTTTTTTGTTGCCAATGCATATGTGGGGTGACTTTAGGTCACTCAAAGGTTTTTAGATTCTGAGGAAGATTGGAAATATGAAATGTATCATGGGTCACATACTCTCTCAGTCTATTATCTAAAATGGTGAAATGATTAGAAGCTTCAGGAGGTGGCATGTGGGAAAGGGAATCTAAGGTATTAGGATCTATGTAATTATCTAGTGAAGTATCAATAAGTATAGCTTTTCCTTTATCCTACTTAGAACTTGGATTCATACCATAATAATAATTATAGATTTAAAATTTGGCCTCAAGATGCTTTTAGTGCTCATATGGGTGTAAATTTCCTAGAATATTCACTTCCATCTCTGAGTGGGAAAACTTGATACATTGGTGTAGCATTAACAAGACTGCAATCTCATGTAAGCAAGGCCTACCTAGAATCATGTTGTATGATAACTCAAGATCAAGCACGTGGAAAAGTGTATCATGGGTCAAAGGCCCAATGATAATTGAAAAACTAATGGTGCCTTGTGATTCTCTTTCTTGATTATCATAAGCTTTGATGGTTATTATTTTTGGTTGGAAATCTGCCATTATGTACCTAAGAAGCTTGATGAGATTTAGAGACATTATGTTGAGGCTAGATACATTATCTATAAGGACATGTTTCAATTTATGCCATTTGATAAAAAAAATCTATCTATAATGGGTTATTATAGAGTGGGCCAAGAGAAGACATATCACTTTAGTTGAATGTGACTTGTTGGGCTAGAGCTAGTTGTCCAACCAAAGCTTGAAAATTATTAAGGGATATGTCACTATCAATAGTGGATTGGGTCAAAAAATCATTCAAGATGTTTTTTTGGATTATTGGCATCTGTATCAAATCTAAAATAGAAATTTGTGCTAGTGATTTTTGTAATTATTCCATAATATCAAACTTCTTGTCTTGGTCAATAGTGAATGGTTTATTCTGAGGCTGAATGATTGGTTGGATGATAGGGAAAGTGGTATATGGTTGTGGGCCTAGGATAGTAATATTTAACCTCTGAATTGTGATTTCATAATCAAGATTAAATACTAGACCATTATCATTAACCAATGTTGGGAATGGTGTGGGATTAAATAGGACAAGTCTGAGTTGTTGATGCACTTACATGTGGTCACATGGTAAAGATAAGTTGTCGATATAAGGTCCAAAAGGGGAAGTCCTTATTTTCTAGTTTGCTTATATGCATTTCTAGGTTATAAAAGGATTATCCATGTAATTTGGTTTAATTCTATTATTTAGCAATGGTCTAGACTGATTAGAATTTAGTTTAGGATTAATAGAGATAGTATTAATACTACCCCTTATAATATGACCTACAACCCTATTGTAGTCATGTGCAAATTTATGGTAGGTTTGTTTTTTGTTACCATTATGACCTTGGTTTTGTCCATTATTTTGTCATTATGGATTTTTCTACTGATTTTATTGATTCTACTAGTTCATCATTTGATTTTGATACTACACTGGCCGTTGTTGTTATTGTTGATTATTCTACTACTATTGATTGTTATGTTGGGTAAAAGGGTTTTGATAGATCCCAAGAGTTTGATTAGAATTGGAAGCACCATTATCCAATTTTATCTCCCCATTCTCCAACATATCCTCAATTAAATTCTTGATTTGGACACATCTTCATAGATTATGCTCATTAACCTGATGATAGTCATAAAATTCATTATCATGGTATCAATTAGGATAACGAATGCCTTATAGATAATGTTTTGTTATAGGCCAAATAATTAGATTAGCATTATAAATCTTGTGAAATACATACTTAATAGGTTATTATAGGTCACTAAAGACATGATGTGTAGGCATGATTCTTTTAGGAGGAGGGTTTGTAATGGTAACAACTACTATATTTGTTGTGTAGGTTTTCGTTGTTACACTTACAACACTAGCTGAGTAAGAGTAAGTTAAAAAGGTGATGCAAATGATATTTTCACCATTTTCACATGATGAGATTTAGTTACTCCATTTCCCAAAACATTCCTTTTATGGTTGAACTACTTTGATCTTTCATGGTTATTGGCCTATGTCAGTTGTGATGCTTGTGCTTGGATGGGATGTTGGTCATTTCCCTAATTGGTACCTTGATTTTTATTAGTTGAATTAATCTTGATGACTCCTTTATTAATAAGCACCCTCTTGATTAAAAAACCTTTATCAATGATCTCCTTGAATGTATGTGCAAATTGTAGTTTTAAATGATAAGCTATCCCACTGTGTAATTTTTTAGAAAACATAGTGGCTAATTGTTTATCTAGTAAACTATGGGTGAAATTACTTGAAGGGGCTCTCCATCACTATAAATAACTTACAAAAATATCATTAGCTTTTTTATTTACTTGCGATAAGTGTACTAATGAAATCTCATGCTTGAGATTATAGTAAAAGTGCTCCATGAACTTATCAGAAAGATCATCAAAATCCATTACTAAATTTTTGAGAAATTTCAAAAACCAATTCAAGGCTTGTATAGCCAAGTTTCTTGGAAATAGTATCAAAATGTATATGTCATTATATGCCACTAGTTGACATGCAATGAAGAATTTGGTCAAATGAGCCTTAGGGTCACCTTTCCCTTTATATTTATCAGAATTCAATGGTTCATATCCTAGAGGAAACAATATCTATAAATCCTTGATGTTAAATAGATAATATTATACATAATCCTATTTTAACTTTTAGTTTGCTTGTTAGCTTGAATGGTAGCAATTGCATCCTTCATCTATTGTAATTCTTGGGATAGGAAACTAGAAGGAATATTGGTTTGAGGGAGAATTTGGGTTTGGATAGATGGTTGGGAGGTCATAAGTGGAACACTTTGACCAAGGTATGATGGAGCTACCTATTGGGGTACATTGGATTGATTGGGGAATGGACCAAAAATACACATACATGGATTAGGCTGTACTTGAAATTACACACTTGGTTATGTGATAATTTGGTTTGGGTTGGAGATACAGGTTTGACTTGGATGATTTTTATGGTTGGGATGGAGGGATATAACTATATTGTGCCTACTATGGTTGAAAGGGACATGATATCGACTAATCAAACCTTGATATTGAGTGGGAATTTGTGGACCAAGACCTTGTCTCTATATTTGTGGCACATTTTGAACCAACAGTTGTCTAGTAGGTACTTGAAAAATATGGGGACATCCTTGTTACATGAATCCCTATGAGGAAGTGAAATTGAGTTGTAAATTTAACATCTATTGTTGAACAATATTTGCACATTGTTGACTAATAATTTCTTGGTTTTGGATTGGCATATTAGTCTATGATAGAAAAGGTAAGTTCATCATTACCTAGTAAGGTGGAACATTAGTTTCCATTGATTAAGGTGGTAATGTATTTATCCTCTATAGCATTGATATACTAGATTGTGCCTATTATTGTGAAATACTACTTTTTACTTATTGAGGAGTAGGATTTGTCACATTCTATCATTGAGGCATGATATTGGATGTTATTTGATTACCTAATCCCATAGGTTATACATTTGAGGAAGTAATCGATTGAGTTTGGGGTGTAAAAACTCCCACTCCCTAGTATGATGACCTATTCATAAGATTAACTACAGGCACATGTTTTTGGATAGTTGTTTACACATTAGTACCACTTTGATCGAGACTGGATATTGGTTGCACATTATCTACTATGTTTATCTCACTATTCAATGTAGAGGCTGAAGACACTTCTTCAATAATAGGCATATGCATCAAGTTATCTATTGAAATAGTTTGTATAAATGTGTTAGAATTTAGATTCTCTTATCCAATTAACTCTATCAATACTCTTGTTAAAGGAACTAGGTTAATGAGAGGCTTATTTATCATGTTCATTTGATTGAAATAAAATGCTAGATTTAGATATGTTTGATATGTTATCTACATTTGGTTGAAGTGCTCTTCTATGATGTTTTTTCCTCGATTAGATATATTAAGATCTTGGTATGTTGTTTGAATAGAGACATAGGATTAATAGAATAAGCCTATTGATCGTAAATGATATTATGGGGCACTCTTACTAGACTTGGTAAATTTTCATGGGGGAAATCTGCTAGAAACTTGGCCCCTACCTTGATGGCTCTAACCAAAATCTTGTCTTTATTCTCTAAAAAATATCACTCAAATAAAAATGGATCATACATGGAAGCTATATTAGTAGTATATGACTATTAAAGTACTGGCTCATCCACTACAGGTATTGTAGCTAGGTATTGCATGGTTTGCTCTTAGTCTTATCCTAAATAAGGTGGTGTGTTAACCAAATAGTTGGCCAATGGATCTTGGCTTTGTGCTCCTAATTGAGTATTATAAGAGGGATAAGAATCCATATCATAAACAACATTATCTTCATAAGGGTCTTGCACCATTTCTTCCTATGTAACCACATTACTAATCCCTGGATTGTACATGAGTTCACTATGAGTGTAGAAATGCATGTTGGGATCCATAGTCAATGATTTACAATAAAAGGTCAAAGAGTTTTATAAAATATAAAAAGGACAATGTCTAAAATAGATGATGTTCCAACTTGGTCTAGATTTTTCAAAAGGATCAATAGGTTTATGCAAAGGTTTATGAGGAAACAAGCTAGCGTGAAGTATCTAACATAGCTATTCCTTCTTATTATGGAGGCTATTTCCACTACTAAATTCTCTGTTCTAGTCAATGGCATCCCTAAGGGGTTTTTCTCTTCCTCAAGGGGGATTAGACAGGGGGATCCTCTTTCACCATACTTGTTTATCATGATGGCTAAGGACCTTGGGAGATATGTTCAATTTCAGATTACCTATAAAGAAATTGTGGGTATTAAACCCACTTCTTCCCTTCCCTCTATGTCTATGTAGCAATTTGTGGATGATACCATCCTCTTTGGTATCTCTTCTTTGGTCAAAGCTCGTAACTGCAAGAATATTTTAAATGACTATGCCAATCCTCTAGTCAAAACATAAACTTTTAGAAGAGCAATGTGTATTTTTTTAATACTCTGATTGATCTTTAGTGAAAAATCATTAATATTATTGGTTGTGCTAAAGCTGATCTTCCTATTGTTTACCTTAGCCTCCCCCTTATGGTCAAAGAGGTGTCTCAAGGATTTTGGAATGTAATTATGGAAAGAAATTAGAAGAAGTTGGTTGGTTGGAAGGGGAAATTACTCAGTAGTGCTGGCAAGCTTCAGCTTTTACATGTTTCTTTGCAAGGTATTCCTACTTACTTCTTATCTCTTTTTAAAATGCCTAGGTTTATTACTAATAAATTGGAGTAGATTCAAAGAACATTCTTATGGACCAGGGTGGAAGACAAACAAAGAATGTCTTTGGTTAGTTGGGAGAAAATTTGTCTTCCCAAATATCATGGAGGTCTTAACATTAGATCTATTATGAATATGAATAAATCCCTCCTTTCCAAAATAAACTAGAATTTGATCCACAACCATAAAGAGTGGGGGGGGGGACATTATGCAATCTAAGTATCTTCATGGAATTGACCACTTTAGTTTTCTCCATCAAGAAGGGCTTCCCCAAGGATCTATTCTCTAGAACAAAATGTTAAAGTCTAGAAGTATTTTCAAGCATGGGCTTAGATGGAAACTGGGGAATGGTAATTCTGTTAACTTCTGGGAAGACATTTGGTTGAATGATAAGGCCCTGGTTACTGAAGGTGATTATGGAGGTATTGTTGGCATTGCTACATAATTTTTTGGGGATAATTTTTGTCATTATATTCACAATAACAATGTTATTAGGAGTTAGAAAAATCTTTTGGATTGCTATACCCATTGCCTTGATCTCTCTCCTAAGATGTGGTCTATCCAACATTTGATGTTAGGGGTTAGAATCCCTCTTTTTCCTAGGGAATATGAGTTGTATTGGTGTCTAGATAAGAAAGGTTGATTTTTTGTTAAGTCTACTTACCACCTGTTGATCCTTGATGTGCATAAAAATGAGATTTGGGGGAAAGTTTGGAATCACAAACTTATCCCTAAAATAAATATGTTTTGTTGGGATACTATTCATAACAAAATCCTAACTCAAGATAACTTACAGAGAAGGGGATTCACCTTGGTTAATAGGTGCTTTATGTGCTTTGAGAAGGAGGAAACTATCTCTCATTTAATCCTCCACTATGATTTTTGTAGGGAAATTTGGAATATTATTTAAAGGAATTTTGGCATTCAATGGGTTTGTAATTCTAATATTAGGGAAGTCATTACCAACTAGTGTCCTTCCTTCTCTCATCCATGGCTTGTTGAGCATTAGAACCAAACTCTACCTTGTCTTGGTTAGAATGTATGGAAAGAATGTAATAAGAAAAATTTAGGGATGCTGCTAGGGATACTTCTCAAGTTCTTCATTCCTTTTCTAGGAGCCTCATGGAAAGTGTGACCAATTCTCACATCAAAACTATGGAAAAACCTCTTTATCAAGAAGAGAAGAAAATTATGACTAATTGGAGAATTCTAAACCAAATCTTGGCTCATAATAATTCCAAATAGTTTTAGAGATTAAATACCAAATGGATTCCCCCAAAGCCTTATTGGCTTAAACTAAATTTTGATGGGGCATCTAAGGCAGATGGTAAGGCTAGTGGTGGTGGGATTATTAGGGATGATAAGGGGTGGATGGTTGTTATCTATCTTGGTAGGATAGGCTTTCAAAGAAATAATTATGTTGAAGCCTCTACTCTTTTATGGGGGTGAAATTGGCTATTTAACTTGATATTAGGCAATTGTATATTCAGAGGGATTCCAAACTTGTTATTGATGTTGTTACTAATGTGTTGACTTGTTGCTAGAAATTGAAAGAAGTTATAGTGGATATACAAATCCTTCTATAGTAGATCCCTAGAGTTGATATCTCTCATATATAGAGAGAGGTCAATGGGGTTGCAAATGCTCTTGTGGACCTTGTTAAAAAAATTTCAAATTGGCATTGTTGGCACCAAAATAATAGCATCCCTTTAAACATAAGGGACTTAATTTGAAAGGAGATGACATGTCAATGATGACTCATTATCTTAGGAAAGATAGTTTATTCCATTAGTTTTGTTGGAAGATGCTGATGTGTATCTTAAAGTATGTGTTTTTTGTATTTTGATTGCTCAATGTCATCTCTACTTTATTACTCCCTTGTGTTAAGTCATGTTTCTTATTTGATAATTATAGATAATTCCTTATAATAATGTTTGAGCATGGGAAGTGTAGGATTCAATTGGTCCTTTTAAGGGTGGATCTCATTAATGATAATACGTATAGACTTCTTATCATAATTCCTTGTCAAATAATTAATCTCTCCTTTCACAACAACTCTTTGAATTTTTGGTTTTGGGGATTTTGTCTTTGTTTGAAAGGATATAATGGGAGGAGATAGGATTTGAACAAAGCCAATTTCCTATTGCAAGTTTAAGGATAATGCTATGGTCTATCATTATTGTAAGGAAGGTGGTATCAACCCTTTTTTGGAATGGCTTAATGGCTATGATGAAAATTTGTCTGAGTAATTTGCTTGGTCTTGGCATAACCATAGTGTCACTATTGGGAGAATTGGGTTTGAGGTTTTGGAGAAAGTTATTGCTATGGAAATTGGCCTGTCGACTAAAGGGACCAAGATGCAAAAGAAAGCAAAAGTGGTGGGCCATTCTAACCAGAAGTTATTCCTTAAGGAAGGCAAAGAACTGGTTCCTTACCAGGGAGGATTTGAATGGGCCAAACTACCAGAGCCATGGGATGATATGTGTTTCCTCCTCATGAAATACATCACTGTAGAGGGGTGATTTACTAGGTTTTATAATTATCATCTTCATTTAATAAATCATTTTAGATGTAATTCTCATATTAGCTTCTTGTTCTATCTACTATCTTCCCTTGAGCATTCAATTTTTAGGGTTAAAGCTAAGTTGGCTAAGAAACCCATACCCCTATACCAGGGTCTTATACCCTACTTATATAATTTCAACCTTGCTCTAGAGCCACCTAAGCCTATCTATTCTCATAGTGGTGAAATTTCTACCAACACTAATGATACTACCATATTTGAAGAGCCTTGCCCTTCCCCTTCTTCTCATAAGATGAAGGGGTTTCCTTTTCTCTATCTAATGAGGAGACTACCATGGTGACCACTACCCACACTCTGGTCTCTAAAAGTAGTGTGAAGAGCAAGAAGAGGAAAATTAGGGAGGTGGAAGAGGAAACTGTGTCAGATGCTGTGGGGACCCCTAAAAATCTTAGCAATACTCTTGTGGGACTTGACAGTAAAACTAATCTATCTGCCAAGGATAAGGAGGGATTATCATCTAGGTTTAGGAGGTCAGGGATGATTGCTAGAAAACCTACACTAAAAGTTAAACTTATTGATTATTTAGAGATTGATTTTGAAGAATCCACCTAGGTAGATGAGGCCAAGGTTATTGATGTCTAGGAGATTTATGAAGATGTAAAGGGTAAGAATGGGAACAAATAGACCAATGTTTCTAGTGGTGTTGTTGGTGATTCTCAGGATAATGATGAAGGGGGAAGGATGTTTTTAGAGGAAGAAACTAATGAGATGGAGGAAGGTGTTGATTATAGGAATGACATTTCTACCCTAAGGGGTCATGTGAAGAAACCAGAGCACTCGATTTCCACTATGCTCAGGTGTACTATGTTACTTAATCTTTCTATCTTGTAGGATCTTGAGACTACAATTGTGAAGGACAAAGATGAGAATTTAAAAAAATGGGATGAATTTATTGAATCTCTAACTAAAATATGGGAGAATATTTCTCCTTAGTTTTGGTTTCTTTTATGTTGTTTATTCTTTGCTTCTTCATACATACTATCTTTAGTCTGGTTATGCTATCTTTGTTGTTTATACTAGTTAAGTGGGCTATGCTATAACTGTTTTGAGGCTCTTTTGTGCTAATGCCTTTGGGGTTTATTTTTGATATTTTGTAAGGGTTTGGCCCCTTATTTTAGCCACCTTATATAATTAAAAACATTTCACTATTCACTCAAAGATAAGCAAGTAAATGGTCCTAAAAAATCAAAATGCCAAACTCGAAGGTTGAAGTGTTTCAAATCAGTATAATCTAGGAATTTAAAAGTTTCTAGGTCTTTTTGCCAAATATGACATCAAAATATAGGCTCAAACAAGGCATGTGCTAGGACTCTTGGCTAAATGACTTCAAAAGCTAGACTTTGAAATAGATGCGAGTTTTAATCTAACATATTTTAAACACTTCTAACAAACACTAGGCACTTGATTCTTGGACATGAACTTGATCAACTAAGTATAAGGTATGAAACAAAAGACACTTTAGAAATAATTTATTTTCTCACAAAAAATGGTATAAAACTTGGTTCTTTTGATAAACAATCTAGATAAAGTTGATCAATATAACTGTACTTTAGACAAAGGATCACAAAAAGTATATTTAGATTGCTCTAAAAATGTAGGAGCAAATTTGAAACTCTATGCAAGAAGGTCTATGAAACAATATTCAAAATGTTTTGGGCATTGTAACAATGTTATACTACCCAAAAAGGTGTGATAAAAAGGTTTTTTTCAAAAAATCTCTAAGGCAAATATGCTTTCCTACAATTTTGACAACATAACACTACCTTTCTTAACTCAAAATATTATGGTGCATAGACTTAAAGTGTGAGTGTTTAGCAAAAAATGGATTAAGTCTATCAAATGTTGATGATTATGAGTCCTAAATGGCCTGCAACCCAAATTGGAAATTAAACCTAAGTTCTCTCAAGTTTAGTGCAAATGGTAAACCCACTTAACACATCAACCTTATAAACTTATAAAGGTGTAATTCTGAATTTAGGTTATAAGTTAAGGACTTTAAACAACTTTGGTAAAGGTTTAGACTCAATTAGGTAGCATAACTATGCAAAAGTGGATGATATGATGCTCAAGCTTTTCATGAAATTTTGAACAAGGCAAATCGATGATCTCATGTGGGTAGCATAACGCCTCTTTGTTCAAAGTAAAATTTGGACTATGTGTTTGGTTTGGATTATTTGTTTACACCAATTTTTGACTCCAAACAAGACTTTAATCTAGGACAAGACCAAATAATTAACCATTCTTAGATCTTAGAATAACAAGGTTTCTTGGTATTTTTGGAATCCATCAATATACGTCATTTGAGAAGATTTTAAGTATTCATCCAAAAATAAATACACATTATATAGTATGTGTTTTACACCCCCCTTCTCTCAAATGATATTACTAAGACATGTACATTGAAGTGCACCTTGCACCAACAATACTTCTATGGCAAGTGGGGATTTATCTAAGATCTAACAAGTTTCTAATTGATCTAGGGGAATCAATTGCATAATGACTTTCATGCCAAATAATGAAAAAAATGCATGGATTTTGGTCCATATCACTTGGCATGTTGCAAATAGGTCTAGTCCTTTTTGCAACCACTACATCCTACTATTCACTCAGTGTAGTGTGATGTCCAAAGTGACACTACATCCCGTGTGAAACTCCAAAGGAGCCAAATGAAGTCAATGCCAGGAGATGAAACCTTGGGTCAAAGCTTCCCTAAAGAACTTATGGGAGGTGATGAAGTCCCCCTTGCAAGCCAAGATGCATAAAAAATAAAGAAAGCATGAAATTAGAAAGACTTTAGGGTCATTTTCAAGGTCACCCAAAATTTTATGAGTTTTTGGGGAGTGCTTTAGATGAACTTCTTTCTAATCCTTGGACTAGGCTATTTACAATAGGAATGGTGCTTTTGATTCCAAGGGTTCCCTATAGGGAAAAAATAAAAGAACATACATACACCATTCCTCTTTTTTCCAAACAAAATTTTTATTAAAGAACTATTGAAAACAAGAACTGACAAGTGTGTTCAATTTTAAACCCAAAATGAAAGATTTGGTGGTGTTCATTTGACCCCTTGGTCTTAGTTGTAAACTTTGAAAACATTCACTAAAACATCTAAGTCCTTTGTTAACCAACAAAATAAGGTTCCTAATTGATTTTTAAGCATACAAAGGTGATTTAAACATGTTTTAAACAAATATAAAGCTTGGTCCTACAACCAAAATGTTAGTATGTCCTTTATCTTTGAAGCTCTTTTCAGTGTGAAACAATGAACTTTGGAAAAATAGCTCTCAAGTCTATGTTTTTGGAAAAACACAATGACCAACATCAGTTATATACAACCAATGATGGTTACATTGTCTATCTAAAATCTAACTGATGTCAATTAAGCCATGTAACTGATGTCAGTCTTACTTTCTGACATCAGTTACTGTGTAAAACTGTGGTAAATAAAAATGGCAAAATAAAGTTAGGAGATCAATTTGCAAGAGTTTTAAGGGTTTAAATAAATATTTTAGAGTTGCAAAATGATATTCTTCAGGTGTGAGATGTATCTATTCCCACTAAGCATCCCATATGTGATCTAGGAATTTGACTCAAGAGAGGATGGTTAGTATGGTGTTAGTTCCAAAATAAAAATAAAAATGAAAGAAACACACTAACTGGCATAACATCTCTAGGCCTAGACACTAGGGAGAGCTTAGTTAATAAACATGAATAAAACACACAACTAAAATTCAAAATAACCCCTCTTTTACCTTCATTGGATGCTCCAAAATACTTGTTGTAGTGGATTTATTGGCTTTTGCTCATGAAGTCCTTGACAATGGAAGCTTGGCTACCTCCATCTATCTTTGGCACCTTTGGCTTGTGGCTTGGCTTGGCTTAGAATCAATTTGGCATGATATCAATAATTTATTGAAGATTTTGGTACCATTTTTGCATTATAACTTTTCATAATCAAGACTTTTGAAGATATTTGAGCATAATAACTTTGCACCAAAATAGTTTAGAAATGATGATCATGGCCTCTCTATTTATAGATTTTTGAGAATGTCTAGAATCAACCTAAACCATCCATCCTAAGATTGAGATGTGTGGTTGAGGATTAATTCAATTTTTGAAATTAAGTTTATAATTATCCTCATCATGACATTAGAAGAAGGGGAAATTAAGAGGAATAGAGGGCATAATGGAAGGCATTAATGAGGTATGGAGGCCATGAATCCTGATATTTGTGGTATTTATGGCTTAAGGATGTCTTCCCAAGAAATGAGGTCACCTGATGATGTAGATATTCAATATTCATTTCCAAAAATAAGTATTCAACAAGTTTCAATGGAATTCTTGATTAGGTCTTGATTTGGGTTAATTATCTCTTAAGCATGTTTAAGCGCATTATGCACAAATTACTCAAATTGATTAGAATGCCTTGTTATTAGTCCTAAATTTGACTAGATTGGAATTAGAAGTTCACATTAGATGCATTGGATCCATATTCACATTTAGGATTTTACCAAAAACAAATAACAAAGGCACATGTCTTGTGTATAAGATTTAATAGGAAAGAACAATCCATAACACCTAGGTACAAAATTGACATTTTGACTCGAAATGATTTGATTTAAGTTAGCTAGCCCATAAATTACATTACTCCATTTAAGGATACCATGGCCAAAATCAACACTACAATATGTCATTTGCACATCATTTAGCATGTTTTAGTGTTTTAAATCCAAATTATGAATTTTAGGTGGAAATTAGCTAAAATCCTTCTTAGAGGTTATTAATGACCAGTTTTAGGTGTCTACATATTGAAGACATATATGCAATAAGATGGAAATCACATCATAAGATTATGAATTCTTGGTCACAAGTCACTTATGTTATGATTACCTAATTTATGTTTGGTACAAGCCAAACATTTCCTTATATTTTGTGATTATTGTTCTTTTAGAGTAAATAAGTGACATGATTTCATGCTTATAAGAGAGAAAATTTGGTGTTTACATGCATAAATCCAATTGATTGAGTCAAGCACATTTAATTTTGAAGTACTTGAGGCTTAGACACCTAAATTTTTGGGTGAATAGAGCTAGCCAAACTTATATCAGGTGACAAAGAGAGAAGCATAAAATGTTATTATGCTAGAGATAGAAAGAAGATGCACATGATGATCATGCACAAGAGATCAAGAAAGAAGGTAGAAGCATTAGAGGACTGACACAAGGGATTTATATGGGGTAGGACATGCCAAATTAAGATGAAAGTGTAGAATAATTAACTAAGATAGGAAAGCATAATTGAAATGAAATCACAATAGGAAAATAAGATGGAAATGTGTAGGTTGAAAGGTCATGCTAAGTGAACATAGTACATGAGAAAGATCATCAGGACAAGATGGCATCCACCAAAAGTGAGGTGGGAAGCATCTATTTGAAATACACATGACTTCACCAAAAATACCATTATGAGAATTTATTATGGTGATGGTAAAGGCACAAAGATCCACATTAAATGCATACATGGTAGAGGATTTTTATGGATTTCATGGGTTTTAGTGAATTCCAAAAAATTGAGGCACCATCATGCCATTAATCACCTATAATTAAGAAGGTAGCTAAATTGAGGGTATAAAACAAAAAAGGGACTACTGGTTTAGGTTTCAAACCTCAAGTTAATTTGCACCCAAAAACATAGAGTAGCAAACTAGAGCCAAAACAAAAAATTAGAGCCAAAGGAAGAAAATGCTATTGTAGTGAGACCTTAAGTACCCATAAATGCCAAAAGTTAATGATTAAGTAGAGAGAGGAATTGTATTCCCTTGGAGATTGATGTAGATAAGTGTGGGGCATGAATTATGTAAGAACTAAGTAGCAAAAAATTAGAGTGACATCGAGGCTACCATTAATGGTAAGTGAAGCTCAAGAGCTAAATTCATAGTCATAGATCTCATGACATTAATAAGAACTAATAAAAATTATAGGCGTCATCAAAGTAAATCTACCATTATTCAACACTAGCCAGTTTATAATGGGGAAGAAATGCATGAGTTCTATCCCACTGCAGGTGTAGAAGGATACTAAGAGGGTGTGGATGATATAATAAGTGGCTATGATAAAGAAGAAAGAGTAGCTGATAGATGGAGTTAACATTGTTGAGGTTGATCTAAAGTGTTTGTAAAAATATCCTACTAGGATATGTAATTTCCTAAGGAAGTATTGGTAGGAGAGAGATGGGTATATTTTTCACACACCTACCAGCTCAAAGAATACAACCATCACACCTCAAGTAATGCATAATATCTAGTGCAAGACTAGGTGGTTGATAAGGCACCAAGACTAAAGTAGGCATGCCATTATTTGATGTCTCAATCTGAGACAAACTTGTAACCACTAATGCAACTCAACTCTATGAGTTACCATGTTTTGGGAAGCTAGAAGAAATCATATAGGTCCTCCTCTCATGCATTCATGAGGATCACTTCTATTTTCTAAGAAGGTGCATGTGGTTATTAGCTAGCCTCATTGATAGAATAATCTAACTCCTAGACTCTAATGTAGACATACCCCAGATGATGCTAGATGATGCTAAAGTTGAAAGGGTTAAGAAAATCATAGGGTACTACAAAGGAGGTTTCACATTCTTGATCAAAGACATTAAGGACCCCAGAATGAGGGTAGTGTACCTCATAAATTTGAAACTATATTCCAATGGTTAGTGGATAGACATCACAAAGGCATACACATGCATTACCCACCACATGGTACAGGGGATAAAGTGTAATATAGCAATGTTCATTACAAATAAAATGGTGAAGAACATGTTAGAGTATCATATAATGTGAGAGACCTTCTAGTGGGGGTTGATGTTAATTCTAATTAAAATAGAGGAGATCAACATGCTTGATGGTGATGTAGACAACATTTATTTCTTCTCATTACACCAAGACTCCCTAGCACAAAAATATCAAAACTTCACCTACTCCCCCACGTTAGCCCAAAAGTACAAGACCCAAGTGATGGGATGGTGCACCTAATATATAAAAGCATTGAGGGAAGAATGGTATATCCCAGAGGATATCCCTCAAAATATGTTTGATATGGTAACCTTTTTCATTATAAATCACTTCTATGTAGTGAACTTAGCACTCATAGATGGTAACTAATTTGGTTGGTTAAAGCTCCCCTATGCATTTTCAACCAAATACTTTAGGGATGCACTTATAGGAATTCCTAATTCATAATAGTTGGACATCCAAGTGAAAACCATGGATTTGGAATGAAGCATGTTATGGAACCAATACATTCTCCTAGGAGGGAAAGTGACCAAGGACGAGGAGGATAACTCAGATCACACCAAATTCCATCCCATAAAAAAGGAAGTCATAATTAGTCACTTCCAAATGTTATACTATGAGATGAAGATGAGATTCCATTTGGATTGATGATGAAGGGAATATAACACTGGTATCAAAAAATAAGTCTCCCCAAAATAAAAAGGGGGAGACACTTGAGGAGATGCAAGAGTTCATCATATTATATATCACTTTTGATGATGAAACTACTCCCTCTATACCAAAGAAGAAGCACATGACCTTCATGCTAGGGATTTATTTTCAAAAGAAAAGGAAAAAGAAAAAAAAGTCTAACACCAAAGAATTTTAAGAGGTCTTCTAAGGTGAAACTACCACAACACTTAGAGAGACAAAAAATCTACCTAGTGCCTCATCAAAAGATCCCTCCAAACAACCTCTCTGAATTAAGGAGGAAAAGATAATCTTGTGGAAGAAAATGGGACTCAATGAGGAAGAAATAGAGATGGTGCTGAAACTAAAGAAAAAAAGAGAGGACATGAAGGTAGACATCATGACCCAATAAGAGATTGAGAAGCTTGAGGCCAAGGAAATAAAGGTTGAAGAATAAAATACCTTAGCACTAATAAAGAAGAGCAAGGTAGAGAAAAAGAAGGCCCAAGAGGAAAGGGCTAAGAAAGAAAAGGAAGAGAATAAGGTTGTTGTAAGCATGGAACCAATGGAGGAGAAAACAATAAAGGCACATAGATACCCCACCATCATAGTAGAAGAATATGCACCATAGGCATACCCAAGAAGTGAAGGGGCACTTGGAGATAAGGAAGGTGATACTGACACCTTAAAAGGGAAAATAGAGAGAACTAAAGAAACCTAATAGAAATAAGAGGGTCAAGCTTGCACTAAGGTAGAAGTAGAAATGGACCAAGGGGACAAGTTTGAGGAAGAGCCCTTATTTGAACAAGAAGTAGCCTCAAAGAAAAGAACTAAAGAGAAAACTAACACTGATGAAGAAGAAGGAGAATAGATGGAGTTGGCCATCACTAAGGAATAAGGCATTGAGCCAAGCCTAAGAGAAAAGGTACAAAAGGGGTGGACCAATGAAGATTACTATATGTTTGAGTACATGCCCCCTAAATCTACCACAACAAGGATGCACCACTAGTTGTCATTCACTTTTGATAGTTATATGGATGAGCCTCATTTTGAGATGCCATAGAAGGCCATATTGGGCATAAAGGAACTAGAAGAAGGGCATGATTCCCTTCTCATAAACCCCTACGTAATGAACCCATTTAGATCAACTAATTCACTCAATTTCCATGGCATCTAAAATAGTGCAAAAGAACATTGTTAATGATGTTAGAGCTTCAAGATGGAAGAAGACCGCATTAGAAGTAGAAGAGGAAGTAAAGGCCATGAAGTTCAAATTATAACATTTAGTTGAGCATGTAGAAGAAGCTAAGCCATCCCTCTTAGATGACATTGACACTTTAAATATTTCAAAGGTCAACAAGGTATGCATGCCAGTGGAAAAATGCTCCTAAGGTTGAATTTTGAGCTGGTATTAGAAGAAGAGGATGACCCATGTTCCACAATAGAACATGATTTAGATATAAAGATTGAAGAGGTGGAATACATCTTCATACAACTTCAAGAGGGTATATATTCTATCGATGAGATATTTTACAACTTCTTCAATGTGGCATGAATCATAGATGCATGCCTCAAAAAGGCAAAGGGGGAGAAGGAAGAAATGATAGTGCAGTTATACACTGTGATCAAATTGGAGTGCAGCTAAATAATGGGAAAGGTCAATGCATTAAACACTCAAATCAAAGACTAGGAAAAAATCATGGAAGCACTCTTTCATGCCTTACAAACTAAGGCCCATGAACAAGGTGAAATCTTATATAGAGGAGTGGTAAAAACTAAGGTAAAACTTGAAGCCTTCTAAAAAGAGTTGGAGAATAAAAATGTGCTCACACTCAACACCACCTCAATAGAGATAGATAGTGCCATTTAAGAACTCAAACTCACAATTAAGGGATTTGAAGACTTTAATGCTAAAATAAAGGAGAGCATGCCAAAGTTATACATTCCAAGATCATTGAAAGACTAGTCTGAGGATGGACTAACAATTTTGTATGGGGTAATATCGGTCCCCTTTTTGGCTAAGTATGGATCCATGCCAACTTATTAAATATCTAAACATGAGGCAATCATTTAGAAGAATTATTGTTATGTCACCTTTTATACTAGCTAGAGGAATCTTCATAGATCTTATGCCATTTGGTAGGTGGTTACTCGGCCCTTGGGTTTTGTAGGGCATATTCATAAGTGGCTACACATGGTGAGTGGAGTACAAATGGCACAAGGTGATGGAGACAATATAATTATCAACCAAGGATCTATCTTAGCACCCAACATGCACCCTCAACCCTGGCATGAAGATGCTACTTATTGCTATAAAGACAAGATCAAATATGTATGCAAAAGATGTGACTTTGAGACAATGAAGTTTTATAAAATTGGTTCTAGACATAGCAAAGAAACTGCCATTAAAACTTAGGACTAACATGGATGCCTTTAAGGTTTCATATTGTAGTGCCTAAGCTTATATGAGCCTCTAGGCCTTTAATATCTTTAAATGAGAATTTGTTCTATTTCTCTTGTTGTGTAATATATTTATCTGAATAATGTTTAACAAAGAATGGCGTTGCCCTTAATTGAGTGTTGATCTAGTTTATATAGTTATGGTTATGTTCTTTGAATGTGGATTGATTGTGTAATGTTTGTAATAGTTATAATTTTTATATTTAGTATATTAATTCTAACTTCTAGCAAGCTTTTAGTTTAGTCCATTAATGGTATCCCTATGTAAATGGTGATGTCAACATATTGTATAGAAATAATCTAAGTATAACCCTTAAATTTAAAATTATTCCATTAAACCCTTAAAGTGATTGAATGACACTAAGCTAAGGAAACTAGAAGCTTGTACCCATGAAAATATAGACAAAAACCCATATAGGATTTGCACCTACACATCATCAAACTCTACCTAGATTGGCTTATGGTAATGACCTTGCCAATGTCATTATTACAATGACTAAGTCTCTTAAAGAATGAGTTGAACTATGTCATGACTAGCCCAATGCAGACCCTGGTTCTTTCTCTAATACACATTGAGTACATAAGGCTTTTACCTTATATGCATTTATGTCAACACAATCGAGTGACAAATGTTGAGCACTATAGGATTATTCTAGGTTTGCACCTAGTTATAACAAGTCTAGAACTGAATTGGATAGCTAGATAAGTGCTTGACAAAGTAAATGACTTAACAACTAAATTTTATAAAATAAAGGGAGGAACATACTAACTAATGAGTCTCATGGTAGACTCGCTATCAATGTGGACCATGTTAAATAAATGAATGGTAATCATGCATGTTGTATGAAAAGGCAACTGAGGTCCTAGAACCTACTATACTGAGTGATCTATAACTAACACTATTGGTGGAGTGGTTCTAGGAATCCATGAAGCTGACTAAAGTATCTTATGAACTATATGGGTCTTAGGGACCCATCTAGTAGAAGATGTTATAACTAACATGGGTGCCCTATGCTGATAACCCTAATAACTCAATAACACTAATCTCAAAAGGAAATGGGTAGATGGGGGCCCACTAGAATTTGTAACATATCTCTAATATAAGGGTCTCTCTAATAATGGTCTCTATGGGATATTTATGTATGTGGTAACACTATAGGAGTAGACCTCACCTGTACTAATGGATTCATTTAAATCTATAGTGTGCTAATGGGAACTATGGTCACAAATGTAACTGGTAACTATGGTGTGACTTACTATGGGATAGGTAAAGGATACTCATATGAAAGACTGTGAATTGTGATCACCTGATTAACATGTATATACTTGAGGCATCTATGCATGGCGGATGTAATGGCTCATAGCTATTGTATCCATGGCCTAACCAATAACATGTCAAGTGTTCTTGCATTAGGTACTACTAATAATATAGTGGCCATATGTGTTGGTCTAACCTATAATGGAATTATAATATCCTAATGGATCTCTAAACATGGCCACTAACACCATGAATAACTATGTCAATTAAATAAATTTATTAATTTAAATAACCAAAATTCCATATAAGTGTGATACTACACATGTTAATACTTAACCCATTATCAAGCATAACACTCTAAATATGATGATGATCAATGGAGGCTCATATAAAGAGTACATATAAATCTAAATCATCATCTGCAATATCTTACTCTAAGAAAGTGATGAGTGGTCTAGCAGGTACTATAGTATGATAGACACTAATGATATTATGTAGAGGTGTGCATCCTCTATAGTAGTGTGATATGGTGTTAGTGGTGAATGTGCCTGATACATATAGTGAACACCTATAGTTCCCCTTACCTCATTAGCTATATGCTTTGGAATTAAATCTAAGAATATATTTAATGCCTTAGCTTCTATTTTTTGAACTTTGGTTGTCTCTATGGGAGTGCCCACATCATTTATTTTGGCCTTTATCAAATATTATATCTTATGTTTCAAGATAATGTATCTTTTTTTTAGTATGCCTTAGTGCCCTATGATAGTCATAGAATGCATTAGAATCATAGTTATTTGGGAGAAGATATGTTGTATCAACCACTTTGATGGAAGACAAAGATATGACATTATATTCCATAAGTTATAATAAAACACGTGCCAATGATTCTATAAAGTTTGTGAAAACTCTCCATGGAGGAGTTGATAAAACTAGATGAGGAGGTGGCTCTAAAGTTGAGTTAACTATGGCCTTTTGATCACTCTTATTTTTAGTGTTCCTTAATTTGTATAGAGGCTTATTATAACTCTCAGTAGTTGATTCTGATCCACTTGTATATGTTAATTTGCCCATAAAGAAAAGCTTGATTTCCCTTTCTTTCACTGTGGGTCATAAATTTGTGAAGGTTTAAAATTTTGTGAACAAGATAGCTTCATGTAATGCTAGTAGTAAACTCTATCAGAATATGTCTTGGAACTCTCTATCTTCCATGGGGATAGTAATCTTTTCCAATATAATTTTATATCACAAGACATATTCTAAAATAGGTTCATTGGATTTTGTATTTAGTTGTGCCACTTGAGCATATGAGATATTATGACCAATGTTAATTGAAAAGTGTGTTAAAATCATATGTGTTAATGGATTATATGTGGTGATAGACTAATTTAGAAGATCATAAGACCATTATAAGGCATAGTCCTTTAGAATACATGGGAAAAAATAATAAGGAGCCAATCATTGGATTGTAGTCCAAACATGCTATGTGTAAAGTTCATAGATGTTGCTTTGGGTCACCCTTACCATCATAAAAATTAAGCTTAGGTGCCATGAATTTGGATGGAAAAGGAGTTTCCATTATGTGATGTGCCAAAGGTGTATGAAAAAGAGCATGAGAATCAAAGGCATATGATGGCCTAGTAGATCCCTACTCAAGATGTAACACCTTTGGCTAAAAATAATTAATCTCATGCATAAGGGTTTGTACATTTAGAAAACAAGAACTAGACATAGGAGGTGTTTCTATTGTTGAAGGTTACCAAGTTAAAATAGGTTGTTGCATAAGCTGAGTTGCCCCAAATTAGGTGTAATAATATTGTTATATAGGGAGTAGAATATTGATCATTATTTGATTTGTTTTTTATTTCCATTATGGCTTGCAAAATCTGTGCATGATTATGGGGATATTCATGAAGTCTATCTCTGTAACTCTATAAAATTTCATCCTGATTGACTATAAGATTTTAATTATTAAGTAGGGGTAGAATGTCTTGGTTCCCATCTTATGTATCATCTTGATCTTGATTATATTTCTCATCTTTAGATGAATTATTATTTAAGTCCACATAATCAAGATGTGAAGGATCAATTATGGGAGTTATAACTGGTCCTTTGTCCATGGTATAAGCTCGAATGAAAAGAATTTGAGTATGCTCAATAGGATTACCACTAAGACTAGAACTTCTTCTTAAGGGAAGAGACATAAATTTTTTATATGGCATATAGTAAACAAAGTGAAAGAGGGATGATAAAATAGAATGTATGAAATCTGAAAATATTAACACAACCAAAGAAATTAGGAAAAATAAGGATACAAACCCTAGTAGCATCTAGGGTTAGGGTTTGTGTAATGTTTCACGTAAGTCAGGTTCACCAAATGATTTAAATTTTTAGGGTGATGGAATTTAAGCCTTAAGTTATTAAAGGGGACATGTACAATAAATTAGGGTAGAAATATACAATAAATATAGACACTAATTTGTAATAGGATTGACTTAGTTTGAACTTTCTAAAAATATCAATAAATAATGTAAATAAGTACTTAGATAGAAATTAACTGAGATGGGAGATTTGGATTCTACAAAATAGGACATGAACTATTTTGAGTGTTATAGATAGGATCTATGTATTAAAACCCTTCTTAGATAGTAGTGCCCTAATTGGATAGTAGCACCACATGATGCTAGTGTCTTTGTTTTGGTTCTAGTGTCCTTTGTGTAGAATTATTTTGAGTTTTTAGGTGCATCTATGTCTAGGTCTACCAAACCTATTATTATGCACATGATTTTTAATTACCTATAGGTGATCTATTTTTAATGATTTTATATGCAAAATCTAAACTTCCATATTGCTAGGGTATCTATTTGACACAAGTATCAAAGTGTGTTGTTAGTGGGATAGGTTGGATATCCTCAACACCCCACTATTATGAGAATTGCCTACATACTAATACTCCAAAGAGTCATCAAGACCAATGTAGTTTTCCCCACCTAAGTGTTGGTGCAAGTGAAAGTGAGCTATTATGAATGCTAATTTGAGAGTTTTGAATGTTATTGAGACCAGAAATATGAGTAATCTGAGCTTACGAATGTTGTAGATGGATATAAGTAAAATTAGGGTAGAATAGGGATTGATAACCTTGAATGTACACAACTTGTTCTGAGTTTGTTTATGTAATTTGAATCTAATTTCCATATTATAAATAAAGGGATAAAAGTCATGTGTGTGTGTGTGTGTGTGTACATACACACACACACACACACACACATATATACATACATACATACATATATATATATACATACATATATATATATACATACATATATATATATATACATACATATATATATATATACATACATACATACATACAGTTTTAGTGCTTTTGCAGGTCTTAAAAAAGGCCTAGGCTGACCCTAGGTGGTTGCTCATTTGAAAAAATATCCATTGGTAAAAAAAGGAGGGAAAAGGACAATAACACCTAAACTATGACACTAATGCCATGGGGAAATAATGCCCATGTGGTAGAACCTAAGGCACTAGGGGCTAGGATGTTAAAGTGAGGTTCTAGGACTAATTTAGGGATGTTTAGGGATGTGTGTGGCCCACACAAAGGCTATATATGTGTCTAAATAGGACATAAGATAGGTCTAGGGATAAGTTAGGGATTGATGGTTTCAAGTAACACTCTTAACACTCAAATTTCATTTTTAGATGATTACAACCCTAAATTTGTACCAACTGATATGGAATGTTATCCATCTATATGTTAAATTTTGATATCCTATATCTTATAAGTGTATGTATATGGATATCTGTAATTCCTATTCCTAAAATTTTAGTACACATTCCTATGCATATAGATGCAAGTGTGTATGGATTTTTACTCAAGTCTCTATAAAGTGAGTGCATATTCATGGTATATGCCTCTATAATATGTAATGATGTGTCAATATGTTTCATGTAGCTAAACTATCTGATATCTAAACCATTATGAATCTATGAAATATGTACTTTGATATTATTTTTTACTTAGGAAGTCATATGTATCTATGACAAGCCCACTATAATGCCCCATTTTGAGATGAGGGTCATGTCTTATAATTCACTCCTCTTAAAAGAAAATTTAATTGTATCATGTCATGTACAAAGATAACATCATGTAATATCATATGAGCATGTGGAGAGTATGTCATCATACTAATGTAAATGTCAATCAAGGAATGTATGTAACATATGTAATGTAAGGCATATAAATAGCATTTGTGTGTGTGTGTGTGTATTAATGAAACACACAATAAAAAGATAATTTAATAATACTACATAGTAACAATGCATGATATGGATCATGTCACCACTCAATGTTAGCAATCTCAAAGAGGACAAAAATATCAAGTATTAGTGTTATACATAAATCCAATTCTAGCATACAAGGGACATAAATATGTCACAAGCCAAAAAGTCCAAGGGCCACACATAAGGGACATAAAAATGCCACAAAAAATAAGGCCAAGAGACATAAAATTATCACAAAAAATAAGGCCAAGGGCCACATATGAGGGACATAAATATGTCTCAAACAAACAAGGCCAAAGGCCACACATAAGGGACATTAAGATGTCAAAATCAAGGCCAAAGGGACATGCATAATTAAAAAAGTAAAAACTATCCTATCTGCCAAAGAGTAACAACATTAATGGAATATATAACATTTACACACTACCCTACACTACCCATATATATCAATATCACATCATAGTATAATAACATATCCATGTAGCATTATGTAAGATATGAATAACTAGAAAGACATGTGCAAGTAATATAGATAGCAAAATATGGTAGAAATGTCATAAAAATATATACCCTATAAAATTGAAACTTGTGGAATAAGATGCTCTTAGTATCAACATAGACACTAGGTAGAGGCAATTTTGACATCTATATGTTCATGTGTAATTATATACACCCTAATTTAGTCAATCAACCACAAGTACCATGTCTTTTTTTGATCTTTCACATGAAGGTCTTAGTGATGAATATATCCCTTATTCACATTGTCATTTTGGGTCTCTTGATCTTTATTATGTTTTATTTTAACTATTTATTGCACCCCCAATGGTCCTGAGTCATCTCCTCCAAATCATAGGGGCCCCTAGCCTATCCTGCCTAATCTTAACTGTATTTTAGGCCTTATGATACTAACACCTTTATCTGGATAGTAGTGCCATGTGGTGATATTGTCCAATTATGGTTTTAATGTCCAAAGGTCATTTTCTCATGTTTTAGGTCCTAACCCTAACTTGAACCTTCTCTTATGTTTTTATCCCTCTTTTACATCTTATCGAATAATAAAAAGGTCTTGTTAGCCAATTTACATTCCCAAGTTTGCACCTTTCAAATTTGGCCAAGTCTGGTATTTAGGTTTTATTCAAAAGAAATGTTCTTTGGCAAAGCCCATAAAAATACTAAGTGTTATTTCATTAAGAAAGTCCATTTTGGCCTTTGTTCTAAGCCTTTGCCTAGTTATTTTGGGTTTTTTGTCTAAAGCATTTTAACAAATTCTTTCAAACTTTTTATTTGAGGCTTTCCTTAAGAGTATTTCTTCAGGTTTTCTTCTAGCCAAGTGATGAATTATTTTAGAAAATTTATCTACATAATTTTTTTGAAGGACCATTACAACTTCTCTAAAAGACTTTTTCAAGCCAAAAGGGTCAATGTAATTTTTTTGAAGGGCACTTTCATTTTTTAAGGGAACTTTTAAAGCAAAATGGACCCAAAAAAAGTCTGAAAGGTACATTTCACTTTTCCAAAGGGAATTTTCATTTTTTTTGAAGGACACTTTCATTTTTTCCAAAGCTTATCATTTGTTGGGAAAAGTTCCACTTCAATTTTTTTGAAGGATCGCTTGCAACTTTCTCGAAGGGTATTTTCTTTGGAAAGTGGTCACTTTCATTTTTTTTAAGAGGTATCTACATTTCTAAGGACCATTTTCAAAAGCTCGAAGGGCCATTACAACTTCTTCAAAGGGCATTTCAACTTCTCTAAAGGGACCAATAAAAAAGCCACAAGAAAGGAAGAGGAGAAGTGACTAAAAAGAAACCCCAAAAGGTCCAAAGGAAATAAATAGGAAGAATTCCTTCAAAAAAATTGTCCAAAGGAAATGAACAAGAGGGAAGACCAAACAAATGAATTCTTTCATAAATATTTTTTGATGAATTTTTATAGGAAAATTGTCTACAAGAAAGGGTCAAGAAAAAATTCTAAAGGAAATACCCAAAAGGTAATAGCCCATAGAACATCAAATTAAAACTACAAGAAATAAACATTGCTATTCAAAAGACTTGGTGAGAACATGAGATTAGACAAAGCAAGTAAAATGGACAGGTTGACAAATCAAGTCATTGTTAGAGGCTAACCAAATCAAAGAGATTTTACAAGATCAACAAATATAGGTGTCTAAAGGATAACTATAAGTTAGAAAGAGAAATTTATAACTATCATCATAATTTCTAGTAGTGTAATGTGTCAGTTTCTCTATTTCAATTTTGAACTCTCATGGATGATCTTCGATAGAAATAGTTTCCTATACCACTCTTGAAGGTTTGATTCCACTTGTCACCATTCTCATAACTAGTTTTGGATAAGTAAGACTCTTGACATGGCATAGATCACCCCATCAATCCATATGTAATTGATTCTCACATGTGGACACATGTCCTTATGCCTTTTTAGCTTTTCCTTTCTTGCTCTTCCTCAAAGTTCCATAAACTGGGCCATTTTGACCATTGTAGATAACTATATTTTTGGTATGGTGAAGCCCTACTGAAATGACATTGAAATTTTATTTTAGACATTGAATACAAGACCAATTCTAAGTTGTAAAATTCTATCTGAGTATTTTAGTGATGTATAGTGGTGCCAAGTGATAGCATAATCCTTACTCCCTTTATCCTTCATGTTTGAACAAATGTTTTGATGTTAACAGGTCATGTAAAGTGTGTTAAATGTATTAAATTCTCTTTCAAGTATGTAATTGTATATATGGTGTGCAATCTACCCCTTAGGTTGACCATTTTATTTATTGTCTCAATCATGTTACCTTCACATTGAAATACTATGTTAGTATCTTTCAATGCATGGAATTAGTCTTGGAAAACATTGTTATTCAATAGAAGTGTGAGATTCAGTGGGATAAATTATTGGTAGATCACCTCTTTAGCATATTTTTTCTATTTTATGGAAACTCTTGAATCTTTTCATGAAGAAGTAGTAGATTAGGTGATAGACACTTAGAGAAGAATTTAGTGAGCTAGACCTTTTTTAATCCTAGAGACTCATCTCTCTTATAAGTTACCAAAAACTTGAGGGATGATTCAATGTTGTATCAAATTGAAGAAATTTCATAGAATGTCCTAGGGTGTAAAATTTGATGATAATAGTTTTGGCATGCCTGGCGGGACAACTAGTCCTAATTGTTTCCATGTTAAGGTGAATTCTAGCCTCAACAAGTCCAAGGTTGTAGAACTATTCTAATATAGCATTTGGTTACTCCAAAAGGTGAGAATCTCTATTTGTATATCAATTTTTCCATAGTATACTTCATAGTCCTCACTAGATCATCTTCTACTAGGATTTTCAATCAAGTTCCTTAGCTTGAAACTCCTCTTAAAGAATAACACCTTGAACCATTCCTAACCTTTAGAGATCCTGAACAAGAAGGTTTTGAGGAGGAAGAATAGGATGTTGAAGAATTAGTAGATTAAGAGGAACAAGAAATGGCTAGAAAACATCCTTTCCTAGCCTTCAACACCCAAAATCCAATTGACCTTCTTGCATATGATCCTATTCCTCCTAATGCAACCAAAAGTATCCCAAATTTTAATGGAGAGGGTATTGTTACCCCATCTAAGCATATTAGGGATATTTCAAACTTTTTAAATTTCCACAACATCACCGAAGCTAACATAGCTATTAGACTACTTGCCATATCTCTAAAAGGGAAGGCACTTGATTGGTATAGGACATTAGAATGTGGCTGTATTACTAATTGGGATAGTTTTGGAGAGTTGTTGGTAAATAGGTTTGAAAATAAGAGTGACCATACTTTACTAATTCACTAGATGAATGTGATAAAGAGAGGTCCTAATGAATTCATGGGAGATTTCAATGAGATATTTCAAAGAACATGCCATAGGTTGCCACCTATTATGAGGCCTCTTCCAAGCTTTGTATTCCCCACCTATCTTAAGGCTATTGGTACTGACGTAGTAGTAATGTTTTAGTTAATGGGAGGATTTACTTTACCCAAGGCATATGAGATAGCCATCAAAGCTGAGAATAGTTTGATACAAGTTGGGAAACTACATTCATGAGTCTCCATTCCTTTGTTGTCTCATAATTTAGTTGAATCCCTAAGCATATCAAAAGTTCCCAATACTAATTCCAAACCTATAATTGTTCCCAAGAAGGTGGATGATGCTATAGATAAGGATGAGATGATTCAATCTTTGCAAGCCCAACTCAAATAAGCATAAATGTATGTAAATTATCCACCCAATCCTCAATACTATCCTCATCAAGGATATATACCTCCACCCTAATACACTAACTAAGGAAGAGGACAAGCTCAACAAGGTTTCAATAGGCAGTGCAATGCCTATAATCCTAATTCCATTTCATTGACAAAGGTTGTTGTTCTAATCCACACCAATCTAGTTTAAGGAGAGGATCATTTGGTTTAATGGGGGAAATATCAAGGTCAATTTATACATAATAGTGGAGAAGGTAATCAATCTTTGGTAGATTAAAAAGGAGCTACTCCTTATGTTACATCAAAAAAAGTGAATCTCATATAAAGAGATGTTCAAAGAGAAGGTAGCAATGAAAATATTGGTCTTTGGAACTTCCAAGTAGAAGATGATTATGTGTTAAATCAAAATACATCAATTATAGCAAACACAAGGGATAAAAAGGGAGCTTTAGGAGATACTCCAATAGCACAAGTGATTCCAAGGAGTGCCTCTCTAAGGCCATAAATTTTAAGTACCAATGTAGTAGATCTAACTAGTCACACTACTCCTCAAAGTTAGAATGTGAATAAGGATACCAAACCTCTAGTAAGACAAGTTTAAGTTCCCTAATTACCTTCAAAAGTGAAAGAAAACGTGAATACTTCCTCTTTAAATATTATTTATTCTTTGAATAATACCAAAACTAGCATTTCTCTTTAGGAAGTATTGTATATGCCTAGCCAAAAGGAGCTTTTACAAGAACAAATCTCAAGCATTCATGTAGCCCCTTAGGTTCCAAGATATAATGGTGTAGACCTTACCAACACACATAATTATGTGTTATAACCATCTACCAAATCTAAAAATCCTCCACCTTTCTACCTCACACTCATTATGGGAGATAAATTAGTTCACAACTACATTATGGACAATGAGGCCATTACCATAGTTATGCCTAAACTGGTTGCTAATAAATTGGGACTAAAATATGAGCCTCATAGTAAGGGTGTGTTGTAGATTGATGAAAATCTAGCAAAGAATGTGGGTTTTGTTAAAGTTTTGAAAGTCTTCCTTCGTTATTGCCCAAGTTTCCCCATCCTACAAGACATTATGGTGGTTGATCTTCTAGCTCATTTTTCTATTTTCTTGTTAAGAGACTTCATAGCTAAGATTGGAGGGTACCTTGTAGATGATTGGTATTTTCTAGCCTTTAGAACAAGATATGGATCTAAAGTGACTATAAGAACACATCCCTTGGAAAGGTTCCACATTAAACCATATATGGAGTCAAATTTAAATCAAAATTGTATGATTAGTGAGCAGGATGAAGGTGCCATTGTTGGTGAAACATCCTTTCCCTTTGAAGGTATTTTTGACCTCTTTATTGATGATTATGGTACTAAAACCTATGAGCATGATCCCTATGCATTCATATAAAAAACTAAATTAGGAGTATATTATATGCATGATAAAAACATTCTTATACCATCATTCACTAATGAAGATAATGAACTTAAAGGGATATGGGAAATGCTTTTTGATGGCTCTAGAAGAAAGATAGGGGAAAGAGCTGGTGTCATGTTGGTTTATCCTTCAAATAACTAGTATTATTCTTCATATATATTCCATTTTAGTTGTACCTATAATGTAGCTGACTATGAAGGCTTGGTTCATGGCCTCCAATGGGAAAAGAGAAAGGGAATTAAGAATTTAAAAGTATATGGAGATAGTGAATTGATTATACATCAAGTGAGAAACCAAGCTACAGCCAAGAACCCTTTTCTTAAGTCTTACAAGCATAGGGTGTGGGATCTAATTGAGGACTTTGATGCTTTCAATATTTAACCTATACCAAGAGACTCAAATAAGCTTGTTGATAGGTTGGCTATGATAGGAGCACACTTTGATATAGTGGCTAATGTAAATAGAGAGAAGGACCAACCTCACATCAAAGTCATTGTGAGACCTTCTATTCTAGATAATGAAGTGTCTTGGTGAGTGTTTGAGAGTGATAAACAAATTGTACACTTAATTCAAAATGAAACTAAATTTTCTTTAAAGAATAAAAAGAAGCTTCACAATCAATATGAAAAATAAGTTATCCAACTAAAGATAAACAAGATACCAAAGGGACTAGTTACTTTGGAGAGTATGTTCAATAAATATTATCAAAGAAGGAAATAAAGGGTAAACATGTATACAAAGGAAGAGAACTATGAAATAATATATATATTAAAGAATAAACTTCTAAAAATTGGTAAGATTTGTTCTCTTTTTGAAAAACAAGCCTTCATTGAGTTGTGTAAAGAATTTCATGATATATTTGCTTGGGAATATAAGGATTTGAAAGGGTTTGATTTAGGTATATCTCATCACACCATTGAGTTATAACTTGGAGCTAAACTAGTTAGGAAAAAATAGAGGCCTATCAATCCCAAGATAGGGGAACTCATGAAGAGAGAGCTTACCAAATTGATTGAGTGTAGGATCATCTTTCCTATTAAGCATTCAACTTGGGTAGCTAACCTTATACTTGTTTGAAATAAGAGTGGAGATATCAAACTTCATGTGTAATTTAAAGATATGAATAGAGTTTTACTCAAATACCATTATCCACTACCTTCCATAGAGTAGGTTTTATAAGTGGTTTCAAGTTATTAACACTTTTCACTACTTGTTGGCTATTCAGGTTATAACCAAATATTGGTGAATGAGGAGGATCAGTTAAAGATATCATTAACCACAAAATGGGGAACATTTGTATATATAAATATGCCTTTTGGTTTGTCTAATTTTGTTGCTACCTTCCAAAGGGAAATGGATATGGCCTTTAAAGGTTTGATCAATAAGTTTTTGCTTGTATACCTTGATGATATAACTATTTTTTCCAAATATGCTAATGACCACATGAAACATCTAAGGAAAGTCTTTGAGAAGTGTAGAGAGTTTGGAGTTTCTCTTAATCCAAAAAATTTTATCCTTTCTATTTATGAAGTAAAATTACTAGGTCACATTGTGTCAAAGGAAAGCCTATCTATCGATCCTAAAAGGATTGAAGCCATTATAGGCCTATCTTTGCCTCTACACAAGAAAGGATTGAAAATATTCTTAGGCAAGATCAACTTTGTAAGAAGGTTTATTCTAGGATTTTCTACTTTGGTGAATCCTATCATATCCATCCTCTAGAACAACTAAGCTTTTGCTTGGACAAAGGAAGGTAAGAAAAATTTTAAGGAAATCAAACAAGAATTTTTCCAATCTCCTACTCTCTTGAACCCAAAATTTGCCAAGGATTTCATACTCTAAACGTTTTCTAACCTTGATACAATCTTAGCTATGCTTATGCAAAAGAATGATGAGGAAATTGAACAACCCATTACATTCTTTAGTCAAGGATTAGAGGATTATGAGGCCAAGTACACATTTATTGAGAAGCATGATCTAGCTATGATAAGAGGTTTTAAAAAGTTCAAGAACATGGTTTCAAACAATAGGATACATGTCATGGTTTCTCATCTTAGCACCAAATATTTCCTCTTAACAAAAGACCTCAATGAGAAGAGAGCTAGGTGGATCACAAAGGTAATGGAGTATGATGTTTATATCAAGGTAACCAACTTGGTAAGAGGAAAAGGGTTGTGTGAACATTTGGCTTCAGATCTTTAAGGGCCAAAGGAAGAATTTTTCGTCAACCAAGCTCATCCCCAACTAGCTAGTTGCATACTAATTCAAAGTTAGACACAAGACATAATTAGTTTATTCCAAAATGGTGATTGTCCTAATGGTTTGAATAAGTCATAAGGAAGGTATTTTAGATTACAAACCATTCCTTATTGTCTTATAGATGGTATTATCTTTTGGAAGGATGTGAATGGTGTGTTAGTAAGGTGTGCTGATAATGATCAATTTGTCATCTTGTTGGAAAAGTTTCACAATGGTGTAGATGGAGGTCATTTCTCCCCAAAAACAATAGCCGCAAAGATAATGAGGGTAGGGTATTATTGGCCTAGAATTTTCAAGGATTTCTACTCTTGGGTTAGGAGGTGTCCTCAATGTGCCTTATTTATAGGAAAAAAAAACTTATATCCCTTCCATTGAATCCTATCCAAGTGGACCAACCTTTCATGTAATGGGGCCTTGATTTCATTGGTATGATCAACCCTCCATCAAGTGTTGGACATAAATGGATATTGACTACTACTGACTACTTCACAAGGTAGGTAAAAGCTATTACATTGAAGGAGGTATATTAAAATGAAATTTTTGAGTTTTATGAGAGTATCATAACAAGATTTGGGGTCCCCTATACTATCATTTATAATAATTCACTTACTTTCATGAGTGATAAAATTTTTGAGTGGGAAAATAGGAATGGAGTTTACTTGAGTACCTCATCCAACTATTACCCTCAAAGTAATGGATTGGCTAAGTCTACTAATAAGAAACTCATCAAGATCATGAAGAGGACATTAGAGAATAATCAAAGATCATAGCACACCATGTTGAAGACAACCTTATAAGATGATAGGATCACTCCTAAGAGATCAATTGGTAACTCTCCCTTTGTGCTTGTCTATGGGAGAGAAGCTAAGTTGTCCATCTCTCAAGAGCTCCTTACTATAGGACTTGCACATTATCTGGAACTACTAGAAAATAATCCAATGAAAGTCAGATTGATATAAATAATGAAACTACAATAAGCAAGGGACAATGCACATAAGACTATGGAACACCACTAAGTACTCATAAAGAAATCCTTTGACAAAAGAGTAAGTACAAGAGTGTTCAAGGAAGGTAACTTGGTTTTGAAATGGGATGAGGATAAAACAAAATTGGGTAACATATAAAGTTTGATGCTTTGTGGAGTGGCCCTTACATCATTATCAAGTGCAATCAAAGCAACTCCTTTCAACTGACCAAGATGAATGGAGAAGAATTACCTGTCGCTGTGAATGGGATACATCTAAAGTTATGTTATTAGTCCTTATAGGTCTATATTTTAAATAGTAACATAGGTGTCTATGTTTATTTTAGTTTAGTTTCATCTATTGTGTTCCCTAAGTGTCTTAGTTGACACATGCATGTTTCTTTTGTTTTGATTTGTGTTCCTTAAGTGCTTAGTAGCACAAGTGTGTCTTTGCTTGTGTGTGTCTTGTGTAATATCATTGTCTTATGGTTAATTAAAGGTCTATTTAAGACAATATAAGTGCTCATTTACATGAATCCATGGCCAATGAAACATTTTAGGCAATTGGTCTTAGGTATAGCAGGCATGCCATACCTAAGAATCACCAAGAATGCTGGCTAATTTCCATCCCTAGGTTTGTACCTTTCAAATTTAGCCAAGTCTAGTACTTAGGTTTTCTTTAGAAAAATGTTCTTTGGAAAACCCCACAAAATTACTAAGTGTTATTTCTTTAGGAAAGTCCATTTTGGCCTTTGTTCTAAGCCTTTGCCTAATTCTTTCAAGTTTTTTGTTCGAAGCATTTTGTCGAATTCTTTTAGACTTTTTATCTAAGGCTTTCCTTAAGAGTATTTCTTTGGGTTTTCTTCTAGCCAAGTTATGAATTATTTTAGATAAATTATCCACACAATTTTTCCAAAGGACCATTACAACTTCTTTGAAGGACTCTTTCAAGCCAAAAGGGACCCTTGTAATTTTTCTAAAGGGCACTTTCATTTTTTTAAAGGGCACTTACATTTTTTAAAGGGTAAATTTCAAGCAAAATAGACCAAATAAAAAGTCCAAAAGGTACATTTCACTTTTTCAAAGGGCACTTTCATTTTTTCTGAAGGAAACTTTCATTTTTTTCAAAGGGTTTCTTTTGTCAGGAAAAGGTCCACTTCAATTTTTTGAAGGATCACTTACAACTTTCCTGAAGGGTATTTTCTTTGGAAAGTGGTCACTTTAATTTTTCTAAAGGGTCACTTGTATTTTGAAGGACCATTATAACTTCTCTAAAGGAAATTTCAACTTCTTCTAAGGGACCAATCTAAAAGCCACAAGAAAGGAAGAGGAAAAGTGAATAAAAAGAAACCTTGAAAGAATTCCTTTAGAATTTTTGTCTAAAGGAAATGAACAAGTGGGAAGACTAATGAAATGAATTCTTTTAAAAAGATTATTTGATGAATTCTTACAAGAAAATTATCTGCAAGAAAGGGTCAAGACAAAAGTCTAAAGGATATACTCAAAAGGTGACAACTTGTAGACTGTCAATTTAAAACTACAAAAAATATCCATTGCTATTCAAAAGACTTGGTGAGAACATGAGAGTAGACAAAGCAAATAAAATGAACAAGTTGATGTATTGAGTCATTTCTAGACATTGACCAAATCAAAGAGCTTCTATGAGATCAATAAATACAGGTGTCCAGAGGATAACTAGTAGTTAGAAAGAGCATTTTCTAACTACCATCATGAGTTCTAGTAGTGCAATGTGTCATCTTCTCTATTTTAGTTTCAAAATCTCATGGATGATCTTTGATAGAAATAGTTTCTTATGCCACTTTTGAAGGTTTTATACAACTTGTCACCATTCTCATAATTGGTTTTGGATAAGTAAGACTCTTGACATGGCATGGCTCACCCCATCCATCCATCCATCTAAAATTGATTCTCAGATGTGGGTACATGTCCTTGTGCCTTTTTAGCTTTTCATTTCTTGATATTCCTCAAATTTTTATAAATTTGGCCATTTCAACCATCATAGATAACCACTTTTTTGGTATGGTGAAGCCCTGCTAAAATGACATTGCACTTTGATTTTTGACATTGAATACAAGACTAATTCTGAGTTGTAAACTTTTGTTTAAGTATGTGAGCAATGGATAGTGGGTCCAAGTGATATCATAATCCTTACTCCCTTTATCCTTCAAGTTTGAACAAAGGTTTTTATGTTAACTGGTCATGTGAAGTGTTTTAAATGCATTGAATTCTCTTTGAAGTATGCAATTGTATATATGGTGTGTAATCTACCCCTTAGGATGACCATTTTGTTGATTGTCTCAAGCATGTTACCTTCACATTGAAACACTATGTTAGTATCTTTCAATGCATGGAATTAGTATTGAAAATCATTGTTATTTAGTAGAAGTGTGAGAGTTGGTGGGATAAATTCTTGGTGGATCACCTCTTTAGCATAATTTTTATATTTTATGAAAACTCTTGACTCTTTTCATGAAAAAGTAGTAGATTAGGTGATATAAACTTAGAGAAGAATTTAGGGAGCTAGCCCTTTTTCAATCCTATAGACTTATCTCTCTTACAAGTTTCCACAAACTTGAGGGATGATTCAATGTTACATTAATTTATAGGAATTTCATAAAATGTCCTAGGGTGCACAATTTGATGACAACAAGTCTTAAATTCAAATCAAAGTTCCTTATATATAAAAATCCTTAAAATGTATTTTACATATAACACTTACTATTTTAGCACATACTGACATAAAATCAATCAATACTATAGCTCAATACACTGCATATTACTTAGTTATCACATCTAGAATTTCATGCTTAATCAAATAAGGGTATAAGCAAAAATCATTCTAGCATACATGTGTGTTTATTATGCATGTTCCCTAAGGGATAAATGCATGCAATTTGAGACCCCTATCATTAGGGTTAATGTAGGTATCAACCAAGATAACAAGGGTTCTACTCCACATAATTATAATATCCCATAACCTAGCTTTCCCTTTTCTTTTACATTTGATTTGGTTGTTGTTTCCTATGTATAGGTATTCATTAGGGTTTCAAAGGATATTCAATAAAAATAGTGATACATGAAAACTTCCAAAAGTCACAAAATCACCTCAGGTCCCTCAAACTATCTTTTAGCTTTCTTAAAAGTTTTAAATAATTACTCCAAGAAGAACACTAGCACCATAATTCGACACTAGTGCCACGTGGTGCTATTGTCCTCATAAGGGCACTACTATCTAAATTTTGATTTTGACTACAATCATGAAATTAAATATGTCTAACTGATTCTCAAGCTTGTTTCATCCTCTTGAGTCATATAAGTACCTATTTTACTCCAAATAAGTGCACTTTCTTTACATCTTTGCTATTTTGGGAAAGGCTTCTCAGATCAATTATTTATTATTTTCATTCTAATTTACTACTATAATTAGCCCCTTAAAAACCTAATATTTAAATTCACAAAGTCCTAACTAGTTAAAACATTTGATGAAATTAACTTAATTTTAATATTTCTCAAAACTATATTTTAGCCTATGTTTACCTTCTTCAATTATTATGCACTAAATTAGGGTTACAAAATTATATAGTTTCCTAATTTTTGGCATAACGTAAATCATTTAAATCAATTTTATATTGGATTTTTATTGATTTAATTTCATTTTTCTCCAAACAACCCTCATCAAACCCTAGATCCATATACTAGGGCCCTATACATCCAAATACTAGTAATTAGGGTTTCAAGTACTATCATAATTTATTCTACACATTGGGTTAAATATTTATCATAGTTGCACATATACCTATGCTAGATTAAATTCTACCTATTTTATCTTGTTATTCATTATTTACATTATATTATTTGTAAAGTTGAAAATGACATCTAAAAAGCCTCTTACCCCTCACCTAGTTGATGAAATTTTGATTTTTTCTCATAATTATAACCATGAATGGACAAATTTTCAAGATTACACATTAGTACATGATAATGATTTCATTTATAATTATGATGATGAAAATTATTATAATTATGGATATGAGTATTACTATGAGAATGACAATGAAGTGTGGATAAATATATACTAGATACATCTTCTCTTTCCTCTCCTTCTCTTACACCTAAAAATCAAACTAACAATATAATGCCAAAAGAACCTCTTGTTGGTAGTGATTTTTTCCAATGTGATCTTAGATTTTCAACTACTTTCACTACCTCCTTATTCAAATTAAATCCATATTATTACAATACATGAAATCAAATTTTTCATGATTCAAGTAACATAAAAAAGAGAAATCATCTTCTTTACCCTTAGTTAAATTTTAAAAAGAATGTACAAATGATATTACACCTTTTACCAATGAAAAAACTAAAGTAGATGAAATTATTTTATCACCTTATTTTACATTCCAAGATCAATTCAATGTTTCTTTGAAAAATATTGATAATGTAAATGCCTCTAACTCTTCTCCTACGTGTCATAAAATCTCCATGAATGGTGACCTCCATACCTAAATGGGATAACTTGATACATTGGTGCAATGTTGATGGGATTGCATATATTTCATGTATCCAAGGCCTACCCAAAAGCATATTATATGACAATTCAAGGTCTAACACATGGCATAAAGTATCATGAGTCAAATTCCCAATGATGATTGACAAACTTATGGTGCCTTATGATTCTTATTCTTCATTGTCATAGGCCTTTATTTTTATCATTTTTGGCTAAAATTTGGTTGTCATGTACCCAAAGACATTGATGAGCTTTAGAGACACAATGTTTAGGCCTAATCCATTGCCTATGAGGACATGTTTCACTTTGTGTTAGGTTATGACAACTTTGATGTATAATGGATTGTTGTGTAGTGGGCCAAAGGATGACACATCAATTTGGTCAAAGGTTAATTGTTGGCTTGAAGTTATATGTCCAACCAAATCTTGAAATTTATCTAGAGATATGTCATTAGGAACTTGGGATTGACCAATGAACTCTATCAAGATGTTCTTATGGATTGTAGATGTATGAAACGAATCCAAAATGGAGATTTGTGTGGGTATTTTCTATAGTTGTTCCATAATATCAGACATATTTTATTGTGCAACTATAAATGGATTATTCTAAGACAAAATAGTTGGTTGGATGGGTGAAGTGGTAAATGTTTGTGGGTATGGTATGGTAATCTTTGACTATCAAGTTATGATTACATAATTAGGATTAAATATAAGACCATTATTACTAACAAATAATGGTGATGGGGGATTAGATAGGATAAATATCAATTGTCAATGTACTTATGCATGGTCACGAGTCAATGATGAGTTATCAGTCTAAGGTCAAAAAGTAGTAATACTTATTTGATGGTATGCCTATATATGGTCCCAAGTCAAAGGAGGCTCATCAACATGGATTGGCTGGTTAATAATGATTATAAATGGTCTTATATTTGGTCTTGGATTGATGGAAATGGTGTTAATGTGACCTCCTATAATATGGCCTATAACCTTTTTGTAGTCATGTGCAGCTGTATGATAGGTTTGTTAGTTGTTAGCATCATTTTGGCCTTGGTTCCATCCATTCTTTTGACATTGTTGGTTTTATTGCTAATTTTTTTGGTTCTATATTGGCTATTGATAATATTTTTATTGTTATTCTAGCTACTATTGATATCGATGTTGGCTATTATGTTGAGGAAAAGGGTTGTGATAAATACCAAGGTTCTTATTAGATGTGGAAGATTAATGATCTAATATTATCTCTCTATTTTCTAACATATTCTCAATCAAATATATATTTTTCATATAATATCATAAATTATGTCCATTAACCTGATGATACTCATAAAATTAATTTTTTTACTAGTCTAGATAGGCAATGCCCTTAGGATAGTGATTTAGATTAGGCTAGTTGATTAAGCTAGCTATGATGAGCTTGTGAAATATAGATTTAATGGGTTATCTAAGGTCAATAAAAATTCAATGAGTAAGAATAGTTATCTTTAGAAGAGGGTTTTTCAAAGGCATAGGTTGTGTTTATTGCATAGGTCTATGATGTTATTCTTGTTGCATTTGATAAAGAGGTTATTGGTTAGGAGTTATTTGCATATGAAACGTAGGTTGAGCAAATGGTGTTTTCACCATTTAGACATGTCATGAATTAGTTACTCCATTTACTAAAACATTATTGTTACAATTGAACTAGTTGGGTTTGTCATAGTTACTGGCTTATACTAGTTGTAATGCTTGCACTTGGACATGGTTTTAATTTTGGCCATTGTTTTGGTTTTTATTTTGGGTATGTTTTGATGAGTTAAGTTTAATTATCCCTTTGTTAATAAGGGATATTTTGATCAAAAAACCTTTATCAATGATCTCCTTAAAATTATGTGCACACTAAATCTCTAGATGGTAAGATATCTCATTGTGTATATTTTTGATAAACACAATGGCTAATTACTTATCTAGTAGATTATGGGTAAATAAACTTGTGAAGCTTTCACCAACTTTCTATTTGGCTTGTATCAAATCTACTAATGAAATCTCATGCTTGAGATTGTATGAGAAGTGTTGCACAAACTTATCTAAAAGATCATCAAAATTAGAAACAATTTTTTTGGTAATTTATAAAACCATTCTAATGCTTGTCCTACTAACCTCCTTAGAAACAATAATAAGATGTATATATCACTATAGGCCATTGGTTGGAAAGAAATAAATAATTCTATCAAGTGGGCCTTGGGGTCTCTTTTCCCCTTTTATTTGTCAAAATTTATTAGTTCATACCTTAGAGGAAATGGTATTTACAAATACTCCATGTTAAAAGGGTAGGAACACACATCATCTAACTTAAACATTTTAGTCTATTTCCCATCTTAGATGCAGGTAATGACAACCTTTATTTGTTGTAGTTCTTGTGTAAGGAAAATAGTGGGAACATTGGCTTAAGGAGGAGGGTTAGGTGGTCACAAGTGGATTACTTTGACTAGGGTATGATGGAGGTATTTCTAGGGAATGTTGGGTTAATTTGGAAATGGACCAGGAATGTGCATGCATAGATTAGGGTGTGATTGTTGAGATTACATGCATTATAGTGAACTATTCTAGTTGGGATTTTTTATATGGGCCTGGCTTTAGGGAAATTATGGCTGAGATGGAGGGATATGGATATATTGTGCTTATTAAGTTTGATTAGGGACTTGATTCCATTTAGTCAAACCTTGATGATTGAGGGGAACATATGAACCAAGGCCTTGTCATTGAGATTATGGAACATTTGGCACAAAAGGTAATTATTACCTAATTGGTACTTGTGAAACATTGGAAGCTCTTGGATACATAAATCTTTATTAGGAAGTAGACATAATTTTGAGATTTGACATTTATTGCTAACCAATACGCTATTGATTAGACATCATTTGGTTTTATATTAGTGTGTTAGACTAAAAATGAAGAGGTATGTTCATCACTACATGGCAAGAAAGAGCATTGGTTACCCTCTATTGAGGTGGAAAAATGTTTTATCTCTTCTACCCGGGTGCCTTATATTGTGCCTATTTTTTGGGAATGTTAGTCATCACCTATTAGAGTGTAGTAACATTTGTCACATCATGGTATTGGTCATTACTAGACTACTTAATCCTTGAGGCTAGGTGTTTAAAGAAGTAGATGGTTGAGGATTAGAGGTAGTTTATTGAAGTTCAAAGGTAGAAGTTCCTACCCCCTGAATTTATAAACCACTCATGGTGTTGACTAAAGGCACATTTTTTTGTTGACTAGTTGTTTGTGTATTTGTACCACTTTAGTCTAGATTGGATGTTACTTGCATATTATCCACTATGTTTGGCTCACTATTTTTCATAGAAGCAGAAGATACTTCTTTGATGGTGGGGGCATTGAACATGTATCTAGCTAAAGTACTTTGTGAAAATGGGTCTATACCCTAATTTTCTTGACCTATCAATTTAATTAAGACTCTTATTCAAGGAGCTAGCTTGATAAGAGGATCATTTGACATGGTCATATTATTACAATTGTGCACTAAATTCAAATATGTCTATTATGTTGTTTTCATCTATATAAAATGGTACTATAAGAGGCCCTTACATATGACAAGCATATGAGGGTCTTAATATGTAATTAACACTACATCATGAGGGTTTCTAAAAGATGCCTATTTAATGTTCTAATTATAAGACATGTTATAAGGCCCTATTACTAGACTTGACAAGTTTTCATGGGGAAAGTCTTCCAAAAACTTAGCCTTTACCTTCATGGATATGATTAAAACTTCATACTTGTTCACAATAAAGTGATGATCAAACAAATAGGGGTCATAGACTAATGAAATTATAACATAGTAAGGTTATTATTGGACATATTTTCTAATTGAATGTATGTTAGCCAAGAATTGTGCCATCTGCTTTTGGTCCTACTCTGAGCATGGAGGTGTGTAGAACAAATAATAATCCAAAATATCTTTTATATATTACCCTAATTGAGTTTTATAAGGTAGATAAGGATCTATCTCACAAAATACATCATCTTTATAGGGGTCTTGATCAAAGTCTTCTTTTACGACCACATTACCATACCCTAGATTATACATGACTCCACTATGTGTGTAATGAGACATGTTTAAATCAATGGTGAATTTTCCATGACAAGAGAGGTTAGAGTTATAAAAATTTAAAAAATAATGTCTAAAAATATAAAATGTTCAAATTGGGTCTAACTTGGTCAAAGGGATGGAATTTTATCTCCAAAATGGTTTGTAACAAAACTTGGTATAAAAAAATATAACATCAAATATCTAATGCTAATGTCTCATAGAAAAAGGTCAAGTGGATGAACTAAAAAAATTCCAAACTCTAAGGAAAAAGTCTTCAAAATAGGTCTAAACTAGGAAGAGAAAGTTTTCTAGGTCTTTTGGGCAAACACAACATCAAAATCTAGGCTCAAACAAAGGCATGGCTAGGACTTTTGGACAAATACGACATCAAAAGATAGAGTTGAAACATAAGGATGATTTAATCTAATAGAATTGAAATGATTTGGCATAGATGAGGCACTTAATTTTAAAATTAAACTTGATCAAATTGGTATGAGGCATGAAATAAAAGGCACCTAAAGATAGGCTATCTTCTCCTAAATAAAGACAAAAATAAATAGTTTTTGAATTTGGGTAAAGAATTAGCCTAAGTTACACAACCTAAAAGATAAATATTGGTGTCTAAGCCACAAATTAGACAAGTCCTAAATAAAAATCAATCAATTTTTGCATTAAAACTTATCAAGGGCAATTAAAAAGTCAATTTAGAAAACTAGGCTTTTAGACCAAATAAGCTAGACCAAATTGAATGACATAATGGCACTAAACAAAGACCAGAAAGGCATATGTGATTTGATTTAAATGTGAAATTTGGACACAAGATAAGAAAAGTATATGAAACTATTTGAGTAGCATAACATCATTATCTCTCTCTAAAGATGTAAACAATGGTAGGTTTTAAATACTCCAAGGCATAAAACTTAAAATTATTTGGGCAGTGTAATGTTACCTATTTCAATACAGTGACACACACAACTTTTTTTACAAAAAAATTTTAAGGAAAAAAGAACAATGTCAAATGGAAAACATAACATGTCCTCTAATAACAGAGTAATGTGGACACAAGACTCATTTTTACATGGGGTAAACACATAAAAATGGTTTTGGACTCAAAAGACAAAGCAATAAAGGAACAAATGACAAAATATACCCAAGTAAATCATCCTAAGCCCTAAATTTATAAAGTTTCATTGTATTGTTGAAATACACACACACGCGCACTCTTGGGAGGATTTTAATTATTAATCCAAAAATAAAAGAACATGAAGTGGTAATATTTTTACAGCTCTTCTCCCAAGAGATTGTACAACAACATAGACCTTCAAGATATTCACCCTGCATCAAAATATTTTTATGGCAAGTGGTGTTTGTCTAAAAATTTAAATGGTCCCAAATGTGGCTAATGATATATATGCCTAATTTCAATTGAGTTTATACTGACTAAATTATTATGCAAGGGTCTATTCTTTTGCATAGAGATTCCATATATATACTGCTTAGTGGAATACCCTAGTTAATTAGATTTGACTTGGTTTTTTATTATGAAAGGAAAGGTTAGCCACTCAACCCCTAGATTTTTTAGTATACATATCCTAATTTATAAACCTCACCATGGAGTGGGGTTAAATTAATGCTAGGAGATGAAAACTTGTGTCAAAGCTTCCCTAAATAACCTATGAAGAAACTATGAACTCCCCTTCACAAGCCAAATTGCATGAAATAAATGACTAAGTGGAAAGACTTTAGAGGTTGATTTTAGGTCACCCAAACCATATGGGTTTTGGGGATAGCCTAGACAACATTATTTTCATGCCTTGGAATAGGCATAAATTACGAGTGAAAAGGCACATTTGGTCAACCAAGTTTCCTATAGGGTATGGGGGAAGATCATGCATGCACTCTTCATTTTGCACAAACAAATAAACAAGTAACAAACACTTTGAAAAAATTACAATCTATGTGAATATTTATTTTAAGCACCAAATGAAATGTTTTACAAAGTTATTTGGCCCCTTGTTTTAAATTTGTAAATCTTGTAAGAAATTATCACAAAAAAAATTAACACAAATCACCTAGGTTCCTTTTAGACACTTAAATCAAATGTTCAAGATCTAACCATTCTTTTTAGGCACCAAAAATGAAGTGTTCAAGCATTTAAACTTAAAAATTTATGTTATAATCCCACCTCAGTCCTACAAATGTTAGATATTTTTTTATTTGAAGCAAAATTATGGATGAGATTTTTTTTGGAAAAGATAACTCTCTAGTTTCTCTATATTTTTTACACAAAGACTGATATCAATCATCTATGACCGATGCTAGTTATAAAGCAACTGATGTTGATTGGAATTGAACTGGTCGATAAAGACTGATATTAGATACTTATGAACTTGAAGATAAAACCAAAATGATGTGAAAAATGTTTGTTATCTCAAGTTAGTATGAAAACTCCTCAAACCTATAATAAATAGATTAAATAGAGAGTTTATAAATCAATAAAACCAAGAAGTAGTAATTAGAAGATTTAAAAAGATTCAAAATCTAATTTCAAGATTTTGTGAAACATTAATGTAACTTAAAGGTAAAATAATAGCACATTCTAAAAATTTAGGAGAAAAACATGATTTAAAAAAATCATAAAAAATGAAGTCTGGATGACCCCAAACAAAGCTCTGAAAGACGCCCAATTAGCTTGTTATTTTACACAAAGACTGATGTCAGTTCTAGGTGATGTACATAGTGATCGATGTTGGTTCTAGGTGATGCACATAATGACTAACATAAGTTATACAAGATTGATATCAATTATTATAGGATTGATTCCGGTTAGGGAAAACCAATTTTAGTCTTTGTGTAAATCTAAGTGAACATAAAAAATAAGAATATGATAAAAATAAATCTAAAAATTTAATTTATAAGATTTTCAAACATTCATTTGAAAAGTTTGGAGTTGTATCTTTATCTTCTTAGTATGTGGGATGATTTATTTCCCACCAAGTGTGCCATTTTTAGTCATAGGAATTTGATAGTAGAGAGGAGGTTAGATTAAGTTTTAGTTTATACAATAATGAAATCAACACACTAACATGCTAAAATCTCTAAGCTTAGCTCATATGAAGAGCATAATGAAAAAAAAAAATTGAAAACCCAAATAAAATGTAAATAACCATAATCCTTACCTTTCTTAATAGCTCCAAATGATTTGTTTGTGGCTTGCTCAGCTTATGCTCAAAGTATTTTTGACAATGGAGTTTTCTTTGCTCCTTGTCTCTTGGCACCATTTTCTTATGGCTTGATGTGGCTTATGATTATGGTTTGGCTCAATATTTTGGGTTTATAAAACTATTGTCATGAGTCTTATGCAAAAATCTGCATTATATCTCTACAATTCCCAAGATCTTTAAATAAAGAGGCAGAGACTTGTATTTATAGGCTTAGGAACTAACCCCAACTCAAGGTGAGTTAGAGTGTAGTTTAAACATGGAATGGGTTCAAACCTAACCTAGCTAAGTTAATTAACCCTAGTAGAGTTAAAAGGTGTCAAGAATTAATGATTTATAATGAATAGGCATGGGTGAGATATTTTAAGATATTTTCAAAGGCTTGACAACTCACAAAAGGTAATCATGAAAAGCTAAGATATTTCATGTTTTTTAATTTAATTTTTTAATAATTCATTAATTATACATGGATAATTAAACTAGGCATTTAATTTGGTTTAGAATTTTAATTAATTCTATTTAGTATTTTTAGCATTTTCAAGATTTGATTTATGTGTCCACTTACCCCATTTGGTAGGTCTATAGGGAAAATTACATGTTATGATACTACAAGATGATTAGAGATGAATTCATGAGAGGTTTTTGTTACTTATAGTAGGATACCCAAATTAGGTATGTTTCAATGAGATTTTGAACTTTGATTAATGATACACAAGAAAATTTAGGATGTTTAGTGATTTTAGGCTTAATTTACAAAGGTTGGTAGGAATCATTTTGGAGTTTATTTGAAGGCCATTGGTGGCTAGTTTTAAGTGTCTATAGTTTTCACCTATTTGGGAAGGTGTTACAATATATAAGCACATTAATGTCTTCTCAAATAATGAAAATGTCTTACATGATTATGACTTCAAAAATAATGGATGAATTATAGGTTCCCCCTCGAGGGAGTTGTTGGCAAAGGGGTTGGCAATCAGTCCTTCAAAAGGAGGAAATGATTAGACCAAACATATGAAATGCGGTGGAAGAGACTAATTTACCCATAGGTGGTTATAATTAGTGGCATATGGAAATGCCCTATTTAGGTCAGATAAATAGGATGATTTGCCCATAGGTGGTTATAATCATCAACATAGGTGGGATAAAAAAATAATGATTTTCCCAAAGGTGATTATAATCATCAAAAAAGGCTTAGGGTAATAAGAGAATGATTTTACCAATTGTGATTATAATCATTAAAAGGGAAAATAATGAATTAGCCACAGGTAGTTAGAATCATTAGTAGGATAAAAACATGCCCCAATTGGCTAGATAAAGATAATGGTTTTCCTAAAAGTGGTTATGTTAGTGCCCAAAATTGCACTAAAGTAATTGGGCCCTTGTCAAGTACAAATTACTAAGTCCTCAATCCAAGTTATATCTTTAGATGTTCACTCCAAGGTTAATTTCATGTGAAAATTAGCTAAGTCCTAATTTGGTCTTTGCTTGGAAAATGTGTCTTTCCCCTAGATTTTTTCAAGATTTTTGCATGAACAAAATGTCCAATGAAAATAGGTCTTCAATATTTTTGTCTCAGATAAAAAGTTTGAATACTTATTTTTGTTAGACATTTTGTCTGCTATAAAAAGTCTAAATGAATTTAATGTCTTAACCAAGTCCCATTTGCATCAAGATAAGTATTTCATAAAAAATTTGAAGGGTCATTTCTTTCAAACATTTTATCCACAACAAAAATTCTGAAGGGTACTTACCCTTCGGGCATTTTGCCGGCACAAAAATCCCAAAAGAAATGCAAAGTCTTATTTTGTTTCAACCAAAATGTTTTGTATAATAAGCCTAAAGTAATTCTATCTAACTTTTTATCCATGAAAAAAAGTCTGAAGGGCACTTACCCTTTAGGCATTTTTCCTACATAACAAGCCTAACAAAATTCATTCCTTCAGTAAAAGTGCAAAAGTCCAAATTCCTTCAGAAAAAATGTAAAGTCCTTATTTATTTTGGATATTTTGTCCATGTAAAAAATTATGAAGGGCACTTACCCTTCGGGTATTTTTCCTACACAAATATCCTAACAAAATTCCTTTCTTTGGTAAAAAATGTAAGCTCAATTTCTTCAAAAAAAATGCCATGTTTAATTTCTACAGGGAAATTGTTTTGGAAAAAATATCCAAAACAATTGTCTTGATGATGATAAAATGCCAAAGACTCAATTTTTACAAGAAAAGTGCAAAGTTCAATTTATTTAATCAAATTTTTTCAAATAAAATGTTCAAAATAATTCTCTCGATAAACAGAGGCCTTGGGAGTAGAAGTTCTAAAGACAACCCTGCAACAATTACTGTGGGACAATTATACCAAAGACAAAAGGCCTACGAAAATTCTTCCAAAGACCAAAGGAATAATGAAATTAGGAATATTGAATACAAATGATTTAATAAGCAAAGTTTTGATGAAATTTTTGAATTTTTATAGGTGATAGGATCATATATGTCATTGACAAGTTCACAAATGTTAATCTTAAGCCATGGCAAGTAGTCATTAAGATTCAAATGTCCCATGACAAGTGTAGGCATGATAAGTGTCAAGCTCATAGGATATGATCAAAATTTTGATCATGTTTTGAATATGTGATGATGTGGGTAGACATTTGATATTTCAATGGGGCCATATATCTAGTGAGGTGTTACCACGTGACATGATGGCACTCAAAATAATAGAGACTATTTTCAAGGAACAAATCATGCTCAATCTCATAGATTATAATTTGATGATTCATATTTGATTAGGTGAAAAAATCTAATGGTATGAGAGCATAGTTAAAAATTTAGTACATAGTCATAGGCTAAAGATTAAACATGTTCCTAGACACCAATGATATGTATTCAAGTATACACAATCTGATCTATGATGTGTATTAAGTCATGACCTTTCAAAAATCCTAAAATCAACATGGGATCACCACCTAATAAGAGAATGCTAGCCCATGAATAATTGATGACATAAGATGCAAATATATTGTGGGGCTACCAAGTGGTATGACCTTAGGGCCAAAAATGGCTAGCAACCAATAGCACTTGGTATTTTTGGATCAAGATCAATGGTCGGCATCAATCTATGCACATATATATGATGATGTAGGATGATCATGGACATTTCAATGAAGTTCAACTGCATATGGATACAAATAATGTTGAGGTTAGTGTAAAGCAAATTTATTGGTGAATTAAGTGACATGGTGATGCCTCTTTGGCATACACATCATATAAAGAATGGGAGCTTGTGTAATCCAATTGGTGGAACTTTCACCATTGACATCTAGTTGACATAGAAAATTTGGGAAAGGGGCCATGATTTGCCTAAATAAATCAAAATTTTAAAATAATTCATTTTTTCATTAAAAAATATGAAGGAATCCCTAAAATTCTAGATTTTCAAAAGCAAAAATGCAAAAATGCAAGATGTGAAAAATAAGTTGGAGTCAAAGGGTAAAAATTTGAAAATAACCTAAGCCCTTTTGCTTTGTTTTATTATTATGCTTGTCCAAGTTCCTCCATGAGTGATCTATTGTAGGTTTTTAATTCTAAGGTGGGATACTCCAAAGAAGATCTCTCAAGTAGTCATAGATCTAAAATATTCTTAAGGAATCATTACAAGAATAGTTTGTTCCTTGGCATGCAAAGAGGAAGAAGAGCTATCCAAAAGGTTCTAATTGTGAAAGCAATGGTCTAAGGCATCTTCAATAAATTTCACATAAAGATAAAGTTTTTTCATCCCTCTACTATGAATATTCTCCTTCTATCTTGTGTTAAAGGCATCTCCTATTATTTGAATGAATTTTAGCTTATATTTCAAGAAAGGAAGAAGAAGAAACTAAATATGAGTATGGTTGGATAAACCTATTTGGTTGTGCACACATTAAATCATATGATTGTGAAGATATCCTCCTTTTCTTGGGAGGATAACCTAAAAATTAGACAATAATAAAATAAATGGTTGGTTAGATAGATAGCTGATTGGATTGCTTAGTGCTAGCTAGGTCCTAAAAGTAAGAGCTTTCTTGAGGGCTATTAATCCACACATTTTAAACAATTAAGTTTGTAAAAAAATTGATAAAGTAATTGCATCAATAATCATAAGGTAAAAAAATTAAACACAAGAAATTCTTGATAAAGGAATAGACTAGAAATGACTAATATAGTAATAAGCAAGTCAATACTAGTGCTAAATGGATCAAATATACTTTTAAGAATTAGGTAGGGATCTATGAATAGGTAGGGACACAAAAAATTATATTTGGTTAGGGGTAAGAGGGTGGAAATAAATTTCTATTATTTTATACCATAGTGATCATCAATGGTTAGGATGATCATCAGTGGTTAAGGTAATCATCGATGGTCAAGGTGACTATCAGTGGTTGGACATACTATCAAAAATCAATCTGACCATTAGTGTTTACTATGTGTAGGTTATATGTAATAAATGGTTAGTTGATAATGTTATAGAAGGAAATTCTAGGATGTGGGTTAGTGTGGAGCTGATTATAAAATATAAATAAAGTAATTAAATAATAAAAAAATACTTAGCTTGCAGAAGATTGATCAGATGAGTGGTTATGGTGGTTGGCTCATTGATAGAGTCTGGCATGATTTTGGTAGAGTAATGGTATTTATATGTTGATCAAGGGGTAGAGGAAATTTGGCTCTTTATCATGATGGTTAGACCACTTGATTTCTAGAAGAACACCTACAAAAGAAAGCTCTAGATGTAAAAGCTCTTGATAGCTATGACTATGACCCTTTTTCACCTCTTGCTCATCTCTTCTTATAGGAAAGGAAGGAGAAGTAAAAGAAGATGTTAACTAGGCTTATAATTATAAATCACATATGTAATGGCTCATACATGAATTTAGATAAGTTATTTTTAGAAAATCAAGGCAGAGGGGTTTGCATGTTATTACTTGGGATAATATACCCTAACCATTGGCAATCAGGGTGACCTTCAGTGGTCATCTTAACCATCGATGGTTAAGGGCCAAGGTAAAAATTGGGTTAAAGGGTGGGTTTAGTCAGTTGGTCAAACTAACCATGGTTACGCTTGATTAGGGGTGAAAGGGTTAAATTGGTCCCAAGGGGGTCCAAGGGTGTTTCTATGTTCAAAATCATAATGTGTAGATTTTTGGTGTCTAAAATTTTCCCCTTTTTGTTATGTAGTTTTGAATCAACAAGTTATAAAACAAAAATTGATTATTGGTCAAAGGTCTAGTTGCCTTGAGTATAGGAGGGGGTATTCCCCCTCAAACTGGGAGTTGATGAGGTAAAATAGAAGTGGGTACAGGTTTGATAAGGTGGATTAAGGTGAACATCATGAAGGTGGGTGATAAGTTGGGCACTAAAGTGCAAATAAGTACAAAAAGTGTGATAGCCAAGATCATGCATTAACTAGGTTACCATAGCTGGTAAAAATAAAGGTCAGTGCTAGAAAGACAAGTGACAATTGGACTACATAACCAAATTTAGGCATAGTAGCTAGGTACACTCGTAAATGCAAGTCTCCTAGGCAATTTCTATGTTTTCATGGGTATTCAAGGTAGGAAGTGCTTTCAGTGAAAACATAAACAAGTCAAATGTTGTGGGTATCTAAGATAGGAAGTGCTCCTAAGAAGACATAAGTGGGTTAGGTATGCATGAGGTAGAATAAATTAAAAAGGTGGTCATCATGGCAATGTTATCATTATGTTTAAAGGAATAGGAAAATTCGTCACAAAACATGTGCTATTTGGGCCAAAATAGACCAATGGTGAGATGACGAGGTAGGTGAGGTGGGTGAAGAAGGTAGTCTCCATGGGTGGGTGCTTGGATTTAGGTCTATTTTTAAAAGAGGTACTCAAGGTAAGAGTAGAAAATGGAATATCTTGACTATCGATAGTCAGGGTGATTAAGGGAAACTATCAATGGTCATCTTGATCATCAATGGTTAGGGTATAAACCCTAAAAGGCCACAATCAAAAGTAAAAAGTGAATCATTTTTTCTCATGTGAACAATTGTCTTTGATTGACTTTGGAGATCTATATTTTTATCATACTTGGGTGAGATTTGATGATAATGAGTTCTTACTAGTGGGTAAGGTTGTTGAGGTAGATGAGGTTAATCGAGAGTGACCTAGCTAGGATGCAATACAAATGTGGCTAGGTAAGGGGTCCTATGATTCCTCCTCAACAATAGTTGAGGAATGATGTAGGGGTTTCCTTAATTTATAGAATAAGCATGACATTACATTTGGATTTGGAATGTGATTTATGGTTCAATGTTTGGTTTAGTGGGTTTGGGGTTGAGCCATAGGTAAATTTTTCTCATTTTTGTTTAAAAAATTGGTGGGTGATTTCCAAATTAAGGAGGGTAAGTTAGGTAGGGTAGGTTGGGGGTAGGGTAGGTTATCATTTGATAAGAGAAATTTTAGTTTTTATCTAGTTTGTGGGTAGGTTAGGGTTGGGAATTTTCCACTAGTGGTCACACATAGTAATTGTCAGTGGTTACCCCAAATATCAATAGTTGACAATCAGGGGTAAAACACCAACCTAACTATCAGTGGTCATGATGACCACTAGTGATCAAGTCAAATGTCAAAGGGTAAGTATAAGGTTAAACTTAAGGTTAAGGCATTTTATAAGCTTGATAGGTGGGTTCTAGTTACAAGTAGTTTTGTAAGGGTTTGATGTATAAAATTGATGGGCTTAATGTTAAGTTGGGTGGGTATATTAGGTTCATAGGAAAAAAGTAGTATAGAAGATTAAGTGTGTTTAATAATGAATTGTGTAGGCACAAGAGTAGATACAAATGCAAGATTGGGTACCCCACATCTTTATAGAGGTCTACCAAGGTATGACCCCAGTGGATTAGGTGCATATGGAGGAGGTGGGCCTAAGAATAATGCAACACTACCAGCACATGCTACATGATGCATCCATGATCATGGACCTCATTGAGATATAGGGTCTGACCATGAACACTTTCTTATTATCGAATGGTGAGATGACTATCTTACCAGAGGACATCTAAAAGATCAATTAGCTACCTATATAGGGTGATTCAATTTACCATATTGAGTGGGAGGAGTGAGATGATTTAAAGGAGCTGATTATAAAGATGATGGTGATCATATTAGATGACGTGTTGGGGGGTTTAGATATAGTATATCAAAGGGTGACATGCGAGAGGAGACTTATGAATATGATTATGATGGACATTTCATGCTTTGCCCTTCTTGATTCAAGTAGTGTGAGATTCCCATACTTTTTACTGGGGGTATTGGTTGAGATTCTACTAGGGTAGATAATATTTAGATGGGTACCTATGATTTTAGTATAGATATATAGGGATTTGTGGGGTTTTAGGGACCATATGAGGTATGGCATTAGTGTTAGTCTAGTTCTACATTGATGGGCCTATGAGTACATCTGAGTGCTAAGGCTGATGGGGTTATTATGGGTGGGTTATGCCTAGATAGAGTTCTCAATTAGACTCTTGTAGTGGAGAGGTGAATTTTATACCTCAAGTGTAAGAGGAGAATCACATAATGTTGATTAGTTTAGGGGTGCACTAGGTGCACATGTGATTGGAGACATCACCTAGAGACCATATGTTGGGTTCCTATAGTGGGCTAGGTACAAGAGATAGACTTTCTCCTTACAAATTTATAGGTGGATATTCAACCAAAAGGATGGAGAGGTAGAGCTCATCCCATTTGATAGGTTTTGAAGGTAGTGTGGCTTGGTACAAGGTATAATAGGTGTAGTTCCTAGGTATATGCATGAGGATGCAAAGGTTTAATTTCTAGAGCCATATCTAGTGTAGACATTGCTTGACTATGAGGATCTACCAACCAAGCCATATATAGATGATGAAGGCTTTGTATATGGATACATGGCATGGTACCAAGCTTTATTCATGACATTAGATTTTGATGATGGTGAGGATGGTAGGAGGTCTATGGATAGGCAAGAGTGGTGCTAACCATGGCATAGGCACAGGTCATAGTACTATAAAGTTAGGTGGCTACCTTATAGGGTCAAGTTTCTAATCTTATAGGTGATAGGGACCAGGCTATAGATTCACTAGTCTTAGTTATATATGAGAGGGACTCCTTAAGGTAGAGAGGAGGAGGAGTAGTGGCACTTACAAGATCACTGAGGACCATCCCCATGGCATAATACCTAGCCTTCATAGAGGAGCTATGGTATTATGAGGCTATAGTCTTGAGGTGGTGTCTTGATGAGAGATGATGGGGTGAGTATAGGGTGAGCTTGGTAAGTGGTACCAACATGACAACACTAATATAGTGGGATACATTTATATATGGATATATAGGTACTATAGGGGGACATGTACCAAGACCTATTGGTATACCAGGAGGCAGTGGTACCTTAGGGGGATAGATATGACATATATTTTCTATTGTATATCATTTTAATGTTGGAATTTGAGTTGATGTAGTGAGATATAAATTTTGAGAGAGAGAGAGAGACATGTATATTTTTTGTATACATTATGATGCTAGACTCATAATTTACACATATGATATTTGTTTATTTCTCATGTTCATGGTCTATGGTTTGCTTTGATGTTAATTCTTATGATGTGATGTTTATATTGATTATGCTCATGTTATATTGATTATTCTTATGTTAGAGATACAGATGTAGACACACCTATCTAGGCATGTGATGGCTTTTATTTATGGTTATGCTTTTGACATGTATGTTTATGACATGATAAATTTTAATGAGTATCTACTTCATTGTTTAGATTTAGACATGTGGTGGAAAATGGTTGGTTGGTTTATTGTTCATGGATGTTATGGTGTTATTATGCTTGTGATAGTTGTGATTATGGTTATGTGTTTGTTTATGACATAGATTGATATGATGTGATGATTATGGTTGTTGTTATTCTACTTAGGGTGAATCACATGAACTAAGTTGATTAATAACACTAGATGTGAGAACAAATGATATAATCAAGAGGAAAATATCTTAGTGAATATATCAACTAGTCATGATAGGATAGGAAGAGGGTGTAATGCTTCTTCTTTGACAAGGAATAAAAATAAAACTAAAGGTGGATTAGCTTAAGGAACATAAGCTCTTCAAATACTTTGAATTAACATTCATTAGTTGGTTAAAAATGTGTCTTGATCACATAATGTCAATTGAGTTCAAAATATCATTATTATATTGTATAAAGGTGATATGGATGAAAATGAAAACTTCTTGTGAGACTAGCATGCCTCTTCTATAGGCTTCCAAAGAGTCAGTATAAAAAATTCTATCATATAAGGTGTAGACTGATCAATGAAAGAATTCTACTTATGAGAGCTGATTGTGGATTTCAATATAAGTTTGCTTATTAGAGCCAATTATAGCTCTCAAAATTATTATGTTTTTGCTTTTTATTATTAATGGATCTTTTGCTTATTTTCTTGGGAGGGTTGGGGAAGCTAATATATGTGGGAAGCTTTTAGGAAATTGCTTATTTTAATAAATGATTTACTCAACCATCCTTCAAGGGAGTGGTCTAAGTTTGTATTCTTTGTTTAATGTTATTGATATCTATCCTTAAATGGATAAGTATACCTTATGTTGAGTAATTTCAAGTGTGTTTTCAATAACTGTCCTTCAAGGGAGCAATCTATAAATGCTTAGAAATGATTGATGATTGTTATTGGTTTAGTTTTTGGTTTTTGATTGTTTTATTTTTCTTGACCTAGACATGATTATATAGGATTAGAGGTTCACCTTTATGAAGGTAAAAATAAAAATAACAAGAAGGTTGATTAAGTGTAAAGAGGTTTAGGTGATAATGATCATGGGGATCCATCCTTGTGAAAAGGGGTAAAAAGTACCATGGGAACCATGCCAGAACCATGCCATAGATAGAGACATGGTACCCATTGCTCAATATGAGGCTATTAATATGATGGATAATCACATGATTAAATTTTAATTATTTACCTCTAAAATAGGGAGATGAATGTGGTTGAAAGCAAGAGATGAACTTAAGTTAAAACAAAAGGTAAACTTGATCCTTCTTAACAAAAGAATGAATGTAGATGTGAAACATTGAGGGGATCAAGATCTAGGTTTCCCTCAAGAGAGATAAATAGATAAACTCCTTATCCATATTTTTGGGTTATGATATAGGGTCAAACCTAATTGAAAGCAAACTTGCCTTGATTGCTTTTCTTCATATTTGTGACATGATTTTATTTTAGGATGATGTCTTCAATGTTAAATTTTCTCACTCTAAGGTATTTGTTATAATAAATTTTAACATGTTATTGATATAAAATAATATGGGTGAGGGTGGATATATAATTATCATCAAGTAGCTCAAGCTAGGCTAAATGGTGTTGATGATAATCATCCTCAATAATTAGATCTTGCAGAGATATGTGAAGAGATGGGATTTGGAATTTGAGAGACAAGATGGCCTTTTATCCAAATACAAGAGAGAAAGGGGTAGTACCCATAGGGGTTAAAATTCTAGTATGATATTCCCATAAGTTTAAGGGCATGTGCAAATTCCAATCCCAACTAGATGCATTAACCATTTTAATGAGCATATTGTTAAGAGTTTTATTAGAGGCTTCAACCTATCCATTCGATTAAGGGAGATAGGGTGAGGATAAAATTAAATCAATTATAAATGAATCATAAAGACCCTAAATTTTATTGTTCTTAAAATATTTACCATTTTCATTGATAATCTTGTGATGAACACTAAAGTGGCAAATGATGTGATGGTTGATAAAGTTGATAATATTTTCTACTTTGGTTGAGATTAGAGGAGTAGTTTATACACATTTGGTAAAATAATTAGTTGAAGTGATGATATAATGGTGTCCCTAAAAATAATGGGGGTTTATTTCACTAATAAGGTCTAGACCCCATTGTGAGAAGGGCCAGAGGTTAGTAGAAACATAAATATTATGGCTAGGTAAATGATGCAAATTGGCATGCTATTGACACTTAACACACTTTTTCATATAATGAAAATAGCCTTGGTTAAGGTTAGGCTAGTAATATCTAAGGTGAAGGATGTGATTAGCTATGGTGAGGCCACTAAAGTGTCCCCCATATATTTCATCATGCATTTCCCTGATAACATGAAAGGCTTCATGACTACGTAGGCAATGGAAGAGGAGACCATCAAAGATGCATTTGTAAATAATTCCCCCCATAATGGAATAATATGAGGTACTTGTTAACACCTATATTTTCACCCATTGAGTAGAAAAATATCTCTCCTCATAAAAATGGCATAATGGAAACATCTCTTTTACTATGGGTGATAATTTGTTGAGATGAATCTTTAGAAGGGCTAGTTCCCTTGATGTAATCTTTGAAACACTTTCTTACCTAAAAGATTTTAGATGAAAATGGTTAAGAAAACAAATAATAAATATAAAAATTTGATGTGAAAAAAGTATATCTCCTTCTATTGACTAAAATTTTACCACTTAGAACAAAACAAAGCTTCTCCTACACAAAACTCACAACATAAGGCAACTTGTTACATTAGTGTTTCATAAGTTAGCTTCAAAAGGCATTTCGATGCTTAAGAGGGAAATGAAGGATTATTTTATAGGATAAAATAATTAACCACTTATAATACACCTATAAACATATAAAATAACACTAACAAAGATGTACAATAGTTGCTTTTCTACACATTTGGTGAACAATCAAGGATAACATGCTAAAAAAGATAATCTTCTACTAGACAAGACCAACAAGATGGAATTAAAACTCAATTGAAAAGCATGTGAGTAGGAAAAATAAATTTTTTATTTATTAAAGAGTCCTTAAACTAAAAATTTTATTATATTTTCCCCATTAACCAATGGAGGTTACTCACAAGAGCCAAAAGAGTCCATATTTATAGCTTTTGAGAGAGATACAAGGAAAAGGAAGTCCAAAGGTCACTTGTACACATGTAAATTCAATAAATGAGGTTAAAATTTCATGGGAAATATATTTTAAATTATCCATGCAATTTAAATGGGTCCAAATGTCCATACAATTCATGAGACTTGTGAAAAGTGGCATAAAACTCTCAATTTTAGCACATAAAACTACCTTCATAGTTTGCATCTATTTGAACATCCCACCACTGACTAGGGATAATTATAAATATTGGGATAATATTTAAGGTATTAAATCATGAAATTACATGAATTATTCCTAATTATAATCATTTATAATCTTTTAAAAGGTAACATCACTGTTTGTAGTCAAAAGAAAATCCCTTTTTAGTCACCCATCATACTTGTCTTCAAAAATGCTTTTAATTTTGCATAAAAATATGTGAGAGGGAGTGAATTACACTTTTAAATATTATCCATGGACTTATATTGATTATATTCACCTTAAAAAGCTCATACGTAGAGTTTTCACTCTCTTCACCATTATGCCCACTATGCCAGTTTTGACTAGCTAAAAGGAGAGATCTATTTTGGACACTCATAAGTTTTTTAATATAATAAAACTACCATAAGTAGTTATAATGTTTATTTATCTTCCCATAAAACTTTATTTCACCTTTTGAAACATCTTAGACCCTATGAAACACAAATAAATGGTGAGAACAAGCCTATTTTACATGTTATTTGTACAATTATATATAAATAATTTACATGGATGAGTTCTTGAGTGAGTATTATCCATTTTAAAATATGTTTCCTTTCCAAACTATTCCATTTTAATGGCTCTCCATGCTTATTTTCTCCATCAAGTTCCTTCAAGGGTCTTAGACTACTTTTTGCTCTTAATTATTGTTCATAAAGATGGCACATTTAAATTCAAAACCAATTCCAAAAATTGGTTTTCAGGGACCATATTTAACTCCTCATAACTCCTATTTATCCCATTCATATCCTCCAAGGAGATGTGAGATTTAAAATATGCATCATCGAACTTGTTTCTTTAATTTTGCATAGGTGTGAGTTGTTTTGAGCCAAAGAATGACTCTCTTGATCAATTATCTACACTCCACAAGTTATCACACATATATTTTGACCTAAAAAACATGCGTAAACCATATGGATAGTCCACCAAGAGGCATAAGTGAAGATGGACTACTAATTAGCATTAGGCCTTTTCAAGACCCAATAGGTCTACTAGGCACCTTGATGAATTTGGGTATTAGGGTTATATCATAGTTGTATTGGTGTATTAGGAATTTTCAAACCATATTTGAGCTCACAAATCCATCATATATTCCTTTAATCACCCTAATTCATGTTCTTTCTTTACATGATAATTAGGCTTAGTGGAAAACCTACCTGATTGGACTGTGTGCAAGGGAAAAAAGGATACTTTGAGGAGTTTGAGAATAATATATTGTTTATTATCCATTAAATTAATTATAAAAATTCATCAGAGGTTTTTTGAGGTCCCCAATGCTTCACATCAAGTCCCATGCCTATTCTACACTCATTTGATCATTTTACCAAGTTTTGATTTTTTCTAGAGTGGTTAACTTTTGAGACAAAATAGAGAGGTATTTCCCTTATCCAATATTAAAAATGAGTGTTTTGGGATCTTTTAATATTCATAATTACCATTTTTTACCAAATGGTTTGGCCTTATTCTAATTTTTGGATGCCAAACCATCTCTAAATGTCTAAAAAAGGGGCCAAAAACCCTATTTTCCTATATTTTCCCCTAAAACCACTTAGAAGTCACTCTTCTAGGCCAATAAAAAACCTATAGGATAATATAACATGTTTTTAATTCAAAATTAATTATTATGGATCTTTTAATTCCATTTAAAACCCATTTCCTACATGGGTTCTTCATGCTTGTTCATTTGGCAAAGGTATCTCTTAGTCACCTATATGGACTGATGGCTTTGTCCAAGCAAATAAAAGTGATTGAGAATATTTTATGAGTATTTAAGTGTTATAAAAAATCATTTTACCCATCACATATCATGTCTTGTGTATTTAAATCTTCTTTTCACCCCTAGATAGTCCATGTTCCATTTAGCCCTTACTTGCTTAGACCCTATTGTTGGTGAAAATAGGGGTATTAGACCCTGTGTAAGTTGTTTTCCCCTTTATTAGGGTTTCATGAAACTAACCACATGATAATTGATATTATTTTTCACTACTTTCATAGGACTTGACTCCAACATCATACCAATGCACTTTTTTTCCATTGAGACTAGGTACCTGCCTGTAGGACCGAGACACTTTTATAGGGGTCTATTGTAGGTTACCATCTCCTTGATTAGAATCCATTTGGGGTTTAGGAAGTTTCATTTGGGTTTATCTTGGTTTCAAATCATGTCTAAAAAAAAAATCTTCCTCCTTATAATCCTTTAAGGCATCTTTTTGCATTAACTTACCAAACCCTGCCTAGGTTAAAGTATCCTATTTATAACCCTACCTATAGATGAAAAATAGGGGTCTCATTCATTTTTTGAAAATATATCTATAGTTAAACCATATGTTTCTCACTTTAACTTACCAATAAACTTCATTGGAAACCAAAACAATTCCCTTTATCCTTGACTAAGATATGTCCTTTCTTATGACCCTGATGTAGGTCATCACAGGGCTTGATTGAGTGATTTAATGAGGAAAAGGCATTTTGAATCTACCTTAAAACTTTAAAAACTATCTAGTTATCTAAAAATCAAATTGGATGGAATAAACCATACAAAATATGAACAAATATTTCTTCATTTACTTTACTTGTCTAACTAGGTTGAGACACCTATAAGTGTCATTTCCCTGCCTGAGGGTGCCTATAGGTAGCCATAGAGGTGAATAAGAATCCATCTCAACATTTATCTTGATGAATTTGGTCCCATTTTTATTTATTATTATATCCTAGTCATCTCCTTCATGGATTTATGCTCAATATTTCTCCTCAAGGTAATAAAGGCCATTCATTACTACAAGCCTATAGACATCATTAAAGTTTTTAGTGTGTTTTTAGGTGTGTTTGAGGCTCTAAAAAAACATCTTGCCCTTGTCCTTTCCTCCTCAAAATTTTTAGGGTCTTTATCTAATGATATGGTTACAAGGTTAACCCTTTTATATGTCTTTAATCCTCTTGAAAATATTCTTTAGAAGGTCCAACAAAACCTCCTAGAGCTCTATTTTGTTCCTTTAGGGATTCCATCCCCAAACTTAGTCTTTGACCTTCCAACATGATTCCATTATTCATTTGACTTCTAAGAGTTTTATATGGGTCCATCAAGACGTTATTGTCATGAAAATGAAAAAAAATAAGTGTGAAATTGCTTTAGCTCTTTTGTACACACCTGAACTCTTACTCAGCCACCTATGGAAGGTTGTTTTGAGAAGCAAATAGTGGATTGGGGTGTGGACCACTATGAAACATGAGTATAAAAGAGACTTACATGACTTTGATGAAAATATAAATGAATTTCAAGAAAAAATAAGTATTTTTTAGACATATCCATCTCCCTTTACACCAACATGACATCATCAAAGGCCTATAAGTGTATGTTTTAGGGAAAATATGTGGGAAAAGTATATAATTTAGGTAACAATGGTGGTTAACTATCTCAAAACTAAAATAATTACATATTTAATATTCAATAATGTGGTATCCATCCTTTAAAACTTTGATCCAGCTTCAAAACACCTATTACAACATAAAGAAACTTGCACATATGTGAAAAAGAGAAGATAGATGCACCAAGTGGCTATTTGGCATGGCATATGAGAAAATTTACACTTTACCAAACATTAAAAGGGAAATAATTCAAATATTAAAGTCTTGGATAGAACAATACACCTCCATTACAACCTCATAGACATGATGAACCAATTCATGCATGAGACTGCAACTGGAAATGTGTAAGGAGTTGACCATGGAGGGGAATAAGTTAGGAATCAATAAAAGGAGTGACATGGTGAATTTAAAACATTAAAATATTTGGTAACATGAGATAAAATTTTGTAGAAAACCATTTCCAAGATGTATGAGACACCTACAGGGGAACACACTTAGATAACAAGTAGTTTTCCAACTGAAATTGCATCTGGTGCCACCCTCTTGCAACATGAACCAAATTACTCATATAAACACCACGAAACCTAAAAAAAGAATTGATACTATGTAATAGTGAGGTATACATCCTCTAGAGCCAACATCACCAATTGGTTTGTATGGATTTGGCATAAATTGAGCAAAACCTATAGGGTGCACCAAACAACTAGTAAAAAGACACAATCAACTTATTAGAAATGGATCATAAATCATAGTTTACAAATATTTATAATATATATGTTAAAATTAAAGTATCCTATTGTATTATCATGTCTCAAAATAATTTGTCCTGAAACTACCTGTGCTTTCTATACCAAGCAAAAACTTAAGGGGTCACTTCAGTCTATCTAGAAAAAGTAGAAATGTGCATAATGGTTTTGGATTAAAAATGAAACTTATAGATCAAAAAATAATGGAGATGAGTTTTATAAATATTAAGATATCCCCCATGATATTCCACACATGGCACACTTCCCTATGTGCAATATAAGTGCTATTTTCCCTCTTTTTTAATTGATTTCTATAATTTAATTTAGGGAACCTATAATATTCTGATTTAACTAACATCTATGGTACTAATAATAACCTATTTAACGTTTTACATGAAGTTAAGACACCTAGGTACCTTGGGAAACATTCTATTGGATTAATGACCCCTATAAGTACATAAAATGACCCCTAATGGACAAATTGACTAATGCAACTAAGACCAAAGATAATATGACCTAAAATGACGAGATAAAAAATAATTATTATTATGAAAATATATTAATACCCCTTAAAACATTTTAAATCAAAATTTTTTCCTAGGGGTACCCTAATTTGACCTAAAAGTCAAATTTGTTTAACAAAATGGTGACTCATAAGGGTAGTATGCCTATTATACTAAGGACCAATAGCCTTATCCTATTATGGAAAATGGAACTAATAGATTATTTAATATAACTAGAAAATACTTTTCCAAAAACAAATACAAAACAAACACACCACACCAATACAACAAGACATAAAACAAGGCAAGACACAAGACAACACTCACACATGTGCATAAGCACTTAGGGAACCCAAGGAAAGAAAGAATCTATGTAGAAGGAGAGAGGATAAATTTAGTAACAATTTTAAAGATATATCCCATTATCTGGGATATGAATCTCCTCTCCATCCAACCTTGAGAGTTGGAAATCATTATGTTACTTGCATTGTGTGATCACATATGGGTCACTCTACAAAGCATTAAAATTTGTGTGTCTTCAAAGATTAGCTCTATCTTCATCCCACTTTAGGATAATGTATCCCTCCTTGAAAATTCTTGGCATGAATTTCTTGTCAAAATATCTCTTTATTTTTTCTTATTGAGATCTCATAGTTTGCATTGCTTGATCTCTTGTCTCCTCAAGCTCCATCAACTCACACAACCTGACTTATATGCTTCCATTATACATCAACTATAGCTGATAATTGAGGTCCAAGGCTATTAACTCAAGTGAAATTGATAGTCTAGCTTCTCTCCCATAGATAAGTGTGTATGGTGAGTTTTCAATAGCTCTTTTTGGTGTGATCTTATCATCCCAAAGGGGTATCTTCAACTTGGAATTCTAAGTCATTTGATTCTCCTCCATTATCCTCTTTAATATTTTTATTAAATTTTTATTAGTGTACTCAGTTAGTCCATTACCTTGTGGATAATAGTTAGAGGAGGTACTAAGATAGATGCCATGTTTCAAAGCTCATTCACTTGTCCTTGTTCTAAGAAAAACTAATACATTATTTGAAATTATTGTTGAAGGAACCCCAAACCTTATTACTATAACTTCATATAATTCTAAAATTTATTTTTAATTTTCCTCCTTGAGAGCCGCAACCTCCATCCATCTTGTAAAGTAATATGTAGTAGTCAACACCCACTTGTGACTATCACTAGAAGGTGGATTGATTAGACCTATGAAATCCAAACCCCATTGTATAAAGGGTGCATCAACATGAATTGGATGAAGAGGCAAGGTAGAAATATTTTTTTTACCATAAAATAGAGCACATTTTAGGCACTTACTTACCCAAGCATGGGTGTATTTGAACATATTTGGCCAAAAGTATCCAACCCTCATAATCCTTGCAGTTGTGGTTCTTGGATCAAAGTGACCACTAGCTAGTCCATCATGAAAATCAAATAGTATTTTATCAATATTATCTAATTATATACACCTAAATAACACACCTCAAAATTATTTCCTAAATAATACTCTATCAATAAGTACATAAGGAATGGATTGCAATCTAAAGTACCTTCTTCTAGCTCTATTTAGGCCTTATAGACACTCACCAATTTGAAGAAAATGGGTCATATCATGTGTCTAAATTCTCATTGATGAAGGTGAAACTATCATATGGTCATCATGGAGAGCCAAAAAAAACCTTTTTTTTCTCCTTCAAATCTGAAGCAACATGCTCACATAACCCATTCCATTTCACTAGCTTGGTTATCTTGATTTTCACATCATATTCCATCACTTTTATGATCTAACCAACCCTTTTTTCATTAAAACATATTATAAAAATGAATTATTTGACTCTAGGATGAGGTAAAAATATTTGAATCTTATTTTTAGACAACATATGCCTAAACTTTTTGACTCCTAACAATTGAAAGTAATTACTTCTCAATATAAGTGTATCTTACCTCATAGCCTTCCAAAATTTGACTAAAGAAGGCAATATTATACTGTAAATTTTCCTCATTTGATTTAGTAATCATGGTATAGATAACCTCTTCATTACCAAATTCATATAAGTTGAAATACTTCAATAAATTAGGACTTACAAGAGTGGGAGCTTGGGCAATGGCTTGTTTAATCTCCTTAAAACTTTCCTTCGTTATTCTATTCCAAGTGAAAACTTCATCCTTCATTAGCATAGAGGTTAGAGGCTTTAAAATATTATCAAAATCATGAATTAATATCCTTATGAAATTTATTTTCCTAAAGAAACTTTGCAAACCTTTCTTGTGTTTAGGCAAAGACAATGCCAAGATGGCACTCACCCTTTTAGGATCTATGGATAAGTCCTTGGAGATAATGTGTCCTAAGAGTTTTCATTTATGGATAATAAACTCAAATTTATTTAGGTTTAGATAGATCTCATACTCTCTACACCTTTCAAAAATATACCTTAGGTGATTCAAGTGATCCTTTGCATCCTTAGAGAAAACTATTACGTCATTAAGATACACCAACATAATGCCATTTATTAGTCCTTGAAAATCCATATCCATTACACATTTAAATGTGGCTCCAACATTATAAAATCTAAAATTAATATTCCTATAATAATATGTACCCTATTTAGTACTAAAGGCTATCTTATATTGATCACTTTCCTTTACCAAAATCTGATTGTACTCAAAATACCCATCAAGGAGAGAAAATCTTTCACTACATACCACAACTTGAAAACTTTTCTCCATGGAAGGAAGAGGATAGTGATACTTCAAGGAAACTCTATTCAAGTCCCTAAAATCAACACACAACCTAATTTTCCTATTCTTCTTCCTAATAAGAACCAAGTTTGCTAACCAGGATAAATGTTTAATGGGGAAGATAATTTTGGACTCAATCAACTTGGTAAGTTATTTCTTCATGAGGGCTCAATATTAGGATTTATTGGCCTTTGAATTTAATTTATAGGCTTGTAATTTTCATCTATCTCTATGTTATGTTGATCTAATATTGTGTCAAATCCTTTCAAGTCACTATATTCACATGTAAAGACATCAAAAAACTCCTTGCATAACTCAACAAAAGCATGCTTCTCTTCACTAGTACATACCTTTCTAAATGCAAGTAACTTGTCATTGAAGATTTTTACTTTATAATAGTTCTCTTTCTTGGTATACATTATTACCTTCTCTTTATTCAATTGGTCATCATCATTGAATATGCTCTCAAGAGTGACTAGGCCTTTAGGAAGTTTGTTGGACTTCAATTGGACAATCTTCCCTACATATTGCTTCTATAGTTTGGAATGATTCTTGGCAAAAAAATTAGCCTCTTATTTTTAAAAAAGTTATATTTTTTTATCACTATCAAACACTTGAAAATTAGTGACATTATCTGGTTTGGAGGGTTTTACAATTACCTTGAGATGTGGCTGATTCTTATCCTTTTTTATACCTTTTGGAACATCAAACTAAGCTCCAATTATTTCCAACCTATCAAAATGTTTGTTGTCCTCTCTTGGGATGTATTTTATGTTTAAATCTTGAAAATCCTTCATAATATCCCACACTCTATGCTTATAGGACTTAAGTAAAAAAAAATTATTCAAATTTTGTCCTCTAACTTGGTTCACAACAAGTTTACTATCACCATACACTTGTAACTCTTTAATACCTATTTTCCTAGCCCATTCAAGACCATGAATGAGGGCCTCATATTATGCCACATTACAAGTACAATAGAATTGAAATATGAAAGTAATAGTAACTTTCCTTATAAGGAGAAACCAAGATTGGTCCACCACCTACCCCAACCTTGATTCTTGATCCATCAAAGAAAAGATGACATAAACCATCTATATCTTCACATGGTTTCATCAAATTTGAAATGAAAGAGTCCTCCTCATGAATAAAATACACCATAAGACCAGCTTCCTCCATGAATTTCTAAGGATAATTTTCATAATTTTCATCTCCCCATTCATCTAAATACAAATTAGAAACTCCTTTAAGAGAAGATGTTGGAGATTGGTCTATGTGGAGATCTTCCTCATCAATAATGGCATAGTTGACATTTGCCACTTTAGGCATGTAAGGATCCAAGTGACTATGATGGATAATTTCTAATTCAATCCTCACCTTAGTACCATAACTTGTCCTAAACACCATGTAGGACCACTTTGCTACCAAGTATCCACATATCTTAGTTGTAAGCTCTCTTGAGAAGCAAAGGGCAATGTATGGAGTTAAATCTATCATAACCACATCATGGGGAATAGAAAAGGTGGGACAAGCATGTAAAATTAGATTCAAACCCTTGACCACTCTGAAGGTCCTTATTATTTATCCATCTAATTTTAAAACCCCTTTAGCCAATGGCTCATATTTGAGGCCTATTTTATCTGTTATACACTTGGGCATAGCTGAAGTGCTAGTTTGTTATTCTTCACTTGACCATCTATAGGTTGAGTTATATTAACTAAGACAAAGTTTTCATTCCTAGATGAGCCAATTTTCTTACCTAATCCTTGTAATTAATTTTGGAGTATATATTTTTTCCCTAGTATTGTCAACCAATCCAAAAATGATATGTTCATGTGTAGCTTCTTCATCTGGTCCAAAACATTAATGGAATAATTACTCACCTTTGGGGGCTCTTTAGAAATACTAACTCCTTGTGATGTAGCTTGTGAAGGTAGTTGAATAGGAGATATTTTTACATTATAAAACTTGTGACCTTCTTTCACTCTAGGAGCTAAATTTGACACACTCACCATTAGAGATGATGTGGGGACCAAAATAGGTCCTTGAGTTGTTCCTTGTTTCTCTTCAACAACCCTTTTCTTAGACTTAGTGTTAGAGGCAACACTAGTATTCATATTTCTTGGATTCCCCAAGTGATTAATAGCACAAAAATCTCCCTCAAAATTATTTATGAGGGTATAATTAGATGGTGGTTGACCATTCTCAATTCCACTTTGCATTTTCCCCTCAAATCTTAGAGCTTTGGAAGCTTGATTGCCTTGCATTGATATGGTTTGATTGTGAATTTCATTTGCACAAGCAACTTGTTGATTTTACTCAAAATATGGATAGAATGGATATTATTAAACCAAGTAATTTTGGGTGGGGACAAGAGCTTTAGATGATGAGGGAGCATTAGGATTGTAGCTTTGATAAGGCCTAGCTTGGGTGATTTGATCTTGTCCTTCAACATTACCTTGGAAAGGAGGCCTATTAGTTTACCCAAACTAATTGTAGGATTAGTATGGCATATAACTTTGAGCTTATTACCTTTTAAGAGAAACCAATTCATTGGTAAAATTTTGGGGAAAAATCTTAAATTCATGGATCTCATTATTTGGGACAATGGAAAAATTTTATGACCAGGCAAAGCAACCAAGGTAGGTAATGTAACTTGACTAAAAGGTTGCAAATCGAGGAACAATGACATTGGTGGCCTAGGAGCAATATTACCTGATTAAACAAGATAATTATTAGCATTGATAGCTATCTCATAGGTATCATGTAGTGTATTCCCACCCATATATTGGATCATCATGGCTACATCACTATTCAATTCCTTTAGATAGTAAAAGAATGCATAGTTTGGAGTAGGTCCCACTAGGGCTTGGATTATATCCCATGTTTTTTTCAAATATAGTGTTAAGATATTACATAAAATATTATGGTGCCCTCTTGATAGTGGTTAATTATTTAGTTAGAGATAGGTGATCATTATTCTCTCTAAACCTTTTAGTCAATAGATCTCTTAGTTCATCTTATGAACCAATACAATTTTTAGGTAGAGTCTCATACCAATCTTAAGATTTTATTTTGAAAAACAATGCCAAAAACATAATATCCATATTATATTGAATGATATTATGGATATTGAAGAAGTTTTTTATGTTTCTAATGTGTTCAGTGGCAGTAATAGGACCCTTTCCACTAAAATATGGAACACTCTTAAGGGATGCTCCTAAAATTTGGTTGTATTAGGAAAGATTCAAAGGAGATGATCTAGTGAAGGATATAAAGGTTGTTTTATAGCCATATTAGAATGTGAATTATGAGTATTATGGATTTAACTAAATAAGAACGTATACTTATTAAACACCAACTCTCTTTAATAAGGATGAATATTTACAAACCTAAACCTTTTGGTAGAATATGGAGACAATTACACAAATTCAAAGGGGATATCTTTAATAGTAGACCTAGTGGTCACCTTTGACATGGAAATTAGGAATTTATCAATAACCAAAGAGTTTAAAACTTTATTGGAGTCACCAGGTACTGAATGTAGATGTCCTTGTAGTAGCAACTATGCCAAGACCAACACCAATCTTCTAGGACTTAGAGTCCCACCAGGCATGCCAAAAATTGTTGACACTTAGATTTTAACCCATTAAGGAGATTAATATCTCTCCTCATCTAAGTGGGATAATGGAAACATCTCTTTTGCTATGGGTGATAATTTTTTGAGTTGAATCTCTAGAAGGGCTAGTTCCCTTGATGCAATCTTTGAAACACTTTATTACCTATACAAATTTGGATAAAAAGGATTAAGAAAATAACTAAGAAATATAAAAAGGTGATGAAACATTAGTACATATCCTCATATTGACTAAAATATTACCACTTAGAGAAAAATAAATCTCACAACATAACACAAAACTCACAACATAAGGTGGTTTGTTAACTTAGTGTTTCACAAGCTAGGTTCAAAAGGCATTTTGATGATTAAGATGGTAATAAATGATTCATTTATAGGATAAAATCATGAAACACTTATAAGATACATATAAACTTATAAAATAACACTAACAAAGACCTAAAATAGTTTCTTTTTTGTACATTTGGTGAACAATCAAGGATAACATGCAAGAAAAGATAATCTTCTACTAGACAAGACCAACAAGATTGAATTAAAACTCAATTGAAAAACATGTGAGGAGTAAAAATCACTCTTTTATTTCTTAAATATTAAATAAATTAAAAATTTGGCCAAATTTTCCCCATTAACCAATAGAGGCTACTCAAAAGAGCCAAAAGAGTCCATATTTATAGCTTTTGAGAGAGATATAAGGCAAGGGAAGTCCAAAGGTAAATTATACACATGTAAATTAAATAAAGGAGGTTAAAATTTCATGTAAAATATATGATAAATGATACATGCAATTTTAATGGTTCCAAATGTCCATACAAGTCGTGAGACTTGTGAAAAGTAGCATAAAACTCTCAATCCTAGTACATAAAACTACCTTCATAATTTTCATCTATTTGAACATCCCACCATTGAATAGGGATAGATATTATGATTGGGATAATATTTAAGGTATTCAAACATGTAATTCCATGAATTTTTCTTGATTATAATCATTTAGAAACTCTTGAAAGGCAACCATCACTATTTGTAGTTAAAAAAACTCCCTTTTCAGTCACCCCTCACACTTGTATTCAAAAATGACTTTATTTTCCCATTAAAATATATGTGATGGATAAAATTAAATAATAAATATTATATATTACCTTATATTAATTAGATGCACCTTAAAAATATCATACTTAGAGTTTTTACTATCTTCACCATTGTGCTCACTATGCCAATTTTGACTGGCTAAATGGAGAGCTCTAGTTTAGACACTTATAAATTTTTTAATGTAATAAAATGAACATTTGGATTTATAATAGTTATTTATATTCCCATAAAACTTTATTTCACCTTCTAAAACATCCTAGATCCTTTAAAACACAAAAATGGTGATAAAAACCCTATTTTGCATCCTATCTATACAATTCTATACAAATAATTTACATTGATGAGATAATGAGTGAGTATTATCCATTTTAAAATAGTTTTCATTTCCAAAATATTCAATTTTAATGGATATCCATTATTATTTTCTCCATCAAGTTCCTTTAAGGGTTTTACTAGGGTTTTAGACTACTTTCTGCTCTTAATTATTGTTCATAAAGATGGAACATTTAAATTATAAAAAAATTCCACAAATTGGTTGATATGGACCATATTTAACTCTTCATAAATAATATTTCTCACATTAAAATGCTAAAAGGATATGTAAGCTTCAAAAGATGCCTCATTAAACTTATTTCTTTAATTTTGCATAGGTGTGAGTGGTTTTGAGCCCAAGAATGACTCCCCTAATAAATTATCTCCACTCCACAAGATCTCACACATATATTTTGACCTTAAAAACATTACTCAACCATATGGATATTAAACCAAGAGTAATAAGTGAATATGGACTACTAATTAGCATTAGGCCTTTTCAAGACCCAATAGGTATAATAGGCACCTTGATGAATTTGGGTATTAGCACTATTGTTTCATAGTTTAATTTGTGTATTATTAATTTTAACACCATATTTTATCTCACCAATCCATCATATAATCCTCAAATCACCCTACTTCATGTTCTCTCTTTACATGCCAATTAGGCCTAGTGGAAAACCTGCATGTTTAGATTGTGTGAAAGGGAAAAAAGTATACTTTAAGGATTATAAGATTGATATATTGTTTATTATCCCTTAAATTCCTCATATACACCTCATTATATGTTTTTTTATGTCCCAAATTCTTCACATCAGGTCCCATGCCCATTCTACACTCATTTGATCATTTTGCCAAGTTCTGATTTTCCTAGAGTGGTTGACCTCTGACACAAAACAAAGAGGTATTTACTTATAAAATATAAAAAAGGAGTGTTTTTTGAGATATAAAAAGTCATAATTAACATTTTTACGAAATGGTTTGGCATGATTCTAATTTTTGGATGCCAAACCATCTCTCAATGTCCAAAAAAGGGGCCAAAAACCTAGTTTTCTTGCATTTTTTCCCCTAAAACCACTTAGAAGTCACTCTTCCAAGACAATAAAAAACCTTAAATCTGATATAGAATATTTTTCATGCCCAATTAATTATTATTTATATTTTCAATCCATTTAAAACTGTTTTCCTACATGGGTTCTTCATGCTTGTTCATTTCGCAAAGGTACCTCATAGTAACCTATAAGGACTAATGGCTTTGTCCAAGCAAAGAAACATTATTGAGAATATTTTAGTATTATTTAAGTGTGTAAAACATTAATTTTAATCATCATGGATCATGTATTTTTCATTTAAATCTTCTTTTCACCCCTAGATAGTCCATGTTCCATTTAGCCCTTACTTGCTTAGACCCTCCTATTTGTGAAAACATGGGTATTAGAACCTATTTAAGTTTTTTTCCCATTTTTGAGGGTTTCATGACACTAATCACATGATCATTGAGATAATTTTTCACTTATTTCATCATGACTAGACTCCAACATCATACTAATGCACCTTTTTGCCATTGAGACTAGGTCCCTCCCTATAAGACCGAGACACTTTTGTAGCGGTCTACTGTAGGTTACCATCTCCTTATTTGGATCCAATTTAGGGTTTATGAAGGTAAATTCAAGTTTATATTGGGTTAAAATCATGTATACCAAATAATATTCCTCCTTATAATCCTTCAAGGCATCTTTTTGCATTAACTTACCAAACCCTACTTAGGTTGAAGTATCCCATCTATAACCCTACTTATAGATGAAAAAAAAGGGTCTCCTTAATTTTATAATGATGTTCATCAACTCATTGAAAATATTTATGAGGTTAAACCATAGTATTCTCACTTTAACTTACCAATAAGCTTCATTGGAAACCAAAATAGTGCCTTTTATCCTTAATTGAGACACGTCCTTTCTTAGGACCCTATTGTAGGTCATCACAGGGGTTGATTGAGTGATTTAATGAGGAAAAGGCCTTTTGAATCTACCTTAAAACTTTCAACATTGTCTAGTTATCTCATAGTCACTTTGGATGGACTAAACCATTTAGAATATGCACAAATCTTTCTTCATCTACTTTACTTGTCTAACTAGACTGAGACACTTGTAGGTGTCTTTTCCCTACCTAAGGGTATCTATAGGTAGCCTAGGAGGTAAATAAGACTCCATATCAACCTTTATCTTGATGAATTTGGTCCCATTTTGCTTTCTTATGCTATTTTAGTCATCTCCTTCATGGATTTATCCTCAATATTGCTGCTCAAGGTAACAAAGGCCATTCACCACTATAGGCCTATAGACATCATTAAGGTTTTTAAATGTGTTTTAAGGTGTTTTTAAGGCTCTAAGAAACCATCTTGCCCTTGTACTTTCCTATTAAAATTTGGTAGTGTTTTTGTACAATGGCAGGGTTACAAGGTTTACCCTTTTATATGTCTTGAAGCCTCTTGAATATATGATTTAGAAGGTCCACCAAAACCTCCTAGAGCTCTATTTTGCTCCTTTAGGTATTCCATCCCCAAACTTAGTCTTTGACCTTCTAACATGATTCCATGATTCTTTTGTCTTTTAGGAGTTTTCTATGGTTCTTTTAAGGCCTTCTTGTCATGAAAATGAAAAAAATGAAGTGTGAAATTGCTTTATCCCTTTTGTACACACCCAAACTCATGCTCAACCACCTATAGAAGGTTATTTTGAGAATAAAATAGTGGATTGGGGTGTGTAACACTATGAAACATAAGTATAAAATAGAATCACATGCCTTTGATGAACCTATAAATTCACTTTAAGAAAAAAAATGAGTTGTGACACACACACACACACAGATATATATATATATATATATATATATATATATATATATATATATATATATATATATATATATATATATATATATATATATATATATATATATATCCCCTTACACCAACATGACATCATCAAGGGCCGATAAGTGCATGTTTTGGGTAGAATATGTGGGCAGAGCATAGAATTGAGGTAAACGTGGTGGTGAACTAGCTCAAAACTACCCAAATTCAATATCCAATCTTCAATAATGTGGTGTCCATCCTTTAAAACTTAGAACCAGCTTCAAAACACCTGTTACAACATGGAGACACTTGCACATATGTGAAAAAGAGTAGATAGATGAACCAAGTGGCTATTTGACATGGCATATGAGCATGTGATCAAAATTTTCACTTTCCCAAACATGAAAAAGGACCTCATTAAACTCTTAAAGTCTTTTATAGACCAATAAACCTCCTTTACAACCTCATAGACATGATGAACTAGTTCATACATAAGACTACAACTAGAAATGTGCAAGGAGTTGACCATGGAGGGGAATAAAATAGGAAGCAATCCAAAGAGTAACAAGGTTAAGTTAAGAAATGAAAATAAATGGTCACATGAGCTATATTATTTTATAAAACCATTTACAAGATGTATGAGACACCTACAGGAGAACACACTCAGAGAACAAGAAGTATTCTAGCTAAAATTGCATTTGGTGCCACCCTCTTGCGACATGAACCAAATTAATCATCTGAAAACCATGGAAGATAAAAAATAATGGAAACCATGTAATAAATAATTATACATCCTTTTGAGTAAACACCACCAAATGGTTCATATGGATTTGGCATAAATTGAGCAAAACCTATAGGGTGCACCAAATAACTAATAAAAAGACACAACAAACTTGTTAGAAATGGTTCATAAATCATAATTTAAAAATATTAAAAATACATATATTATAATTAATTTATCCTAGTGTAATATCATATCCCAAAATTATTTGTCTTGAAACGGCTTGTGCTTCCTATATCGAGCAAAACCCTGAGGGTCACTTCAATCTATCTAGAAAAATCAAAAATTTATAGAATGGTTTTGGCTTCAAAATGACACTTTAAAATTAGAAAAAACATGGATATGAGTTTTATAAATATTAATATAACCCCAATGATCTTTCACACATGGCACACTTCTATATGTATCATATAAGTGCCATTTTCCCTCTTTTCAGCTAATTTTTACAATTTTAGGTAGGGAACCTATAAGATTATGACTTAATTGACATATATGACACTAATACTAACCTTTTTGACGTTTTACATGAAGTTAAGACACTTATTAACCTTTGAAAATGCACCATTTACATTAATGACCTCTTACAAGTACATAAAATGACCCCTAATGGATAAATTGACTAATGCAACTAAGACCAAAGCTAATATGACCTAAAATGACATGAGATAACAAGTAATAATTACTATGAAAATATATTAGGACCCCTTGAAACATTTTAAATCAAAAAAATTTCCTAGGGGCGCCCCAATTTGACCCAAATCTCAAATTTGGTCAGCAGTATTCTGGATAAATGCTCTCTGAGCATTCTTGGAGAGCTTATAAAGAATGATGGTAAGGTTGAGATAGTCAAAGTTGTGTTGATACCAAAGGTTAGGTTGGGTCTCCTCCACATTAAAAATTGTGAGAGAATTTGGTTACACATGAAGGCTGGGTAAGTCTATGAATAATTACATATAGCTTAGAGTCAAAGGGTGTAGATGGGAACTGAGAGGCAAGAGAAGCCATGGAGTCAGCAAACTTATTAGTAGATCATGGGGTTAACTGGATGTGGTAGTGTTCAAATGACACTAAGATTTCATTAACCAGTTATTTTTACTATTGTAAAACATCATTCTTATACTAGTAAGATCCATTTATTGATTGACCACAAGTTGGGAGTCACTAAAGATATTGATGATTTTGACTCCCAAGGCTAAGGAAATTTGAAGGCCTATGACTAGGGATTCATACTTAGCCATATTTTTGGTACATTCAAAGTCAATATTGAAGGATAAATGAAGGTTATGAGCCCATAAAATGACTCATTATATCCATAAAATAACATCCTTTTTCTTGAATTTGAAGTGGATTTAAATGTAGTTTCCAAACTTATAGTTTATTTAGAATTAAATAACAAGTATATATCATGGTTATGTCTTTAGAATTCATTTTTATCTATTAGTTAGCTATTTATAATGATTATTGGGAAAAATCTATCAATGAGTGTATATATAGTTCATTAAAAGTATGAAGAGTAGCCATTCAAGAATAATGTTGAAGTCTTTTTCAAAAAGATCTAGTATTTTGGTCAAGATATGGACTCCTACAGGCTTACTATAGAAACTCACAATAGATTTGAATTACAAAATGATTGCTATAATAGATACAACTATGGATTACAATAGACTTGCTATAGACCAACTATGGATTAAAATAGGCTTGCTATAGACCAGCTATAGATTATAACAAGCTTGTTATAGACCAACTATGAATTACATCAGACTAGCTATGGATTACATCAGACCAACTATATATTACATCAAACTAGATATAAATTACATTAACCAGCTGTGAATTTCAACAAGCTTGCTCTATATTTAAACAAGATTTCTATGAATTTCATTAGGTTGCTATAAATTCTAATAGAATTGCTCCATACTTCAACAAAACTGATACAAACTTATTTGGGAAGTATTTTTAAGAGTATTCCAATGTTCTAGATATCACAAAGAGTGTTTTACACTTATATTCTTTCCCCACACACACACACACACACACAGATATATATATATATATATATATATATATATATATATATATATATATATATATATATATATATATATATATATATATATATATATATATATATATATATATATATATATATATATATATATATATATATATTGTATTCAAATATAGGTTTATGTAATTGTATTCCAAATAATAACTCTCTTCATATTTGGTGGAGATCAAGATTATGTTATCATAGATTTTATTAGAATAAATAAATCTCTCTATATTCTATGGAGATTAAGATATGATAGAATATCTTAGATTGTTACTCCTAAATAAGGTTTCAATTAGAAGCATAGAATTATAAATGAAACCTTCCACACCTGAATGAATAATCAATCAATACAATTTATCCTTCCATTATTTTGAGGAGTCCATCTAAAATTCATTTTTTGAATAAATCCTCTTTCAAGGATTGAATTGGCCACTCATTCTAAGGAATATAAATCATGTGTTTATGTTTATTTATTCAATTTGTAATTATTTTTTTCTCTATAAATTATTATTTTATTTCTTTACTACTATAATTATTTCTTTTTTGTATAGTTTGCGTGAACCTACAAGTTTTTAATTTTTTTGTCATTTATTTTTAATTTAAGTAATTTATTTTCTACAAGTGTGCTTTAATTTTTGCAAAGTGTGATTTTTAATTCTAGTAAGTATGATTTTAAATTCTTGCAAGTGTGAAGTGTGATAGAAGGAATAATTTTCCAAAGATCTCTCTCCTTTTGCATATAGCCTTCATTCACCAACCCTGGATTGAAATTATTAAATGAAGGGTATTGACAACACCCATTAGAAAGGTCTCATCATCAAAGGGAATAAGTATGATACCAACTCCCCCACCATTTTGGCATTTTGATCTATTAAATAAAATGGTGACTTGATAGGTGAAGTCCACTTGAGAGAGGGTCATGATGGACACATTGGGGAACTCAAGAGGAAGAGGTTGGTTGTCTGATAACGGTGCTTTAGCCAACTAATCAGTGATGAATTTCCATTTAATTGACTTTTCTTAAAGGAACTCAAGATCAAACTCTACTAAGAGCATGAGCCACTTCACCATATGTTGGCTTTGGTATGGCTTGGAGTGCATATAATTGAGTGGGTCAATATTGGTTATGACATAGGTTTTGTGGTTAAGAAAGTAGTGGTGAAGTTTGGTGGTCATGAAGATTAAATCTAAGCAAAGTTTCTTGGTATGGGTGTACTAAGTCTCATATTCTACAAGTCTATGGATAATGTAGTAGATGGATTGCATTTTTCTTGCCCCTAGGGAGTGGTTGATGGTGGAGATATAAATGTTGAAAGGTTGGTCATCCTTGGGAGGGGTGAGAATAGGTAGAGACAAAAGATACTATTTGAGTGAATCAAAGACCATTTCATAGTTGTTATTCCACTTGAAAGATACATCTTATTAAAAAGGTGGTGGAAGGGTTGTCATAATGGATGGATTGGAGATTCCCCTATAAAATATGGAGTTGATTGAGGTTAATTAAAGGAATAATGTTGAGGAAGCTTTTAATTTTGGCTGGATCAACTTTTATTCCCTAAAGGGAGATAATAAAACCAAGAAACTTTCTTGACAAGACCCAAAAAATACACTTCTTAGGGTTAAGATAGACATGGTAATGGATGAGGTGCTCAAATATAATATTGAGAACAACTAGATGGCCCTTACAATATTTATATTTCCCAAGGAGGTCATCTATATAGTCTTTGATAATATTTTGGATAAGTTCATGGAAGAAATAAGTCATGACACATTGGTAGGTTGCACCAATGTTAATTAGTATAAAAGGAATGAATCTATAGAAGAAGTTCCCTTATGGGGTGGTGAAGATAGTCTTGTGTTGATCTTTGGGGTAAATTAAGATCTTATTATAACCCAAGAATACATATACGAAAGATAATATCTTTTGGCTAGCTGTATGATCAACTTGCTAGTCGATGCTCGATAGAGAAAAGTCATCTTTAAGAAAAGAAAGGTTAAGGTCATGAAATTCCACACAAATGTGTATTCCCCTTGTGGCTTTGGTGATAGGTATGACATTTTAAACCCATTAGGGATAGTCAATGGGTTGAATTAAATTGACAAATAGGAGACGTTGAAGCTCTTCTCTGATGAAAAGGGATATGAGAGGGTGCATGCACTAAAGCTTCTACTTGATGGGCTTGGAATCAAGGTTGGTGTCTATGTTGTGGGTGGTAATGGTAGGGTAAATTCTAGGCATGATTCTATAAGACCAAGCATATGTTATGCTTCAATCTTGAAGGAAGGAGGGGAAGTCTTGAAGTTCCTCAATATTTAGTGATTGACCAATTTTGATAATGTGGGGGGTATTAAGAGTACTAAAATTGATATCCATGGTGGATTAGTTCAACACGGTTGAATTCTTAGGAAGAAGGGATTTGTGGTTGTAATAATTTGGTGTACCAAGGTAGGTGAGAATGGAATCATCATGTTGACACTGAACAATGTTAATGGTAAGAGAGTCATCTCCTATCATCTCAAGATGGATCATAGGGATGGTTACAGTTACCCCTTCCTTTTGATAAGTTAGGGGTCTAAGGCTAATCATGTTGAAAAAAAATTATATGGGATGATGTCATCATCCTCACATATAGGTAGAGGAGAGGTTGGTGAGGAAGGGTTATCTTCCTCAATAATGGTGGTGGTAGCTAGTTTTGTTTGTTTCTTGATGAGTATAATGAAACTGAGGCCATGTTTCTAATGAGGCTTTCTAGTGTAAATGGAAATCAACTCATGTGGGCCATTCTCATAGCATCTAAGACCAAATCCTTTCCAACCACACATGTAGAGGTATGTCATGACAAAACTTAGTTTTTTCATATAAGAAAAGTTAGAAGTGAATGGTCAAGGTGAAGAGGAGGTGGTAGAAGTGTCAAGTGGTTTTTCAAGTCCCCCATAAATGAAATGGGTTTGACAGTGTGAAGGTCTAAAGGGGAAAATTGAAATGACATTGGGGTCATACCTAGGTTGGTGGTCAAGTTTCCCATACTCTTGGGGAGTAGGGTAAGCATCAAGGGAAAGGAGGTGATATTCCCCTAATAAAAAATGTTAGAATGTGGATTCTAAGTGGTCTCAGGTAGGGATATAATCAAAGGGGATAGATGAGCTAGTTTATGCCTCATTGGTAGAAGAAGGTATAACTTCCTCTTTCATGGTTGAGGGATTATTATTGGCTGATGAGGGTGTGATGAACAGAGATAAGAATACATTATTGGGTTGATAAGTAATGTTGAATTATGAAAATGGACTTGGGTCTTCTTGTATGGTGACAACCTAACCTTTTTTTTTCAAATTTAATGTAATGATGAAGGGTAGAGGGGATGAAACCCATGGAGTGAATCCAAGGACATCCCAATAAAGCATTGTATTAGAATTTACTTTGCACTACATAGAATAGTTTAGGGAGTATGTGGGGCCATAAATGGATATGAAGGACAATAATTCCTAGGGTAGTGGCCATGGTGTCATTAAAGGATTGGAATATAGCCAAGGTTTCAAACAGGACATTATTTGGTAGGTTAAGTTGTGTATAGGCATGGGAGGAGATTATATTAATACTAGCTCCCCCATCAATCACGATCTATTTAATGTGGGTTTGGTTGACGTAAAAAGTAATATAGAGAGGGGAATCTAGGTCATTAGGGTGGATATATGGTATTTATGAATCCTTGAAGGTGAAAAGGTTTGAAATTTGGAGAGTGCCAACAAAGGCTACTAGAGGTTAAGGGTCTTCAAGTTGGACCTTGACCAATTAAAATACCTCTCTCATTACTTGCTCATGGTGAGGTGAAGTAGTAATCAACTCATAGAATCTCATCTTCATCAGATTCTTGTGAAGTTGTTTGAACACCACTCTCTTAATATATTTGGAGAGGTTAGATTGGGAGGTACCCAAGATAGATATCTTAGGTTTGGTTAAAGGTGAGGGTGTTTGATTTTGGTTTGGTTGGGAGGTGGAATATAGGTATGTCCATAAGATGGACACTTTGGCCTTCCCCTTATCTTTTTACTGAGTGTGTGATCATGTGACCACATGGATAATATGGATAGAGGGAAGAGTTGGGGTAGGGGATTGGCTTGGTTCCTCATCAATATAAGGTGAGAGTGGGAGAGTAGGTAGGTGTTAGGTAGTGGGTTTTGGTTTTTGGATTGGTAAGAGGATTTTGAGGGGTCCATCTATTAATAAATCATCCTCATCATAAAGTTGGTAGATAATGGTTTGGAGAGCTTTGTAGTTCTCTATGTCATGCCCTATTGTCCTATGATAGGATCACACTTGGTGGTCATTATACCAGACTAGTTTTAGACCAGGAGGCTTAAATGACATAATAGGGGGTAAGGTCAACAAAGAATCTTAAAATAACCTTTAGAAAATAGTCAGGTAGGATTAAGCCAAAGGTGGATAGTTTTTAGAGGATTTGGTCTTGGTTGGGGAGATGGAAGTATTTTTAGAAATGGGCTTGGTGGTAGGAGGTTTGGGTAAGGTAGTGATCTTAGTTGATGGTATTCATTCTGATAAGGTAGAGCTTGATAAATTAGAGGTAAGAGGTTTTAGGGTAGGTAGTCTAGTTATTGGTGGCTCAGTAAAGATAAGGGTGTCTAAAAACAAGTGTGTTGGTGTAACTAATAGTGATAGTTGGGTTTTGGTTGGGACAACCAAATTCCTAATCAAAGTGGAAGGATAAGGCCCCAATATATAGGGAAAGGTAAAAGGAGGTAAAATTTTGGCCCTTTGGCCTTTTTGTGGTTTCACTTCCTTGCTTGATTTGATTTCATGTTTGGTTGTTGGGTTTGGTGAGGTAAGTTCAACTTTCATAGGTGGGTGATTAAGGATCTGTGTAGGGAAGGTGCCAAGGTGTTTGGTTGGTTTGGCAGGTTTGGTTAGAGAGGTTTATTTGGTTATTTTTAGTTTAGGTGCATTTGATGGTTGATAAAATATTGGGTTGGTTGATAAGATAGGGGTTTAAATAGTAGGGTTGGTGGGTTGGTTTTGTAAATGTGTGGTTAGGGGTTTCTACATTGTGACATAAGGGAGCCCCAATTGTTACCAAAATGTGGCTCAATCCATGTCAAGGTTGGAGACAAATTCCAATTTTTGCACTAACCTAGAGAATGGTTTATATACTAGTTTTGTTCTCAGGGTAGTGGGCTTGAAAGATAAGCCTATAGATTGAGAAAGGGGAATAATGACCTCACCCTTTTCCTAAATCAAAGGATGTAAGGTTTGAATGGGTAGCTCCTTTATGGGAGGTAAATTTGTGGTGGTTTCCTCTTTGGAAATGACCTCTAAAGGGGAAATACATTACCTAGTGATTAAGGGAGAAGGTAAAATGAGTGCTTATTCTAGACTAGGGGTTGATGGCTCCACTACCTCAAGAAATAGAGGAGGAGAAAGTGTTGCTTATTCAATTTAGGTTTTCAAAAGAGGAGAAGGTAACTTTAATACCTTGATAAGTAGAGGGGGTAGAGAATATATAGATTGGGTGGTAGGTTGTTCAGTAATGAGTGCATTAAGAACCATATTGATAGTATGGGCATCATGAGAACACTCAACCTTGTTACTCTCATTTTAGTTGGTGCATGATTAGGGAAAGGTTGCTTAAAAATGTCAAGGGATTTTTTTTTATGTGCATTGGGGTTATCCAACACAAGCTCACCCTTGTCAATGAAAGATTAGACAATACTCTTTAAGGTATTACACCTACTAATGTCATGCCCAACTCCTTGATGGAAAGTGCATATGTTATTCTCATTATACCAACTAGGTGGAGGATGAGAAGAATCAAATTGTTGAGGTGGTTTGATAGGAGGAAGTTGTATGATGTTGGCCTTTAGTAACTTCTCTAGAATTGAAGCATAAAATACCCCTAGTTGAGCAAATTGCCTTTGGGTGTTCCAATTTTGGTTTCTCATGTTTTTCTTTAAGGAACTAGAGGAATTTGGCTAGTTGACAGATGGTGGAGGAGTATTTTTAAGGACAATTGAATTTGCAATTCCCTTACTCTTGGCACTGGTATTGTTTTGGTTACTTGGTTTGGAAGAAGAGGCCTCATTGGTTTTGAGGTTGAATTTCTTGTTTTTTAGTTTTAGCTTTACTTCATTTATGGCTCTATTTTATATCTTATACACCATGGTAAATGTTTCATCAAAATTTATAAATCTCTAGACATGTAATGCAAAAGAGATGTGATTGGCACATGCTCAAGCAAAAAGTTCTATCAATTTGGGTTGGGGTAAGGAGAAGGAAAGATGATTGATTAGGATCCTCCAATTAGCTACAAAATTGGCAATAGATTCAACATCAAATTTTCAAATAGATTAAAAGTTAGTGATGGAAACCTTCTTGGAGATGTTTATTGAAAAGTGATCCAAGAAGGTTTAGGATAGCTGGGTGAAAGATAACAAAGAGTGTTTGGTTATGGCACTATAATAGTCTAATGTTAGACCAAACAAGGACATGAGGAAGGTATGAAGAAGTAGGGCATCATCTTAGGAAATCAAATATCATGCATGCATAAATGCCTTGAGGTGTTATTGGGGATCCTCCTTACTCTAAAACTTGGAGAACTTAGGGAGCTCCCACTGAGGAAGATATGGTCTGATAGGGATAGATGGGTGGATGGGTTCATTACAGATCTGATCATATGATAATATGTTATGAGCCCCAAAGATAGATGACTCTAGAGTGGTCATCTTATCCATTAGAATCTTCATTAGGTCTACTTAGGGTTATGTACCCAAAAGGTTGTAAGGTACATATTATTATGGTGGTTGGGTGACATATTTACAATTGGTAGGAGGTTGAGGAGTGGCCATATATTGGTACTTAGACATTAGTGGTTGGGTGGATGCTATGTAAGGGTAGGTGGGTGCAGGTGGTTGGGTATTAGGTAGAGGTACATGCCATTATGGGTTAGGGATATATCCTAAGTTTGGTACAATGGGAACCTATTAGGTGAGGGTGGTAGATAGGTTGGTGATCAAAGGAAGGATAGTGACCTTTATGTTAATGGCAGTAAGGTAGAAGGCAAGGGACTACAATATTTTTAATTAGGGTAGTGGTTAGTAGACTAAAGGTAGTTAGAGGAAGGTTAGTAATGTTAGTGATAATTAATCCCATGGTGAGGGGGTATAGGTGGATAATGGTTGGGTTGTTCCTAGGGTAGAGGTGTTTTTCATAGGGGTGAAAGGTATAAGGGTGTTTTTAGGTTAGGCAAGTTGGTTTTCCATAGTAGTATCAAAGGGATTGTTGATGGATGAGGAAGCTTGGGTAGTCAATGGTTGGGTGGTCATTGTGGAAATATAAGTGTTTCCCATAATATGAGAAGGCATATCATAATGTGGGTCCACAGATCGAACCAAAGTAGGGGTACAATGGGGTGTAGTATTAAGATAATGTTGAAGAGCCACAAGATTGTTATCTAAGAAAGTGGTGAAGTTCATATCTCCTTGGGGAACTTCTTAAGGGAAAGAAGGATGTCCTAAAGGATGAGGAGAGTTTTCTAGATTAGAAACATACTCCATGGATGAGGAGGTAGAAGAGGTTGATAAACTTAGTGATGGGTTTTGTTTTGTTATATTCTTTTACTGCTAACGAGTTAGAACCATACAAGACAAGGGAGAGAGAATACACAAACAATCTCATCACTCGAATAGAGAAAAGACAAGAAATGATGAATAAAATCAATCACACTCTAAAAAGTATGTTAAGTCCTAAAGGTTCTTTTTAGTCTCTCTTTTGGCTTATGCCTTAAGATTTTAAGAAATTGTGTGACTAAAATTAGCTTATAGAGTGGGTACTAGAAAATAAGTCTATGGTTGGTTTCAAGTTATTCAAGCTCTCAAAAAAGATTTATATTGGAAATCAACACATGGCCTTGTATTGGGGCCTACCCCTTCAATTCACACATTGTAATGATAAGGTTGTTAGGTGCTTAGCCAATATATACTAATTTATAGAGTTTATAATCAACTAGAGAGATGAGTTGGTTCTCCTCTTTGTAATGACCTCCAAGTAGGATCACTGGGAAAGGGTAATGTGACCACTAGGTAATGAAATCTTATTCAGGCCTTGTCTCAAGTTTGTTTGATGTTTAATTAATGAAGGTGCTTTGGTTTAGTGTGTGCAAAAAAGTGATGCTATGATCAAATTACTTTACCATAATTTTAATTATGTGAGCTAAACTTGAAAGTAACCAATGTTTGTAGTCAATTTTAATCTTAAAATAAATTTTGATGTCATTTATGAGCATAAAATAGAGAGAAAAACATATAGCAAACAAGAGAAAACCTATGTTAAGACTCAAGGTTCCACCAGGTGTGCCAAAATGTTTTAGTGAATTTTAGCTTATATTTTAGGAAAGGAAAAAGAAGAAACTAAATATGAGTATGGTTGGAAAACCTATTTGGTTGTGTGAATTGAATCCAATTATTATGAATATTTCTTCTTTGGCTTGGGAGGATGACCTACAAATAAGACAACACTAAGTCAAATGTTTGGTTAGATAGATAGTTGAGTGGATTGCCTAACACTATCTAGATCCTAGAAGCATGAGCTTCCTTAGGGACTGTTAATCCACATGTTTTAAATAATTAAGTTTTTAAATAAAATGATAAATTACTTGTATTAATAATCAAAAGATACTGAAATTGAACACAAGAAATGCTTGATAAAGGAATAGACTAGAAACAACTAATATAACAATAAACAAGTTAATACTAGTGATAAATAGATCAAGTGTGCTTTAGAAAATTAGGCAAGGGTCTGTGAATAGGCAAGGACATAGAAAATTAGATGTGGTTGGGGGTAAGAGGGTGGAAATAACTTTCTATTATTTTCTACCACAGTGACTATTGGCAGTTGGGATGACCATTGATGGTTAAGGTGATTGTTGGTGGTTAAAGTGACAGTCAGTGGTTGGAAAAACCATTGGTGATAAAGATGAACATTGGTGGTTACTATGTGTAGGCTGTAGGTAATAAATGGATATTTTATGAGATTCTAGAAGGCAATTCTAGGAGGTGGGTTGATGCTAGGCTAATTGTGAAATATAAATAAAGTAATTGAATAATGGAAAATAAATACTTAGCTTGCATACTATTGATCATATGAGTGGTTGACTTATTGATAAAGTTTGGCATGATTATGATCGAGTAATAATACTTGGCTATCAATTGAGGGGTGGAGGCAAGTTGTCTCTCTATCATAATGGTTGGAACTCTAGATTGTTGAAAAACACCTATAAAATCTCCTTCTTTAAAACTCCTTGGCATGGATTCTTGTCAAAATATTTCTTTGTTTTCTCTTGGTGAGTTTTCATGGTTTGCATAGCTTGATCTCTTGTCTCCTCAAGATCCATCAACTCACATAACCTAATTTCCATGCTCTCTTATCCATGAATCACAAATGATAGGTGAGGTCTAAGGCTGGTAGCTTGAGTGAGATAAGAAACCTAGCCTCCCTTCCATACACAAGTGTGTATGGTGAGTTCCCAATTGCTCTTTTTATGATGATCCTATTAGCCCAAAGGGCTATCTTCAACATAGTGTGACAAGTCCTTTGATTCTCCTACATTGTTCTCTTAATGATCCTAATAAAATTCTTGTTTGTGGACTCAGCTAGTCAGTTCCCTTGGGGATGGTAGTTAGAGGAGGTGCTAAGATATATGCCATGCTTCAAAGCCCATTCACTTGTCCTTGTTCCTAATAAGGCTAATTCATTATCTAAAATGATTGTTGAAGGAGATCCAAAATTGGTTACTATACCTTCATATAAGTCTAATACTAAATTTTCATTTTCCTCCTTAAGAGCTAAAGCCTTCACCCATCTTGTAAAATAATCAATGGCTATCAACCCCACTTGTGACTAGCACTAGGAGGATTGATCAGACCTATGAAATCCAAACCCCATTACATGAATGGTTGCTCAACCTAGATTGGATGAAGAGGAAAGGTAGATATCTTTTATATTCCATAAAAAATATCACACTTTTGGCATTTACTTACCCATGCATGGGTGTCTTTAAACAAACTAGGCCAAAATTAACCAACCCTCATAATCTTAGTAGTTGTGGTTCTTAGAGAAAAATGGCCACCAGCTAGTCCATCATGAAACTCATGAAACACTTTATCAATTTGATCCAAATCAATATATCTTAATAATATACCTAAAAAATCCTTTCTAAATATCACTCCATCAACAAGTACATAAGGAATGGATTACACCCTAAAATGCCTTCTTTTAGCCCTATCAAGACCTTATGGACACTCACCGATTTGAAAGAAATGAATCATGTCTTGTGTCTAAATATTAATGGATAAAGGTAGAGTTGGTAGATGGTTATCATGGAGTGATAAAACAACCTCCCTTTTATCTTTCAACTCTAAAGTAAGATGCTCACACAATCTTTTTCCCTTCACTAGCTTGGTTGTTTTGATCTCCACATCATACTCCATCACTGTGGTGATCCAACATGCCATTTTCTCATTAAAATATTTTCTCAATAGAAATCATTTCATGTTAGGATGAGGAAAAAAAATTGAATCTTGTTGTTAGAAAACATATGCCTAAACTTCTTCAAACTCCTTATAATTGAAAGCACTTGTTTCTCAACATATGTGTATCTTGTTTCATAGCCTTCTAAACCTTGGCTAAAAAAAGCAATAGGTTGTTCCAAATTCTCATCATTTGCTTGGGTAAACATGGAAAAAATAACCTCTTAATTCAAAAAAGTGTAGAAATTAAAATTGTTGGAAATGTTTGGATTTAAAAGAGTAGGAGCTTGGGCAATGGCTTGTTTGATCTCTTCAAAACTTTATTTCCTCCTTCTTGTCCAAGTAAATATCTTATCATTCCTTAGCATGAAGGTAAAAGGCTTGACCATGTTATCAAAATTAGTAATAAACCTCCTAATGAAATTTATCTTACCAAAGAATCTATGTAGACCCTTTTTATGTTTAGGTAAAGACAATGCCAAGATGGCACTTACCCTTTTCAAATCAATGGATAGACCTTTCTTAGAAATAATATGGCTTAAGGGTTTTCCTTCATAAATATAAAACACACACTTCTTATAGTTTAGAGAGATTCCAAACTCTCTACACCTTTCAAAAATATTTCTTAGGTGATTCAAATGATCTTTTGCTTCCTTGGAGAAAACTATAACATCATCAAGATATACCAATATAATGTAATTTATTAGTCCTTGGAAATCCATATCAATTGCATGTTTAAAATTAGCTCTAAAATTTGACAATCTAAATGGCATATTCATATAATAATATTTTCCTCATTTGGTGGTGAAGGCTATCTTGTATTTTCACTTTCTTTCACAAAAATTTGATTGTACCCAGAATAACCATCTAGGAGAGAAAACCTCTCACTACCTACCACCAATTGAAAATTTGATCCATAGAAGGGAGGGGATAATTATCTCTCAAAGACACTCTATTCAAGTCCCTAAAGTCCACACACAACCTGATATCCCCATTCTTCTTTCTAACAGGGACTAATTTGGCCAACCAAGAAGAAAGTTTGATAGGAAAAATGATGCTAAACTCAATCAACTTAGTGAGCTCTTTCTTTATGACTAGTTCAATATTGGGATTGATTTTCCTTTATCTTTACTTGATGGGTTTGGAATTTTCATCTATATATATGGTGTATTGATCCAATATTAGGTCAAAACCCTTCAAATCACTACACTCTCATGCAAAAATATCACTAAACTCCTTGCATAGTTCAATAAAATCATGCCTCTATTGACTAGTGAATACCTTTCCAAGTGCAAGTAGCTTATCTTTAAATATTTATACTATTTCATAGTTATCTTTGTTGGTTGACATTATCACTTTCTACTTCTTGAGCTGGTCATACTCATTAAATATGCTTTGAAGAGTCACTAGGCCTTTGGAAATCTTGTTAGACTTTAGTTAGACAATCTGCCCTCTATATTGATACTATAGTTTAGACTAATTCTTGGAAGAAAAATCAGAGTTTTCTTGTAGAATAAGTGATATTTACTAGTCACTATCAAAGACCTTCCAATTTGTGACATTATCTAGGATGGATAGTCTCATAATCACCTTTAGATGGGGCAGTTTTTTGTGTTCCTTTATGCCCTTTGGAACATCAAATTGAGTGCCAATAGATGCCAACCTATCAACATCCTTATTATCTTCCCTTGGAATATATTTAATGTTAAAATCCATGAAATATTCTACAAGGTCCAAAAATATATGCTTATGAGATTTGAGCAAGGAGTTCATAGTCAAATTCTACCCTCTAATTTGATTCACTACAATCTCACTATCACCAAACACTTACAATTCCTTGACACCTATTTTATTTACCCATTCAAGGACATGGATAAGGGCCTCATACCCTTCCAAATTACAAGTTCATGAGAAATAAAATCTAAAGGTTGAATAATACCTCTCCTTGGAAGGTGAAACCAACATAGCTCCACCACATACCCCCATCTTACTTCTAAATCCATCAAAGAAGAGCTACCACAAGCCACTCACATCTTCACTTGGCTTCATCAAATTAGGCATGAAAGAGTCCTTCTCATGCATATAATATACTCCAAGATTATATTATTCAATAAACTTGTAAGGATCATGTTCATAGTTGTCATCTCCCCACTCATCTAGGAACAAATGAAAAACTCCCTTGAGGGAAGATGATGGAGATTGGTCAATGTGAAGCTCCTCTTCATCAATAATGACATAGTTAACATTTTCTACCTTAGGTGAATATGGTTCCAAGTGATTTATATGGATAGGTTCTAACTCAGTCTTCACCTTATTTCTATATTTTGTCCTAAACACCATGTAGGACCAATTGGCTACCAAATATCCACTTATCTTGGATGTAAAGTCCCTTGACAAGCAAAAAGCAAAATAGGGAGGTAAATATGCTACTACCACATCATGAGGAATTGAAAAATTAGGAAAATATTGAAGGATAAAATTCAAACCTTTCACTACCCCCAAAGTCTTGGCTATTGATCCATCTCATTGCAAAAATCCTTGAATCATTGGCTCATACTTGAGCCCTAACTTATCTTCTATACATTTGGGCATAACTGATATACTCAATACACTACCTATGATGCAATTATGAACCAAGAAATCACCAATAATTATAGATAGGTAAAAATTATGAGTCTTCTCATCTTTTTTCACTTGACCATCTATGGATTAAGTTCCATTAACCAAAACCACATTGTCATTTCGAGATGGGCCAGCCTGTTTGCCTAATCCATGCAATTCCTTTTGGAGTATATATTTATACCCTATTAATGTTAGATAATCCCACATTGAGATGTTCATATGGATATTATTCATCTAGTCTACCACATTGATGGAGGGATTACACACCTTGGGGTTATTTTTATGAACATTTATACTTTATGATGTAGCTTGTGGAGGTATAGTTATAACAACTAGCATAAAATTTGGAATCCTCTAATTTTATTATAGTTTAGGAGTTGTGTTAGATCCAATCACCATAGGAGATGATGTAAAAGTCACAAAAAGTCCCTGATTAGCTCCTAATCTTCATCAATAGCCCTCCTTTTGAACCTAGTATTAGAGGCAACACTAGTATCCTGATTACTTGTATTCCCCACCTAATTAATGGCACAAAATTAACCCTCCAAATGACTCATGAGAGTGGAATCCGATTTAACCTATCTAATTTCCATCCCAAATTTCATTATCATCTCAAAATTTGAAAATTGGGATGTTTGATCACCTTGTAAAGTCATGCCTTGATTTTGCATTTCATTTGCATAAGCCACTTGTTCTTGACCATGTTCAAAAGATAGATAGTTGGGTTATTCTTGGACTACATTGTTTTGAGTGGGGACAAGGGATTTAGAGGATGAGGGGGCACTACTATTATATATTTGATAAGGATTGACATGGGTAATTTATCCTTGTCCTTGATTATTTCCCTAAGAAGGAGGTCTATTTGTTTGTCCAAACTGATTGTAGGATTGGTATGGTCTATAACCTTGAGCTTGTTATATTTTGAAGGAAACTAACTCATTTGTAAAAATTTAAATACATATTTTATATTCATGGGTTTCATTGGTAGGGGAAATTGTATATTTTTCTTGACCAGGCAAAAGAGCTAAAGTGGGCAATGCACTTTGACTAGGAGAATGTAAATCAAGGAATAGTGGCATTTGAGGTCTAGGAGCTATTTTTCCCACTTAGACAAGACAATTATCAACATTTATGGCTATTTAATAGGTAAAAATAAATGTGTTTCCACCCATATATTTAATCATCATGGAAATTTCACTATTCAATACTTTCAAGTAGTAAAAAATGCATAGTTTGCAGTTGGCCTCATATGAATTGGGATTGTGTCCCAAATTTTTTGGAACCTAGTATTAAAATCTTGCATGAATTCATGTGGTGCTTGATTTATTATACTCAATTACTTAGCTAGAGATAAGTGATCACTCTTTTCCCCAAACCTATCAGTCAATAGAGTCCCCAACTCATCCCATGAGCCAATATAATTTATAGGTAGGGTCCCATACCAATCAAAAACTTTTTCTTTGAAAGATAAGTCAAACAACCTAATAGCTACATTTTCTTGGGTGATATTATGGATATTAAAAAAAATTTCTATATTTTTAATATGATTAATGGTAGTAATAGGACCATCTCCACTAAAATATGGAACACTTTTGAGGGTAACTCTTGGAATTTGATCATATTGGGCAAGATGCTAGGGAGAAGCCTTGGTGAAAGGTACAAAAGGTTATCTTTTATCCATTTTGGAATGATCAATATGGATGTTGGGAATGGAATGTAACATAAAATTAGAATATTTAAACATAAAATCTCTTTATAAGGATGAGCACTTATAAATCTATACCTTTTGGTGGAATATGTAGGTAATTCCACAAACTCAAATGGTACACCTTTAGTAGCAGACCTAGTGATCACCTTTGGCATTAAAAATAGCATTGATCATAAAAAAAAGACTTGAATTATTTAATAGAGTCACCAAGTACTAAATGTAGATGTTTCTTTCTCTTCAAGAATGCTAATATCAATACCAATATTAAACAATATTCTAGGTCTTAGATGTCCCATCGAGCATGCCAAAAACTATTAATGCTTGGATTTTCACCCTTGAGGAGATGCTCACCTCTTCTCATCTAAGTGGTAAAATGGAATCATCTCTCTTGCTGTGGGTGATAATTTTATTGAGATGAATCTCTAGATTAGGGGCTAGCTCCCCTTGATGCACCTTTAAATCTCTCTCAATCTATCAATTACGTATAAAAAGAGTTAAAGAAAAAAACTAAGAAAACAAAACAATGATGCACTAATGAATACTGTCCTCTTAATTGATTATAACCACTAATTTTAAAACAAACAAGGTGTTTCTCACACAAAACTCACAACTTAGGATTTATTACTACATCAATGCTTCATACGATAGATTCTAGAAGGTATATGATTCTTAGAAAGGGTGTGAATGATTTTAAAGAGAGAAATTAATCACAAACCACTTCTATGATATCTCAACACTTAATAGAGAATACTAGCAAAGACCTACAATAATATCATTTTTAAAAATTGGTAGACCATCAAGAGTATAATCTAGAAAAGGCAATCTTTCACTAGACTAATCCAACAAGATTCAAGTCATTACTCAATGTTACAACATGTGAGTGGCAATAACACTTGTATATTTTTTCAATAGTTCTTTGAGTACAAATATAGCCAAAGTTTTTCCAATAACTAGTAGAGGCTATGAAATGAGCCAAGAAAATGCATATATATAGCCTTGAGAGGTAGATAAATCAAAGGAAGTCCAAGGGTCACTAGGTCATGTGTCATATTGAAAGAATCAATTACATTTACATGGGAGAGAAGTGGGTGAGCTATGCCATGTCACCGAATGGATCAGTTGTAATGAGTTACAATTGAACTAAAAACATTATTTACATTTGTTACAATTGAACCAAATCCTCAGTTACATTTTTCCATTTGTTATCTCTTTTCACTTTCAGGTTCTCATGAAGCCTTTTAAACTCCAATGGCTATTTCCCATAATTTAAAATTGACATTTTGTGGGCCATCATCCTTCAAGTATTTTCTTTAGAATTTTTGTCTTGGCCCTTTTATTTCCTTTGTATTAGACAAGTTTTCCAAAAGAATTCATTCCTTTTGACTTTATATTTGGCCCTTCAAAATGTTCCTTTGGGTTTCTTGAAATGGTCTACCTTCCCATGAAAATAATATTTTGGACTTTTTGAAAATGTCCCTTTGAGAAAGTTGAAATTCCCTTCAGGATTCTTGAAAATTACCTTTCGGCCTTTGGAAATGACTCTCAAAAAAATTGGAATGCCCTTCAAAAAAGTTACAAGTGATCCTTTAGCTCGAAAAGGTCTTTCAAAAAAGTTGCAAGTGTCCTTCAAAAAATTTACATGGACAATTTTCTCGATAAAAGATACCCTTAAAAAAATTTAAAACATACCCTTTGGAAAAATTAAAACATACCATTCAGAAAAGTTGAAACATACCCTTTATAAAAGTTACAAGTGTTCTTTAGAAAAATTATGTGCATAATTTGTCTGAAAGAGTTCAACACTTTGTCTTTGGGAGATTTGTCTCAGATAAATTATCCAAAAGAATTCGTTACTTGGCTAAATGAAAATTTTGTAATAAATAAGCTTAAGTAAAATACTTTGGATAAAAATTATAAAAGAATTAGGCAGAGGCTTAGCAAATACCAAAAATGAACTTTCTAAAAAGAAAAGACTTGTACATTTGTTGGGGCTTTGATAAAGAATGAAAAGCTAAGTACTAGACCTAGCCAAAGATATAGAGTTAGATGATTTTTTTAAAAATAGGGGTGCCTAATTTTGGCCTAAAGGGCCAAAATTTGGTCAATAGTTAGTTGGTCAAACTAACTATGGTTAGGCTTAGTTAGGGGTGAAAGTGTCAAATTGGTCCCAAAGGGGTCTAGGGGTGTTTCAACATTTAGAATTATAGTGTGCATATTTTCAATGTCTACACCCACCATGGAATGATACGTTTGTTGTAAATATTCATCATTATTTGTAGAGGCAATTAGAATATTGATTTTTCTTGTAAATGAAGGAAGATATTAGGTGTGGCATGGAATATTTTCTAATTGGAAGTATCTTGGTGGATTGAGGGGTTGTTATATAATTTTTCAAATTTAAACCCATAGTCCTAGAATTGAAGAGAGATTATAATGTATAAATATAAGTCTTAACTTATATTTTAATATTATTATTGTCTTTTGGTGTTGTTGTTGGTCACTATTTTAGGTGTCCATTTTTTCCAACTCTAGGTTCTATAGAATTTTTTTTAGGATCAATTACTGTGTGTAGATTTTGTCTCTGTTGTTAAGGTGGTTGCAGCTATACAACCATTATCAAGATTTGAGGGCATGTTTATGTCTCCCTTATCAAAAATGTAATCTCACTAGGCTTGTCCCCATGGCAAAATTTTGAAGTACTGATGTGTGTAATATTTATTTTCAAGTTAATGAAAATGCTTTTGGTTCTTTGTTATTTATTATTGAAGTGCAACGATGTGTTTTGAAAATATTGTTGACTAAATATCTTGTTCTATTCCCATTATTGGTTGTCATTTTGGGTTTTAATCTGGATTATAAATCTCATTCTATATTATTTTAGAATCTACTATTGAATAACTTGTTAGGGCACCCTAGGTTTATGGATTCAATAAGGAAAAGAATTTTAAAGATTAGTCTCAGTGTATGTTTCTAGTCTCTTAGGGATTATATTGTATTTACCATTATCTCGCATTTGAATTTTTTTCTACATCTTTTCTAGGAAATATTGTCATAAAATACTTCTAGACACCCTATTATTTAGAAGCCACTAGCATGCCACCTTCATTTTTATAATTATATAATTTGTCCTACCCCATCATACCCTAAAAATAATACACCCCTTGTATACTATAAGTGTTATTTACCTTACAAATGCATAATATATTGCATATTTGAAATGTTTTTATAGTTAGTTCTTTAAATCCTAACATTTTAGTCTTTTATTCAGCCCTTTTGATGTTGAAGATTCTTTATAATGAAGATTGTAGTCATAATTTCATCTGTCCTTAGTAGATTATATATGACTTAGATAATTTGTGCATTTCATGTGACAACCCTTCATGGGTTAAGTGTGAAAACTTGGTTATGCCCTAGTCATGTTTATTCCTTGTGCCAAAAATCCTCATGAAGGTTGAAATGTAGAATCTCTCCATGTGAGCAAGCTACCCCAGATCCTCTCACCTTGGTTTAGGTAGAGTCAGAAGTATCAAGGAGCTAACCATACCCTTTGTATGTGTATCTTAGTTATTTTATACATTCAGTCTAATCTTGATGCCAAACCCTTCCCCAAATATAATAACATATTAGTGAGTTTTCATCATTACTTTCCATTTTATTTAAAGTGTGCAATGCTAAGTGTATGAGGTGTACAAATGGCAACTGACACTTTTATAGAACCATCTCTAAGGATTAAACTAAAAATATTGGTTGCTTGTATGTTGTTGGGGACTCTTACAAAGAGCTTTAAGTATTTCATATTGTGAAGTTCTCTATTGTTACCACACTGATTTGACTATCTTAGATATTAATGTCACACCACTCCACTAGGGACATGCCAAGAAGTTTTAAGGTTTGACAATTTGATTTATACTAAATTTATTACAAAGAACTATTGACATTGCATGTTAAAATTTGTTTTGTCCCTTTTGAACATTATTCTAAAAAACTTTAGTGTCTTTATTGTCTATCTCATTGATCTTCAACAAGTTTAATTTCAGCATGTATCACAATAGTTTGTCAACTATTATATTCTAGAAGTTTGATTCTAGTGGCAACTCCAACTTTATTTTCTAGTTTCAAAGAAGATTGTTGCCTCTTCTAAATATTATTCGGACTTTCATCTATGAGTATTTTCTTGTTTATAAAGCTAGAAGGATTGAGAACATCTTTCAAAGGTGACCCATCTAAGAAACTTGTTCCACCCTTAAGTATTCCTCAAATAAAGAGGGGATAAATTTGGAGTCTTGTTGAAGGGTATAGTTTAGATTATAAAGACTATCAAGGTTTTAATAATATTGAAATATTTATTGATCCTCATATTATTGAGGACTATCACAACTCTTCTATTGATTTTGAAACACATAGTCTTATTTATTTTTTAGCTCTTTCCCAACCAATTGAGTCCCCTCCCAAGTATGATCCACCAATTCCACCTCATTTACCCCCTCATATCCATTTTACATTTGTTTTTGAACCTCTGGTTGAAATAATCATGAGGCATAAGGACCGAGATGAGAATGAATTTCATACATTTTATGTTCCCATATTTAGACCTATCAATTTTAATGAAATGGAAGGCTATCCCAATGAAGTCCCAAATGAAGTAAGGAAATGACTTCCAAAGTTCCAAGGGAACAATGCAATGAGTGGTGATTAACACTTGAGGGATTTTAAAAATATCATTAAAGATTATGAGGTTGAGTATGAGGATGTATGCATCAAGCTATTTATGCACACACTAGAGGAATATGCTCACAAGTGGTTCAATTCCCTTCCCACTAGATGCATTGATTCATGGGAAGAGATGCAAAATGTTTTTAGAACTTAGTATGGCACTAGGATCTATCTAAGGTTTCTCTTGGCTAAATTTGAAAACATCAATAAGAACCATAATGAGTGTGTTTAAGATTTCAATACCCAGTTCAACAAATCTATGATGCAGCTACCCAAAAACATTAGGCCTAGTACACAACATGCTTGATAAAGTATTATGATGCCTTTGACAAGAAGGTTTCATACTTCTTGAGGGATAAGGCTCCCACTAACATATAGTTGGCATTCAATATGGCCATCTAGATTGAGAATAATAACAAGGCTATGAGAGAGCCCATGAATAAGTGAGTTGATGTGAAATTGGTCAATCCAAAAAAGGTACAGTCCACAAAGGTAACCAACTTGGAGGAAACTATCAAGACTTTGGCCTCTATTATCAAAGAGATGTACTACATGTTTACCAGAGCTAAAAGGGGGTCTCTCATATGTTTACCAGCTATGAGAGAGATCTAAATTTGAATCAAGCATAAGGAAGGCTTACTTTCCACTATCAAGATAATGATAGAGGAAAGAGGCTTGTACATGAAGAAAGAAAATAGAGAAACTAGAATAGAGGGTTTAAAAAGGAGGTGATCGATATTTTAAGTGCCAAGGTAAATGTTTTGAATTCTAATTTCGACATTGATTGGTATGCTAAGTGCTTCGTCCACATCCTCCATGTGATATAGCTAAATATATTGATGAAGATTCAGATGAACATGAATATGCATCATCTGAATATGATATTTTTATTTTCAATTGTTAAAGTCTCCAAAATGAATCAATTGTCTCCATGGAATTGCTGAATGATACTATGATTTATTGATTTTGGAGCATGGTTAAAATGGAGAGTGTCCTGACATTTGAATTTGCTTATGATTTTAATATGGCACAAGCATATAAATTACACATTTATGATTTTAATCTCTAACTCTCTATGATGATTAAAAAATATCATGGGGGAATTCAATTAGTTCAGGACAAACAAATGTTAATTAATGTAACCGCAACCCAAAAAAGGAATACAACTTGAGAAGTAGGTAACTAGGTGCTACTCCTCAAGATAATTCCCCTACAAATCTAGAGGTAAGGAATGCAAGTAGGTAAGCAAAGAAATATATAGGAGTTATAGAAGCTTCCAAGATAGCACCCATGTCCCAAGATGCTAAGCCTAGAAGTGCTCCTACTAAGAACAATAAAATGCTCATATCGTCTAGTATCCCTAAGGGTGCTAATGAGTTTAAACAAAATCTACCTTTGAAGGGTGTTATTAAATACTCAAATCCATCCCAAATTAATCCACTTCAAACATTAAGTGATTTAATCCTAGCTAAAGGTGTTGTTACCCTTCCACCAAATATGCCTCTTCTTCAATATAACATGTGTGTTATGGCCCAAGTGTTGAGTCAAATAAAAATCACTGTGCCACTTGTTGAATTATTATGAATACCTGAGTATAGGAAGAGAGAATTTAAATACTTGGAATTTGGTGAGATATATACTTAAAATGAAATAAATTTATCCCAAGCACCCCATGTGGATCCATTTTATATAACCCTATAGATCGATGGTCTACTTTTTCACAACTATATGTTTGATTCTAGTGTTTCTTACAATGTGATGCCTTTGGGTGTCCTTAATAATCTCAAAGTGAATATTACATTAGCCTTTGGTAAGTGTTATACCATGGAATCATGAGAGGTTACAATTATTTGACAAGTCAAGGGGTTGGTGGTATAGTTGGCAGTACGTTTAGTAAAGTATTTGGATATGGACATGGTAGTTTTAGACTTCCTACCTAAGTGGGGGATGCTGCTATCAAGTAAATGGGATGTTAGCATGGGTGGAAGTGTGTATATGGAAATTTACTATGCAACCATTCCTTTGGAGGGTAAGATGGTTAGAATTTATAGAGAGCCAAAGATGCTACATGTAATTGAAGATCCAAAACATGCTTTTAATGAAGTTTTGTACATAGATGTTGAGCTTAGCCAATTTTGTTGGGAATGTTGATACTGGTGAATAGCCTGTTGTTATTGATGTTGAACTAACAAATAAAATGTAGTTTCAATGATGTTTTTTGATGGGGCTTTCTCTAATCTTGGAAATAGAGCTAGGGTTGTCTTCTATACCCCTAATAGTAAATGCTTGATGTTTTATTTTTAGATATCCTTTGAGTGAACAAATAATACTACTAAGTATGAGGCACTCTTTCTTAGTTTAAGGATTTCCCATGAATATGGAATTAAAAGTTTGATTGTCAAGGGATATTCTAAGTTAGTGGTAAAGCAAGTCCATAATTATTATGTCACCAAGAATAAAAGGTTGAAACAATATCAAAATGTTGTTTGGGATTTGCTTGAGTTTTATGATGCATTCAACATTTGTTACCATGATAAAAGTTACAATGAAAAAGCTGATAGAATTGTAGCGTTAGGTGATTAGTTTGATATTGTAGATATGATCCCTCATTGTTAGTATCAAGTGGAGGTGCTTGTCAAGACTTTAGTCTTAGATAATGTTCATCATTGGTAGGTGTTTAAATATGATGATCAAATAAGAAGGTTTCTAAATTGTGAGGGTGAGTTTGATAATCAGCTCATAGACTTGGAATCTATGGTTTAGGTTTGTGATGGAAATAAAACCCTATTTGGGAAGGACATTATTCAATTGAAGACAAACATGATCCCAAGAATATTAATGAGTTTGGAGGCATATTTTGATGGAGATGATAGAATCAAGTTGAGAGACTCATTTATCTCACAAGATGTGTCTGAGTACAACTTGGGTTCTCATGAGAATCCAAGAAAGGTTTGACTAGGTATTCACTTAAAAGCAACTGAGAAAAAGCTTATATGTAGCTACTAAGTAAGTACCAAGATTATCTATCATGGTATTATTCTAATTTAAAATCATATATAGAATACTTGTTCCAACATGTCATTTCATTGTAGCCTAATAGCAATCCTTGCAGGCATAAACAAAGACATATTAACCCCATCTTGGCCACCAATATGCAAAATGAATTAAAGAAGCTGAGGGATGGTGGTATCATTTAGCCCATTAGATACTCATCATGGGTTACATATTTAGTCCATGTGAGAAATAAAAATGGTGACATCTGCTTGTGTGTGGATTTTAGAAATATGAATAGAGATTATTTAAAAGACAATTATCCCTTGCCTAATATGGACAACCTAATATAAAGTGTTACTGGATAAAAAAATTTATCCACATTGGATGGTTTCTCAAGATATAACCAAGTTATGGTGAAATAATATGAGAGATCTAAGACTACATTCACAATGCCTTGGGGCATGCATGTATATATGAGGATGATTTTTGAGTTGATGGATGCTGGTGTGATGTTCCAGTAGGCTATGGACATTGCTTTTACATGGATAATTAACTAGTTCATTATTATGTATCAAGATGACATTACCATGTACTCCAATAATAGAGAAGAAAATTTGGAGCATATAGAAAAGGTGTTGATCAAATGCAGGGAGTTAAACATTTCACTTAACCCAAAGAAGTGCCACTTTGGAGTAAAAAATACCAAGTTATTGGGACATATAGTGTCCAAGGATGGTGTCATGATTGATCTTGAGAGGGTTGAAGCCATTGACAAAGTGCCTATCCTATATTCTAAGAAGGGAATTCAATCCTTCTTTAGAAAAATCAATTTCATGAGGAGGTTTGTGTCCAATTTTATAGAGATTATTCTACCTATTACTTTCATGATGAAGAAAGACCAAACCATAAAATGGGAGGAGAAGGCCATAAAATAATTCAATGACATCAAGGGAGCTTTAAATTTTGCTCCTATCTTGGCCAACCCTAATTACATAAAGCCATTTTAGATCTTCTCTTTTGCATTGTATAATAATTCTATTGCTATTCTATTATAAAAGAATGAAGATGGTCATGAGTAGCCCATAACTTAATTTATCAAAACTATGTAAGGTCTTGAGCTAAATTATACTTGTTGGCATCAAATTGTGCACCTTAGGATACTCTATCAAGCTCCTAAAATTTTATGCAACATTGAATCATCTCTCAAGTTGTGGGTGACCTTATAAGAGAGATGAATCTCTAAATTATGAGGGCTAACTCCATAGATTCATCTATAAGAGCCTATCACCTAATCTAATGCTTGTTCATGAAAAGGGTTATAAGTTTGCATGAAATGGAAATTACACTAAAGAGGGGATACACAAAACATATCTCAAAAATTATCACACTCCTACTAAGAAACAAAGCTTTCCAAGACCAATTCTTGGCATTGAATGAATCTAACATAATTGATTCAATATTAAGGTAGCATACACATGACAATAAACAAGATAAATTATCTAGGGGTTGATTTCACACCATAGAGACAATTACTTTCTTGAAAAAGAGTCTAGTAAAATCAATACACTTCACATGACCTATTAAAATCAGAACTCTTACTTAAACATGAAGGATAAAGGGAAGTAAGGATGATACTATGACTTGGCTCCACTATTCATCACTCACACACTTAGACAAAATGTTCATAACTCAAAATTAGACTTGTATTCAATGGTCAAAGACAAAATGTAATGTCATACAAAAAAGGCTTCACCATACTATATATGGTCTCCCTTATAATAGCCAAAATGGTTCATATTTATAGAACTTAGAAGAAGAGAGAGAAGAGAGAAGTTGAAGAGGTATAAGGACAAGTATCCAAAGGTGAAAATTAGTTGAAATACATAGAAATTATGTGTAAAAGGAGTTATGAAATTAATTTTCACAAGATCACATCCCAAACCTATCACTTTCCTCACATGTGTCATTCAAACTCCTTAATCATTCATATTTAGGTCATGAAACTCCTTCTTGACAAGTGGCAAGAGACAAGAATTTGATCATGATCTATTAGAAATTTATATCTAAATCTTAAGGACACTTGGAAATCATCTTAGAACATCTAAAACTATTATTTCATCTATCAGGGGTACTTTTGAGCATTTACAAGAACTACAACTGGGCATAGGAGTTTGTTTAAGTCCCAAGCTACCCTCCCAAGTGATTGGTATCCCACGATCATCTTCATGACCTGTAAAACACAAGAAAATATCAAATAAACTTGATTTTTTATTTAAATTTATATATTATTTATAATATATCTCCATGGATTTTATCCTCATGAAGTTTTAAACAACTTATATTTTACACTCATGGTCAAATTCATCCATTTGAATGTACTTTTAGTTTCATTTCTTACATCAAGTCACAAGACAGGGTTTTCAAGGGTTTCTAATGGTTTACACTAATAAGATTTGTTCATAAAGAAAAAACATTGGAATAATTTGAAAATTACACTAAAGGCATATTATGGACCCTCTTCATCATCCTTAAACACTTCAAGGTCCCATGCATAAGGTCATGAAAGTTCTGAGCTTTTCAAGATGACCATTTGAGTCATTTTCATGTATATTATGAGGGTTTGTGTGTATCAAGACCAAAAATGGTCCTTTTGTGATTATTTTTTAGATATTAAAGCTCATACACCACTTTTTTATCCCCATTTACCTATTCAAATCATTATAATGGCTCTCCAAGATCTAAAAATGAAAATGACCTCTTTGAAACTTGGTCCATACCATGTCAATGGGTCTACCTGGACCTTTGAGAAAAATGAATATTATTGACACTTGACATGAACTTATATATATTTAAAACATAATATTTATCCCCATGGAGGTGATCCAAAACATTACAAGGCTTGGAAAAGGCTAGAACTTGAAATGACCCCTCATGCCTATTCTTTTCCTTACCCTGATGACTGCAAACCTTCTTGTATAGGATACCCTATTTTCCCTCAAACCTTATATGTTGATTTTTAATGTCTCCCATGGGTTTTATATCTATAAAAATAATAATTTTATCTCCCTTTTCCTTTTGGTCACCTATTTTACCCATTTTCATGGAGTGGCATGGTCTAAGCAAGGGGAAAAGTGCTCCCTATTTGAGATAAAATATGAGGCACCTCCCCTATTATCCATAAAAAAATAATTATTTTAGAATATTAATTAACCAAAAATTGGTACTTTTTTACCAGTTTTTATCCCTCAAATTCAAGTATAATACCCTAAACTTTACATATTTCCTAGGCAGACTTCCTAGGTACAAGCTTGTGCAAGGTACATGGAATGAATTGAATGTTGCTCTATGGTAACCTATATTGTACTTGATATTTATTATAAATTAATTATATATTATATAATATTATATAATTGAATTTTTCAATCCCACATATCACCCTAACTCCTCAAATATACTCTCTACTATCCTTGCACTACTAAGCTTGCTAACACAATATAGACTGTGTTTCCCTTGAGAGACACCCTTGTTTCCAATATTCATATAGATTAGTATTTTTATCATAGTGAATAAGAGATAATATTATCTTATAATCATCATTACATCTTTTGGATTCATTCACATTGTGCTACAATCCCTTATTTACCAAAACATTGCCTTTATTCACTGTCTTAGTCAATCAACTAACTGTAGGTTATTTGGCTCCTCTCATGGGTTTGTGTAAGATCATTTATCCTTTGAAAGAGTCATATGAAGACCTAAACATAAATATTGAGCTTATTTATCATTTTTCCATTAGGGGTGAGCTCTTATTAGCCTACCAATATACCTTTTCATCTCAAGGTCAAGCTTATTATCAGGACTGAGATCTTACATTGGCTATAGGTGTTTTTGGCTTGGTATGCACTTGGTCATGTGGTGTCTAGACTTATATTGGACATTAATAGGAAAATTATAATTCATTTTACCTATATCCACCTTGAAATAGTCACTATATCTTCAAGCTTTATGCCCAAAGTGACTATCTACTAATTATGATGGGATACTCTACCTATAGGTGCGTGTGGGTGTGTATTTAGGTGATAATGAGGTTTGAGATCAAGGAATGCAATCCTCCTTTAGCCTCCCAAATCATATTCAATCTCCAAATTAATTTTATTATCTTAAAATACCTAGATATAACCATATAGGTCACTACCTATCTCAATCATGCAATTGGCAGCAGGTGGTTATTTTTAGTCCCTTATACGGATAGAGAATAGGCTTAAGAGATCATCACAAGCACATACCATTATCATGAGATGAATGGTTTCAATTTTTCTTCTCATGCTAAATTTTCCAATACATGCTTGGATTTACCTTCAAAAAGATCTCAAAATGTCAAAAGATGGTCATTCTTTCCATTGTGCCTGTAAACAACACTGAAAGCTTTTAGTGTGTTCATTGCCAAATTTGAAGGTCTCAATGACCATCTCCCTCTTATCCTTTTGGGCTCAAAATTTGCATAAGAATTTTATGTGGATAGGGATAGTAAACCAAGTAATTAGGATAATTTAAAGACTCTTTTATTATAATATGTACTATTTCAAAAAAACCTTAAGGACCTCTATTTAGTCCCTTTAAGGATTGAGAGACCAAAACAATCTTCATCCTCTTAGAGTGTCTTTCATATCTTCTTGACAATTTTCCACATTAAACAAGCCTATCATGATTCTCATAAATAGGTAAGGGTTCTAAATAAGGTCTCATCACACCTCCACATATGCCACTATGACATCAATAGGGGCCTATATATAGCTTCATGGACTGTGATATGCAACCAAGAACATGAAAGAACAAGGATATGTAAGGGTGAGACTCTCCAAACACCTATAATGCATTTTATATCACTCAATTGAACAAAACTCATTAATAACACTTGAAATCAATTTCAAAACACCTTCAATGGCACTTGTAAGTGAAGATATCTCTATGAGGGATGACAATGAGGATAAGCATGGATTTGAGAGTATTATTTTGTCATTTTATGAATTTAAACTAGTTCCAACACCTCCAAATGCATATTCATGGATTAAAACTCTTAAATAAACATCCCATTCCTCCATCCAATGTGTAAAATCTCCTTTTTAGTGATTTGGTTTTAGTCATAAGTATGAAAGGACCAGTTTAGAAGCATCTACAAGCCTAAAAGAGGCTTTCCTAAGTAATTGAGATTTTAAAAACAATAAAGAGAATATATAACCTATTTATAGGTCATTATAAACATGTTAAAACATTAAACCTAACAAAATGAAGTAACAAAATCTGAAACAGGCTCAAAAAGAGACCCCTCATGGATACACATGCATAAAAAGCTACTTCGAGTGTTAGCATTTATTCATAAAGGATGAGGCACAAAATTTCAAGTTATTGTTATGAAAATTAAGTTAACTTAGATTAATATCCAACCCCATAATCACTTTTAGTAACTCCACTTGTACATCCCATGCCAACCACTTGAAAATGACCCTTTTTTGCTTGCCAAGAGAAAATGGAAGAAAAAGAAGTTGTAGATGTTATTTTTTATGAAATATAAAAAAAAAATTAAATGGGTGTGGGGAGGTGAAGATTTGAAACACCCACGTTTTTAGCTGCAAGTGAACTGAAGAAGTTCATACAAGCTCTACAAATGGCCTTTTTTTAAGGAAAAACTACCATTTCCTGCATATAACTAAATTTTAAATTACCATCTGACTGATACTAACATAATTCTACTCCTTCCACGTTTGGGTTCACTTTTTTGACAAATATTTTAACTCTACCATCTGTACAAGTCATTAATTGAGCTAGAAAAGTGGTCAAATGACCTTTTCTACACATAGAACCTAGCAAGTGGCCAATTTATGACATTTAGACACTATAAAACATATAAAAGACCCTATTAGGACATTATTAACACAATTTTTCACTTTGACTAATTTTTAACATGGTTTACCAACTTTGACTTTGGTTGACTAGGTCAGTATAAGGAGGATGGGCTTCAACAAGGACTAGAGGAAGGACAAGTGAGACATATAGGAAAATAAGAGACCCCATAGGACACATGAAACCTTCTTAAAAAGTTTAAAATATTAGGGTTTGACCCAATTTGACTATAATTTAAATTTGGTCAACAATACCATTATGGAAAAGCAAACCTTTTTTCTCTTGAAGGCTGTTAAAATGTTCAAACCTTATATTCTAAGTTCAAAGATTATTTCCTACATTCTACATACCATGGTGAAGGACATATTAACTCAAACTAAAGTATCCAACAAGAGATGTAGGTGGGTCAATAAGTTACAAGAGTATTACATGGATTTTTAGACCACCAAGTTAGTAAGAGGGATGGGTCTAGCCAAGCTTATGGTTGGGATCAATTTGCAAGCTATTGAGATAAACACTACTATTTTTAATGTTGATGATTCTTTAAGTCAATTTAACATCTATTTGTGGTATAGATATAAATTTTACTACTTGTAAAATTTAAACTATCCCTCTAACTTGGATAAGAATCAAAGAACTCTCAAGTTTGTTTCCCAAAAATACCTCATGACTGAGAATGGACTAGCATGGAAGAATCTAGATGGGGTTCTCCTAAGATGAATTTTAGAAGAAAATACTACTAATCTGATTGAAGACTTCCATAGTGGAGTATGTCATGGTCATTTTTCACCTAAGGTTATAGCTCATAAAATTCTAAGAGTTGGTTATTGGTGGCCATCATTTTTCAAGGATGTTGCTTAGATAGTAAAAAAATGTGAGAAATATCAGTGCTTTGTTGGGAGGATGAAAGACTCGGTTCTCTTCCCTTTTAGTATATGATGATTGAAGGCCTATTTAGACAATGGGGAATGGATTACATTATAGAAACTATTTATTCATCAATTGATGTACATAGATGGATACTAGTTACAACTAAGTACTTCAAAAAATGGGTTGAGGCAATCCCTAAAAAGAAAGAAACACACTAGGTAGTTATGGATTTCTTGCTAAATTAGATTATTTGTAGATTCAGTGTGCCTGTCAAGATAATTGATGATAATGACATGAGCTTCAAATCCAAACCTTTAGTGGAATTATATAAAGAGTATGGGATTTAATTGAAATATGCTTCTTATTAGAACCCTTAGGGGAATGGACAAGAAAAATCAAGTAACATAAACTTACTCAAGATCATCAGACATACACTAGAAGCAAATAAGAAGTGGGGTGGACATCTAAAGTTTTCCTTATGGACTAATAGGATTATTCCTAAGAGAGATATAAGATAAAGCCCTTTTGAGATTGTTTATGGAGCTCAAGTAGTTTTGCCTATGAATTTACAATTTCTAACTTATCAACTTATGCAACAACTAGAGGATGATGAGAAAATCAACCATTATGAGAACATGATGAAAAATATTATTAATCTTAATTAAATTCAAATACAAGATCATGAGATACACCTCAAGTTCAAAGAAAAGTTGAAGAAAATATTTGATAAGAATGTCACTCCAAAAACCTTCCAAGTAGGTGATTTGGTTCTACTTTAGGACAACAAGCATGAAGAGAAATACAAGCATAATAAGTTTGATGCCTTGTGGATGGGTCCCTATTCCATTTATTACTAGATTGGTGAGCATACCTTATTCTTGAGAGAATTGGATGGTGAAATACAAGAGCTTTTAGTTAATGGTAGATATCTAAAATAATTCATTTATTAAGTATATAACCTATGTACATTAGTACATAATTGTATAGTGTTTTATATTTCTATCATTTTGTTACTTTGTTGCCCCTCTAATTTAGGCCTTGTTTGTATATTTTTATTTTATGTTTCTCTTGTGTGTTCATTTTCATATCCTCTTGATCTATTTTTGTTATGTCTGCAATGTTTTGTTGAGCCTTCATGAATGTTTGCTGAAAATTACTAAGTCTTGACTCCATGACCCAATGGATTAGCACCTAGTCTTACATTTTGTTTTTTTTTACACATCCATAGAGGGGTATGTATCCTTGGGTGAGAGTCATTGTTAGTACTCAAAATTTTACTAAATCAGTTTTTCCCTTGTCAAGTACAAATGCCTAAGTCCTTAGCCCAAGTTCTATCTTTAGATGTTCACTCCAAGGTCAAGTTCCTATCAAAATTGGCTAAGTCCTAATTTGGTATTTGCTTGGTGAATGTGTCTTTCCCCTAGAATTTTTTGGGATTTTTTCATGAACACAATGTCTTATGGAAATAGGTCTTTGAGATTTTTGTCTAGGACAAAAAGTATGAAGACTTATATCTATCGAACATTTTATCTACTACAAAAATTTCTAAGGAATTCAATGTCTTGACCAAGTCCCATTTCCATCAGGCTAAGTATTTTTCAAAAAATCTAAAGGGTCATTTCTTTTAAATATTTTTTTTGAGACAAAATTCTTAAGGGAACTTGCCCTTTGAGCATTTTTCTCATGCAAAAACCTTGAAATAAATGCAAAGTCTTATTTTGTTTCAGATAACATGTTTTGTACAATAAGCCCAAAGGAATTCCATTAGACATTTTTTCTATGGAAAAAAAATCTGAAGGGCACTTACCCTTCAAGCATTTTTCCTACACAAAAAACTCGAAAAAAGTCATTCCTTTGGCAAAAGTGCAAAATTCTAAATTCCTTTAGAAAAAAAGTAAAGTCCTTATTTGTTTTGGACATTTTATTAATGGCAAAAAATCTGAAGGGCATTTGTCTTTCGAGCATTTTGCCAACACAAAAAGGTATATAAAAGCCCTTTCTTCAGCAAAAATGTAACCTCAATTTCTTTGGAGAAAATGCCAAGTTATATTTATGTAGAGAAATTATTTTGGAGAAAATGACCAAAACAATTGTCCTGATGGCGATAATATTTTGAAGACTCAATTTTCATAGGTAAAGTGCAAAGGTCAATTTATTCAAGAAATTTTTTTTAGACAAAATGTTTTTAATAATTCTCCTAATAAGTAGAGGGATTGGGAGTAGAAGTGTCAAAGACAAAATCCCACAACAATTATTGTAGGATAATTATGCTGAAGATAGATAATCTAAAGACAAAAGGCTTGAGAAAATTCTTCTGAAGACCAAAGGGCTGATGAAAGTTCAAATACTAAAGACTAATGATCTAATAATAAAATTCCCAATGAAATTTATGAATTTACATAGGTAACAGGCTTGAAAATTTCATTGATAGGTGTGTGAACATCAATCTTTAGCCAAAAAAAGTAGTCATTGAGATTCAAATGTCCCAAGACTAGCATAGGTGTGACAAGTGTCAAAATCATAGGACATGATCAAAAGTTCAAACATCTACTAAATATTTGATGATACAAGTAGACATTTTTATATTTCAATGGGGCTAGAGATCTAGTGAGGTGATACCACACAACGTGATGGAACTTAAAGTAGTAGAGACTGTTTGTAAGGAACAAATCATGTGTAATCTCATGGACTGTAATCTAATGATGCATGTTTGATCATGTGAAAATATCTAATGGTGTGAGAGCATAATTGAAAAGTCAATACATAGTCATAAGATAAATATTGAGTATGTTATTAGAGATAAATGGTAAATTTTCAAGTGTACATAAGCCAATTTATGGCATGTATTAAATCATGACCTTTCAATAAAGCCTAGCATGAATGCAAGACCACCACTTGGCAAGAACATGCTAGCCCAAGCATAATTGATAGCACAGGATGAAAAGAGATCATGGGGATGTCAAGTGGCATGACATAAAGGCCAAATATGGCTAACATCTAATAACACTTGGTATTTTTAGATCAAGATCAATGATCCATATCAATCCATGCACATGGATATGATGGTGCAAGATGATCATGGAAATTTTAATGAAGT